>OU612043.1:97852286-98131329 GCA_914767935.1 Coremacera marginata
CAGAATATTCTGAACCCTATGTTCAGCTGTTCTGGCCCATGTGAGCGAATGTTCCATGCTTCTTGTGCTGGTATTTCTAAATCGTGCCTTGACGATTTAATGTCAGTCCGATCTGGTCTTCGCTGGTATTGTGCTTCGTGCAGGGCCCTTTCCCCGGATGAACTCTATTCTAAAATAAAGCTTTTTGGGGAAAGCCTTAACTTATTAAATAATAACTTCAGAGAAATTGTTTCATTTTTTAGCGAAGTTAGTGCCGCACCCACTACCAGCGTTTCTGATGAAATTACTGTTCAGGATAACATTTCTGTTCCTTCGTCCATGACTGCATCTTCCGGAATTTTGTCAGTTTCATCAGAAAAAGACATAAAAAGCTCTAAAAGACAGAGGAAAAACAAAAATAAGCGTCGGAAGGCGTCCTCCAGACCTTCCAAGGCAGAGCAGCCCCCAGCAATGCCATCAGAAAATAATAATACGGTGATTTCTCATACACCATCTTCTATTCCTCCATTGACTAGTAGCCCAAATACGATTTCAACTACGCCTAACAGTCATTTGACTTTAAGAGCAGTTTCGAGGACCAGAAATGTTTTCATTTCACGCCTTCAGCCCGACACATCAATAGAAAATATATTGACGTTTGTCAGGCAATCCAAGTTAGTGAACTCAAATGCATTCTGTTCATGCAAAAAAATTGGTAATAAGCCTTCTTCTTTTATTCTAACAGTTGCAGCCGAAGATTTTACAACTGTTCTTAAATCTAATTTGTGGGCCGATAATATTCTTGTTACTGAGTTCAAGCCAAAAAATAAGTCTAAAAGGGTGACTCAAGCCGCCCGCTAGACTCAAAAAAACTAAATAGGCTGTCCCTTTACTATCAAAATGTAAGGGGACTACGTTCTAAGACGCAGAGCTTATTTCTATCAACTCAAAATTGCTCTGAGGATATTATCGCGTTAACAGAAACGTGGCTAAACGGAAGCATTACTGATTTGGAATTGTTTGACAATAGTTTTCAAGTTTTTAGAAAAGACAGATACACTGACAATATTTCTTCTGTCGGTGGTGGTGTCCTTTTGGCTGTGAGGAACTGCTTTGTCAGTTTTATTGTTGACATTCCCTGCTCTTCTAATATTGAACTAATTTGCGTTAAAGTTATACATTGTAACTGTAATGTATATGTTATTAATGCATATGTTCCTCCTAAGAGTAGTGTAGAGGTCTATGCAAGCCATGCGGAGTGCATAGATTACATAATTGATTTACTTGACGTTAATGACGACATTTTATTATTGGGCGATTTTAATCTACCTGATTTAAAATGGCATTCTTCTGACGATGATACGTACTATTGTGCATCTAATTCGAAGACCCGCCAAGAACATATATTTGTTGATAATATATGTTCAGACTTACAACAAGTGAGATGTATTTGTAATAGTCTTGAAAGACTTCTTGACCTGGTCTTAACTACAGACAGTAACAATGTTGTTGTTAAGAGGGCCTTTCATGCTCTAACTACTGTTGATGAATATCATCCACCATTGAGTATTTGGTACAAATCCGACAGAGCAAATATAGTAAATTCTAATTCAGCAGATAAGCTTTATGAATTCAATTTTAAAAATGCTGACTTTTTGAAGTTGAATCAGTTGCTTCATGGTAAACTTAATGCAATTTTAGAATATATAAATGGAAATTGCCTTGATGACTCCATACATTTTTATTATATGGAACTCTTTGCTGTGTTTTCTCAGTCCGTACCTTATAGTCTCAAATTTGCGAGGAATTCTACGTACCCTTGGTACACAAAGGATTTAAAGACTTCGCAACAACAGGAATAGGGCATGGAAGAAATACGTCTGTAGCTTAGGCTCAAACGACCTAGAAACTTACAAACGTTTGTTTCTGGAATTTGAAAATCGCTCAGCTACATTATATCACGAATATTTAGATAATGTTAAGCTGAGAATATTGACAGATCCAAAGAAATTTTGGGGATTCGTAAACACAAAGAAGACATCTGATGGATTTCCTTCTTCATTTAGAACTCCTGAGGGATTTACTGACAATCCCGTCAAAATTTGTGGCCTATTCGCCAATCTTTTTAAAGAATCATTCTGTTCAGATTCTTTTACTCCTGATGGAGAGTACTTTGAATATATGAATTCCGAACCCAGAGTATCTTTGGAACATATATCCTTCACTCCAGAGGATATTTTAATGTATATTAGATCGATCGATAAGGAGTTTGGTGCTGGACCTGACGGTGTTCCTGCCGCAGTGTTAACACAATGCGGTTCCGTTTTGAGTCAACCACTTTCTTTATTATTCAATAAATCTATTAACGAAAGTTATTTTCCACTTTTTTGGAAAAAATCATTTATAAGTCCTATTTTTAAAAAGGGTTGCAGGAACGATGTTAGTAACTATAGGCCTATCGCTAAGCTCTCATCGATTCCAAAACTTTTTGAGCGGATGGTGTATGATCGGGTGAAAATTCACTGTGGGGAAGTCATAACAACTCGTCAGCATGGTTTTGTGAATGGCAGATCCACTGTGTCTAATCTTCTCGATTTTACAACATTCTGCTTAAATTCTATTGATTCTGGTAACCAGGTCGATTGTGTTTACACTGACTTTAGTAAGGCATTTGATAAGCTACCACACAATCTAATCTTATTTAAACTTGAGTGAATGGGATTTCCACAATATTTTGTGAACTGGATTAAATCGTATTTGGTAGAGCGATCTTATCAAATACGTTTCCGAGGCGCATTGTCTTCTGAATTTATTGCTGGATCAGGTGTTCCTCAGGGTAGTCATCCTCTTCAGTTTATTTTAGCTATCAATGATGTAACTCGCGTCATTGAACACTCTCATCTGCTTATTTATGCCGATGATATGAAAATATACAGAACGATTAATTCTAGAGATAATTCAGATCTACTCCAGTCTGATCTAAAATCCTTTGAAGCAAACAGACTCTTTCACCTCACAGTGTTCACCCCCTTGACACCCATCTATTATCTATATCTATATCTTTATCTATATCTATATCTATATCTATATCTATATCTATATCTATATCTATATCTATATCTATATCTATATCTATATCTATATCTATATCTATATCTATATCTATATCTATATCTATATCTATATCTATATCTATATCTATATCTATATCTATATCTATATCTATATCTATATCTATATCTATATCTATATCTATATCTATATCTATATCTATATCTATATCTATATCTATATCTATATCTATATCTATATCTATATCTATATCTATATCTATATCTATATCTATATCTATATCTATATCTATATCTATATCTATATCTATATCTATATCTATATCTATATCTATATCTATATCTATATCTATATCTATATCTATATCTATATCTATATCTATATCTATATCTATATCTATATCTATATCTATATCTATATCTATATCTATATCTATATCTATATCTATATCTATATCTATATCTATATCTATATCTATATCTATATCTATATCTATATCTATATCTATATCTATATCTATATCTATATCTATATCTATATCTATATCTATATCTATATCTATATCTATATCTATATCTATATCTATATCTATATCTATATCTATATCTATATCTATATCTATATCTATATCTATATCTATATCTATATCTATATCTATATCTATATCTATATCTATATCTATATCTATATCTATATCTATATCTATATCTATATCTATATCTATATCTATATCTATATCTATATCTATATCTATATCTATATCTATATCTATATCTATATCTATATCTATATCTATATCTATATCTATATCTATATCTATATCTATATCTATATCTATATCTATATCTATATCTATATCTATATCTATATCTATATCTATATCTATATCTATATCTATATCTATATCTATATCTATATCTATATCTATATCTATATCTATATCTATATCTATATCTATATCTATATCTATATCTATATCTATATCTATATCTATATCTATATCTATATCTATATCTATATCTATATCTTTATCTATATCTATATCTATATCTATATCTATATCTATATCTATATCTATATCTATATCTATATCTATATCTATATCTATATCTATATCTATATCTATATCTATATCTATATCTATATCTATATCTATATCTATATCTATATCTATATCTATATCTACTTCTATATCTATATCTATATCTATATCTACTTCTATATCTATATCTATATCTATATCTATATCTATATCTATATCTATATCTATATCTATATCTATATCTATATCTATATCTATATCTATATCTATATCTATATCTATATCTATATCTATATCTATATCTATATCTATATCTATATCTATATCTATATCTATATCTATACTATTATATAAAATAGAAGTGCAAATTTTTGTTTCCAGGTAAGCTCCAAAAGTTGGCCGATTTTTATGAAATAAGCTGTTAAAAATCATATTTGTGCTACAGCACATTATATTTAATTAATATGTAATGTTTTTTCAGAATTCATAGCCGATGCCACGCGTTTGTGTTGCGAGTGATTCAATGAGCTCCATGTTGCTCTCTACTCTTTTTTTTGTGTGCTCTCCTAGCACATATAACAAAAAAAGCTAGCTGTAAAATAAAACAAAAGCAGAAATGTTTTTTATTTCGTTTGACATCATGGTTTGACATATTGTCTTAAGGTAATTCACTGTCCACCTTCAGCGTGTTTTGGATTTTTTTATGTGAAGGTTTGGTTTTGTGCTCTATAACTCTCCACAACAATCTCTCTATAGCTCTGTGGGTATTAGAATTCTACATTCTTTATTACTTAGATTTAAAAATAAAAATTACAAAATATTTAATAAAAATTACAAAATATTAAGATTATTAAAAGTATTGAATTTGAATATTACCTGCTAGCGCGAAGATTTAGAACGAACTGACTGTTAATAAAAAATATTTAGCAACTGCTGCGCTAACACGTATAAAGCAGCGGCGCAACCCATCGACAATACAATTATAATAGCTTCTTTGTTGTCCATTGTATAAACAAACTCTATAACTCACAACAGAGTTTGTGTATTTATAAATGTATGCCGCGTCATCAGCGCTAATGACGCAGCCACACATATTGGTCAACATACACATGAGGCCAATAACGAAACTGCGCTCCCGCCTTTATGCTGGTTAGCTACTCCAGCACACAAGCGACAAGCACCAATCAAACGATAGCCAACGCTTGTTGTTGTACAACAAACTAAGGCTTATCGTCGCTTAAGCATGTTGCTGATAATCGTCATTACTATGAAATCAATGTCAGCAATAAATACTGACTAAATGACGAACTGCCAGAAGGGCAGTGTATAAACAACGTGGCTACATGTGACCAACGCAAACGGCTCAAGTATCCATTCGTTACCAAAAAAATATACTGTTAATAAAAACAAACAAACGGCAGCTATGACTTATGCTTAGGAATTTGCTTGGCTTGCCGCTTTTGCGATAAGCCAAGCTGCACAATTATAAGTCACAGTTGATGGATCGAATTGCGACAAAGTGTCGCCAAAGGCTAGAAGAGCGAAAAAACATTAACGTAGGGAAACAGAGGGTTCCGCCACAATACTCCCCCCCTAGCGCTTAAGGCGCGATAAAAAATACCGAGTCGGGGGAATGACTCTCTGCCACTTCTTGTTTGGACCGGCGCTGATCGTTGATAAGTTTCTTCAGAGGGTTGGCTTCTAGCTTTGTGTCTGCGTTCAAAGGCGTTCTTCGGCGGGAGTGAAAATGTCACTGTTTTTCTAGAAGACTGCGTTTTATTACGGGGGTAGGAGCGAGATTTGTTACTAAAGCATCTCTATAACTTGGTTTCTTGTTGATTGCTCCATCGTTGTCCAACGGTGCGCTGGAAAAAGTCACAGCCGTGTCTTTCGTTTGCCGGTTGATGGGAAACGTTGGTTCACTGTCGCTTTTGGGAAGAAAAACTGCCTTAAGCCTATTCACGGAAATCTTTTATGCTCGATCTCTAACGTCAATGTCGAAATATTTCTCAGCCCTTTTCAAAACTCTGAACGGCCCGTCTTAACGTGACTGAAGAGGGCGCTGAACTTTGTCGATACGGATGAAATGATACGGATTTGAGGTCTTTTTGAATGAAAAACCATGGCTTAACGTGGTGGCTAGTTTGCGCAGGTGTGATTTTTGACATCATTCGTCTTAAATCCTTCACGAAATCGACCTCGTTCGATTTTGGTACAGAAGGAGAAAAGAACTCACCAGGTAACTTGAGCGGCGTGCCGTTCACTATCTCGGTTGGAGACGCCGCTATGTCTTCCTTGATTGAAGATCGAAGGCCTAGAAGGCTAGAAGGCCTATCGTGGCACATAATCGCTGCCTACAAAGTTCGATGCCACCTTTCTATCATTCCATTAGCTTGCGGATGGTATGAGGTTGTGCGGAAATGTTGGATGACCAGTAGGTCGTTTAGTTGCTGAAACAAATCGGATTCCAACTGCCTACCCAAATCAGTCGTGATTTGAAGAGGTACTCCAAATTTAGATATCGAACCCGACATCAAACTGCGGCAGTCTCTGCAGTCATATCTGGAATCGGGATCGCCTCTAGTCAACGGTTGAATCGGCCAATTATGGTAAGACAATACCGATTGTCTCTCGAAATTGTCAGCGGCCCAATAAAATCGACGTTGATATGCTCGAATCTCTCGCTGGGCTTTTAATAGAAAACAAACGGAGATTTATTATGTTTGTTTACCTTGCTTCGCTGGCAAGATATGCAGCATTTAACGAACTCTGCGACCAAACGAATCTCTGGTGAATCAGCTTCTCTGTGGCTCGCTTACCGGGATGTGAAATGCCGTGGATTTTCGTCATGATCCGTTTTCTAAACCTCGCTGGAACGAGTGGCCTCACTCTTCCGTGAGCTATATCGCAGTAAATGGTTACCTCACTGTTCGGCAATTTGAATTCTTTTAACACCAAGGACGAAGGAATGGTCATATCTACAAGTTGTCTAACTTGATTGTCTCGCTGTTGCTCTTTTGCAAACTCTTCGAAATCTATAGTCGGCAAAAAACTTGTCACCTGACACAGGCGAGATGAAGCATCTGCTACCTCATTATCGTTTCCAGGCAAATGACGAATGTCGGTGGTAAATTGGCCAATATAGTCCAAGTGGCGCGCTTGTCTAGGTGAAGCTTTATCTAAATTTTGCTTATGGTCAGTGAATATGGTGAATGTTCGGCCTTCTACCATATGTTTGAAATGTCTCACTGATTGATAAATCGCCAACAGCTCCCTGTCGCAGGCAATATATTTTCTTTGGGTATCAGTCAGTTTTTTTGAATAAAAGCCGAGTGACTGAACGATTCCGTCTACTTGTTGTCGCAAAACAGCGACAACAGCGTAATCTGAGGCATCTACGCTGAGGGATAACTCTGCGTTGGGCGCTGGGTGGTCTCGAAAGCTGCCAATGTGTCAGACGTCCAAACTAGTGGTGGATAGCCCTCACCTTGTCTGATGCTGGTCTTATTCCGTCTTTATTGACCGAATGGCCCAGAAAATTAATTTCGCTCTTTCCGAAATTGCATTTTTCAACGTTGATAGCGAGACTATGCTGGTGCAACAGTTTGAAAACCCTTTTAAAGTGCCTCTCGTGCTGCTTTTGGTTTGCGGAAGCTACGCAAATGCCATCTATATAGACAAATGCGTGCTCGGACTCAGAAGCTAAAACTTTATCAATATGACTCTGAAAGGTTTGCATCGCATTGCGAAGTCCGAATGTCATATAGTTAAATTGAAAAAGGCCGAAGGGTGTCGTTATTGCGGTCTTCGGAATGTCTGCTTTTTCCACCGGAATCTGGTGGTACGCTTTCTGCAGGTCAATCGTTAAAAAAAATAGTTTTGCCGTGGAGTATGTGCGCAAAATCTTGCACGTAAGGTATGGGGTACCGATCAGGCACCGTCCTCTCGTTGAGGGCTCGGTAATCTCCACATGGACGCCATGAACCGTCTTTCTTTTTTACCATATGGAGTGGGCTCGTCCAGTTACTGTTTGATGGCTCGCAAATACCCTGCTCCATAAGCAGCTTAAATTCTGCCTTGGCGGCTTTTAATTTATCGGGTGCCAAACGCCGCGGTTGCGCATGCGTGGGTGGGCCGTTCGTTACGATATGATGCGTAACGCCCGATGTAGCCGCCGTGCCATCCTGCCGCATCACAGTTATATCTTTAAACTGAATGAAAATTACGTAGACTTACCCTTACTGCCAGAATTGCTCGGAATCAGCTGAAGCGACTCTCGCTCAAAAAGCTTATTGGTCCTTATATCCACCAGTAGGCCATGCTTCTCTAAAAAATCAGCTCCGATTAATGGTCCGATTAATATCTTCTTCGTGCCATAGGTCTCGATGTATGAGCCGTTTGCTGCGAATAATTTAAATTCATGTGGGCCGTTGAAACGCTCGGACCCACTCGGTGGAATAACCGACACATCAGCTCCAGTGTCAACCTAGAACCGCCTGGTCGATCTGCCGTCGGTTACGTACAAGCGACTTACGTCATTACCACCATTCTCGCCTGTACTGGATACCCTACTCCTTACTTTTTGGGGTAGGTGCACGGTTCGCGACACTCTGCTGCGAACCTCCCGTGCACGCGGTGGTACCAACAACAAGGATGGGTGTTCTTTTTTTGATTTCCCGATCTTGCTTCTGCACTGCCGCCGGACCGAATTTTTTTTTTGCTGATCGTAAGCAAAACGAAGAGGGGACAAATGGCGGAACATTTGTGGCGCAGCGCGACCACAGCCTCTGCCCGACTTAAGCACAGGCCAATCGTCATCACTATCGGGCATAAGATCTGCCGGAGGTATATTCCTCATTGTTGATGATTCTTTGAGTTTGTCTCGACCGCATGGGTTTGCCCTGTTGTATAGGGCGTCCTCCAGACGATTTAATCTTTTTCAAAAAAACTATCTGGACTTACCGTGGCAGGCGCTACCGTAGCGGCCGCTGCCACGAGCTTGGTACGGTACGCGCCCGTTTCCATTATTTTATCTGCGAGTGCCGCTCGTTGCGGCAACTCAACCGTAATTGTTTGTAAAATGCCCTGCACCGGAGCAGGCAACATTTAAATTTTTTCCACCTAACTTGTTTAAAAGCTGCGACGGGCGTCGGTCGCCCAACTTGCAAGCCGACAATATCTGCCGGAGTTTCTCCTGCTCACTCACGCTGAAAGCTTCTAAAAGCTTGTCTTTAATCGCACGGTGTCGATTGGTGGGCGGAGGGTCGCGAACCGTGTCGCTCACTTGTCTGAGCACGCCCTTCTCGAGTGCGCCCATCACTGTATAAAATTGTTCATAGTCACTTTTAATTTTTAAACGCGTAAACTGTGCCTCAATTTGGAGGAACCGCAGGTCCGGGGAGTCGTGCCAAAACTGTGGCGTTTTTAGTGCCACGGCATTAGCTGTCACCGGACCGACGGCACTGTTCTCGTTTAGTGGGGCGATGGTGGCTGCACCACCGATTGCGACACAAATTCTAAATCAGTTTTTTTATTTATTTAGCTTTTTCAAAGTTTTGTCACAGCACTAAAGTTTCGCTTACGAATTTTAACGCGCACTTATTTTTGTTCATCCCGTCGGGGTCTCCAATTGTAGGTATTAGAATTCTACACTCTTTATTACTTTTTAATAAATAAAATCTTAAATTTAAAAATAAAAATTACAAAATATTAAATAAAAACTACAAAATATTAAAATTATTAAAAGTTTTGAATTTGAATATAACCGGCGAGCGCGAAGATTTAGAGCGAACTGACTGTTCATGGTAGCATGGACCATAGTAGCATATGGACCATTTGTTGTCCATTGTATTAACAAACTATATAAACCCACAACGGAGTTTGTGTATTTATAAATGTATGCCGCGTCATCAGCGCTAATGACGCAGCCACACACATTGGTCAACATACACATGAGGCCAATAACGAAACTGCGCTCCCGCCAGTATGCTGGTTAGCTACTGCAGTACACAAGCGACAAGCACCAAGCAAACGATAGCCAACGCTTGTTGTTGTACAACAAACTAAGGCTTATCGTCGCTTAAGCATGTAGCTGATAATCGTCATTGCTATGAAATCAAAATCAGCAATAAATACTGACTAAATGACGAACTGCCAGAAGGGCAGTGTATAAACAACGTGGCTACATGTGACCAACGAAAACGGCTCAAGTATCCGTTCGTTACCAAAAAAATATACTTTAATAAAAACAAACAAACGGCAGCTATGACTTATGCTTATGAATTTGCTTGGCTTGCCGCTTTTGCGATAAGCCAAGCTGCACAATTATAAGTCACAGTCGATGGATCGAATTGCGACGAAGTGTCGCCAAAGGCTAGAAGAGCGAAAAAACATTAACGTAGGGGAACAGAGGGTTCCGCCACAGCTCTATAACTCTCCATACAAAGAGTAAAAAGCACGTGTTAGCGCTAGGGCTGTCGTTTTGAACTTTTTAGAGTAGTATAACTTCAGGTTTTTGAGTAGTACGGAGTAGTATGGATCATAGATGAAATATAAGGTTGTCGCAAGGGTGAGAGCGAGTACCCATGATTGTTAAATCGAAGTTGACAGCTCATATAAAATTTCAAAGCCATAAAAAACCTGTAATTGGCAAAATGTTAGCAAAAATTAATTTGTTTCGATTTTCAATAATGAGTTTTTTTTAAGTTATACAAGGTTTGACGATATTTATAAAAAGACGATATTTTGTTTTAGAAAATATTTGTTATTCAAATTATAATTGGTAAATAATAAAAATCTGCACAAATTATATATATCTTGGACTTTGCTTAGGACAAAAAGCTACCAATAAATTGTCGATTTTGAATAGCAAAAATGTGGAAAAATTTTGGCATTTAAATTTTGTTTTTTGGCAAATTTCAATTTCATTTTCAAACAAAATTTTCTTTTACTCACGAAAAATTTAAAATTATTATATAAATTATATAAAACTTATTGTAGTACCAATGTAAAGTGCTTTTAAAAAACTAGCAAAAACAAAAATATAAAGCACACCATAATAAAAATCTTTTGACTATTTTCAAAATCGAAATAACTTTATTATAATTAGAAAATTGCAGCCAAAAATTAATTTTTTGTCCGATTTTAACAAACGTTATATTATTAGAAAGAAAGAAAGAACAAAAGATTTCGAAAAACTATTCGCGCTGGCTATGTTGTATTAAATTAGCCGGCATGTGTTATGTGATATCAAAAATTTTTAAATGTCATAATTTTTTTCAGATTGTTTGCCATCAAAAATTGGCTGATTAAATTGGGTCAAAAGACGGTCTAACATATCTATGTTATAATGAAGATACGTGTTGGAACTAACAAAAAAGACTTTTGCTTAAATATTTTATTCCAGTTAAACACTAAAACAGTAAAACTAAAAAACGGTAAAGTCAAAAGACGACAAGTCAAATGAGTGATTAATGGGTGTGCTCAAGAAAGTTGTTTTGTGTACAAGTGTTAGGGTATCAACTCATAAGTTATTTTGTGTAAATTTTAAAAAAGTGCGTCAAAACAAAAATAAATCCGAGTTCTTACAATTGAGCACATATTACATATAAAATTGGGTAGTAAAAATGTTTAATAATAGTAGTACAATTAAAATTTGAATTTAATGGAAGACTTAAGAATAGTATATATATTAATATTGTAGTCATTTCGGCAGCACTGGTAAACGTCTTTATTGACAAGAGAAAACGTCAGTGGCGAATCCAGTTTTTAATACTTCGATCAAATTTGAATAAAAAATGGGTGAAAATAAAATTATTATAAGCATGCCAATAAAGTTTGAAAATTATATTTTTAAGGTTCTTTGGAAATTGTAATGTTAAAATAATTTTAAAAATGTCTCATATTCTTGACCCTTTATATTCAAACCGGATTTCTTAATAGTTTTGAAAATTGGGATAAATATAGACGCAACTATTGCTAATAGACTCTTTAAATTTGAATGGAGCATTTTTATTCGTTTTGGAAATATTAGTTTTTTAAAATAGTAAAATTAAAGAAATTTTTAGAAATTCAATGCATTTTGGTCCCTTTCTATCACAAAAAGCTTATTGAATAATTAAAAGCATATATATAGTACTAGTAAATACCCGGGGTATTTCCTAAAAAGTGGCATTGTCGGCATTGTCATATACACAAACTTTTGACATTGTTTGTCATCGCTAAAAATACTAAGGTCCTCAGATTCATCAAACACTGTAAATGTTTGAGGTTAATAATCTGCCAGCAAGAACTTGCAAAATGATATTATTACAATTTGGTAATTGCATACCTTTGCGGTAAGTAACATTCATGGTTTAGATGTCTTTTATTAAAAAAATTAATTTTTCTATAAGAACAAGCAAGTTGCTTAAAATTTCCAAGAAATTGAAAGTTTTTTTTTGTTTTTTTATTAATTTTGTATTTTTTAGTTTTGTTTGCATAAAAAGTAATGGTGTAGTGAAAGAGTCATGACAATTTCTCAATTCGTTTGTGAGTTATACTCTCAAATACCCCTTTAAACACTGCCACAGCACTGCCACAACAGCGCTACCTACCGGATCAAACTTAGACCTAAACCATTTACAGACCCAGCCACATACACACACCAAATTTCATCAAAATCGGTCTAGCCGTTTAGGAGGAGTTATTATACAGGGTGTCCCGTAATTGAGTGCAATTATTTATGGAGCTGAAAGGTTATGTCGAGCTGAGCAAAAAATCGTGTAGGAAGGGAGGTTTATTTTCACATTCTTAGGAGCTACAGGGTTTATTAATTTCACGACTTTGATTCACGTTATTGTTTCTAGCAGAAAAACTAACTTACATAAAACCTATTTTGATAGATCATTTCAACCACTTCAGCGATCCACTTGACCACTTGAATTCGTAGCATCTACACACCAAGTTTCATTATGGAAAAATGTACAACTTAGGAGTTATAATGATTTCTGAAAGCTGGGCGTAGTTATAGTGTGACTACGCCCATTTTTAGTGCTGTTGTCGACAGCAACCATACAAACTAAGCTACAAAATTGCCTTATACAACCAAAATCGTCTGAAAGTTATTTCTGGGCTGTAAAAGGGCGTGTGAAATTTTTTTTATATTAATCGAGATATTAACCTTAATTACAGATATTATAAATTTGGTGACTTTAGATGTTACCGTTCCTGAGATCTTAAGAGACACCGCACGAACGATGTTATATAAATAAGAGGGCGGTAAAGGTAGGCGTGGCAAAATGTGTTTATATAGTGACCACCGCTTGGTATAATAGCACATACACACCAAATTTCATTATAAAACACGCAGAACTCAGGAGTTATAATGATTTCTAACAAGTGGGCGTAGTTATAGTTCGACCACGCCCATTTTTATTTGAGTTGCCAAGAGTAACTATACGAACTAAATTACAAAATTTTAGTCTAATACAGCCAAATTTAGTGGCAGCCGTGGCGCAGTGGGTAGAGTGCGTGTCCCATACGTCAGAGCACCCTGATTCAATTTTTCTGTTCGGCTTCACCTCTCTGCAGACAATGGCAAACTTCAGAGAGTAAAAACTGCCAAGAAAAGCTTCTTGAGAACATAAGCCGTTCGGAGTCGGCATGAAACTTGTAGGCCCAGTTCTCGATCATTTGTGTGCAAACATTTCACAACACGCACAACACAATTGACCAGAAGAAGCTCGGTCAAAGTCCTTTCAAGGGCTGAAATGGCCATTTCGTTTTTTTTCAATACAGCCAAATTCATCTAAAATATACCATTTTTATTGATTTGTGGACGGTAATAGAGGGTGTGGCAACTTTTTCTTTTTCATTATTCGAGATATTGGCTTTGACAACAATTACTGTAAATTTGGTGCCCTTAGGTGTTACAGTTCCTAATATCTTAAAACACTAACCTGCACGAACTATTTTATGTATACAGATAGGCGGTAAAAAAAGGCGTGGCAACATTTAAATATATAATGACACCACTTGGTCTTTTAGAACCTACACACCAAGTTTCATTAGCAAAGCATGCACAACTCAGGAATTTCTAATCAATCTAATCCTAACTAATTTGAGGCTACCATAGTATTCATCAAAGGTTTCCCCTCAAAGTCATCTGTATCCCCGGAATACTTCCTAAAAAAATTCGAGTCTCCATCTCCGATTGCCAGAAAACATCCATAACCCGTGCAAAATTTAGCAGCTTTAAAGTTATCATGCCCACCAAATACGCGTGGCTGGTCCTGAGTGCCTCCGGTGGAATGCAAGCTCATGGAACTTTAAAATATCTAAGTGGACAGATAAGCCTGGGAGTACTTCGAAAGTACATAAAACTAGCAACTATAAGTCAAACTCATACTCAAGCTCTAACATTAAAATAAGCAATAATCCTAAGCCCAATACAAATAAACCTAAAAATTTGTGTAACTCTAACATAAATACTAATTCTTATTCTAAGAATCCTTCTAAAAGTATTTATCTAGCTCAAACTCCTCTCATTCTAAATCTAATCTTAATTCTACCTCTAAATCCTATTTGCAGTCTAAGTCCTATCATAATTTAGATACTAATAGGAATATTAAAACTAACATCTTCACAATATTTTCTACCATAGTCGACCAGAATAACGCTCCAACTAACAATACGGTGAAAAGCAAGCTTGTATTGAAAAAATCTTCCACTTATTCAAGACGGGTTTCATTTAACCCTCCGATGGGAGAGAAGGTCCCTGGGGACCTTTTTAATTTTCAAACTGAAATTACTCCTTGATGGTCCATGGGAGATATACCCGGCCCCTATATGTATTCCAAGGGAATTTTATGCAGAATCTTAAAAAAAAAATCAAGGCGATCCGACCAATAGCTTAGGATTTGTAAAGGTTTAAAGGTGTTTAGTATGGGAAAGGGTGACAAGGTCCCTAGGGACCTTGTACTGAAATTGCAAGGAATTGTTAGTAAATGCAATTTATTTTGGCTTGGTTTTAATTGTTTTATTATTTGAACATATTACAAACGTGTTCTTTGAATTTTAGGCACTTTCTAGATTATTCTTGGCCTTTCCTTGAAAACATAATTACCTGTCTGCGGAAATTCAACCCATTTTGAATTTTGAATTATTTTATTGTTTGAACACATCACAAATCGAATTTAAGGTACCTTTTGGACTATTTTTATTGTGCCTTTGCTTGAAAATATAACAAACGGTCCGCCCCTTTTTGAATTTTATTGCCTGCTTTATGGTTGAACACAGGTAAACGTAGAAAAAGAGTATAAAAGTGACTTCAGTTTCGTAAACCGAATCATACAAAGTTTACACAGTGAGTAGAAAACATCGTACATAAATACACGTGGCGGCCGTGGCGTAGTGGGTAGAGTGTGTGACTCTTACGCCAGAGAACCCAGGTTCGAATCCTCCATCTGAGACAGAAAACTTTTTCAATTGAATTAATTTTTCTGCTCGGCTGTCACCTCTCTGCAGGCAATGGCAAACCTCAGAGAATAAAAACTGCCATGAAAAGCTTCTTGAGAACATAAGCCGTTCGGAGTCGGCGTAAAACATGTAGGTCCAGTTCTCGATCATTTGTGTGCAAACATTTCACATCGCACACAACACAATTGATCATAAGAAGCTCGTTCAAAGTTCTTTCAAGGGCTAAAATGGCCATTTTTCTTTTTTTTCGTTAGAAAATATCGTGTGCTAAGTTTTATACTGAATTACATAAAGAAAATACAATGGCTGATAAAAATTTAGATATTGCTGAAATGGTGGTACGTTGTAGTACACGCTACCAGCAAATGAGTGAGGAAGAAAGAAATGCAGTGGATGGGAGATTTGTAGACTTCATGAGGGAGGAGAACGAAGTTGATGTTCCTGCATTTGATCTTGAAGTTGCGGAAGATGACTTGGCATATCAACCAAGTTTTCATGTTGATGATTCTGATGCCGAAAGTGAACCAGATGTAGAGATCAATGAAGATATTAGTGATGACGACGATGATGAAGAGGAAGAAACTGATGCTCCGCAAACAAGTGACAATTACTTCATTTCCAAAGATGGCACCAAATGGAGTAAAAATGCACCATCGACTTCCCGCACTCGTGCTCATAACGTGGGCGACTTCACAAGAAGGAAACCGGGACCAGTACGAACCACACATGATCCCTTTACCATTTTCCGCTCGATATTCACCGAAGACATGGTGTACATCATAATACGCGAAACAAATCAAAAAGGCCGTGAAGTGACACCTGCATGGAATTTGGCAAATCCAACGAACACAAAAGAATGGAAAACAATCACTTTGAAGGAGTTCGATGCCCTTTTGGCTATTATTTTGTATGCTGGACTCACCAAATCGAATAGTGAACCTGCTTCAAAGCTATGGGGCCCAGCGCGCAGTCCAATATACAAAGCTGCATTATCGTATGATCGCTTCAGATGCATGCTACAATGTCTTAGATTCGACAATGGAAATACTCGAAAGCAGCGACTAACCAGAAGCAAAACTGCGACTATTGATGATGCTTGGAAAATGTTACAGTCTAACTTGGCAGCAGCTTACACTCCACCCGATGCACTGACCGTTGTTGAGCAGTTATTCCCATACAGAGGCCGCACCCGCTTCACACAATACATTCCGTCGAAGCCTGCCAAGTATGGTATAAAGGTATGGTGGTTGTGCGACTCGAAATCATTTTATCCTGTCAAAGGAATAATTTACTCTGGTAAATTGCCTGACCAAATACGAGAGGTCAATCAAGGGCCGAATGTTGTACTTCAACTTGCGCAGAGTTATTTGGATGCAGGCCGCACAATTTATGCTCACAACTTCTTCTTCACTTTGGAATTGGTGCGTGTTTTGATCAGGAAGAAAACGGCATTTGTTGGAACAGTGTCAACAGTGTCAACAGCACATTGTTCGGCTTCAACGAAGGCGATGTAGCGCTGTGTTCATTTGTGCCCAAGAAGAACAAAGCGGTCATTTTGCTGTCCACACAACATTACACTTGCGGTGTGGACATGCAATCTAAGAATCAGAAACCGTTTGCTATTTTGAACTACAACGCCAACAAATAAGGCGTTGATACAATGGACCAGATGCTTGGCACGTATAAATGCAAGCGCTCAACAAACCGCTGGCCACTGGCCATGTTTTATAATATGGTGGACGTTGCTGCATTAGCAGCATTTATTTTATGTAATGAAATGCAGCCAATTCGAAGAACTGACAGACGACGGTCATTTCTGATGATGCTGACAAAACAATTGACAGTACCAAACTTAGAGGAACGGGCGCTCAACAACCACATAACCGCATATCCAATGATATACTACATATTTTTGTTCTTTTTTTTTTGTTTTTTTAATTTTCTTTTTCTTTTTATAGATATTTATTAATTTTAGATATTATTTTAGCTATTATCAAGACCTACAGAAGCAGAAGCAGCTGCACCGCCATTTGAGCCTAGAGGAAACAGGCCTTCATGTCGCCTATGTCGTTCTGAGTACGGACGGTAGCGGAAAACTAGGTCCAATTCCTGCAACAACCCAGTTTGTGCAGAGCATTCTACACTCATGCATCGATGCAACACCTGCACAGAAAATATTTTGGACGAGGGACAATCTACTTAACAATAGTTATTTAAGGTTTTTTCATATAAAACTCCAAAAAATTCACAGTGTTAGTATTTAAAAAAAGTTCTGGAATTTATTTAAAATTAATAATTGATAAAGAATAATACTATAACAAAATAAATGAAATTGAAAAAAAAAACATTTTTTCGTAAAAAATTCCATACAAATACAAATAGGTCCCTGGGGACCATGTACTGTATATAAGGGCAACGGATGACTCACCCATCGGAGGGTTAATCTAACCAACAATGATAAGTATCCGAATTTCATCCACTCCCATACTCTAAATTCATCACCACCAACTGAAAGTGTCCATAAAACATCCTGTGTCATTTTTAGATCCTCTACTTCCTCCAAAAGTCAAATTGACATTAAACTCTTGCGCACACACAGAGCAGATATGCTCTTTTTCGTCTAAGGGAGTACATTGTGTACAACAACGTTTATTTGTATCTCGCTTATATGCATAAGGCCCCAGATTCAACATGCATTGAAGGCAAGACCAAAACTAATCTTAGAGTATTAATTCAGCAAGAAAGGGCTGCGTACCGATGTTGATGACTTACGTAACCTATTTACTTGCTTTCACGAGCAACTTGGCGTAACGATTGATCAAGTCAAGGCGGAGCTAGATCTTTACTTCATTCCTCTCCGAGTCGGTCCTACCTTATAATTCTACCATGATCGGGACTACTCCTCAACAGGTCTTTCTCTAGGATTAGGAGTTCTGAGAGCATTTCACAATTCTCTTTCAATTGAGCTTATAGATACACCTATCCACAAGCTCTTCGATCACCGAAAAAGTAGAATTTGCTTAGGAAGTAGTCTATATATGTACATTGGTGTCGTTTAAATTCCTCCCGGATCAAGTGAAACAACATACAACGAGCTTTGTGAAACACTGTCCGCCTTTATCTTTGCTCTAAAACAGGAAGATAAGGTTGTTATTCTTGGTGACTTTAACCGTCCAAAAATATTTTTTGTCACCGATGAAAATGACAACTATCTTCTTCCTGTTAACCACTCTAATATCATAGATTTTACATTGATTAATACCTTTTATGGCAGCGAAGAAGTGACAGACGACGGTCATTTCTGATGATGCTGACAAAACAATTGACAGTACCAAACTTAGAGGAACGAGCGCTCAACAACCACATAACCGCATATTCAAGGATATACTACATATTTTTGTTCTTTTTTCTTTTTGTTTTTTTAGTTTTCTTTTTCTTTTTTTAGATATTTATTTATTTTAGATATTATTTTAGATATTACCAAGACCTAGAGAAGCAAAAGCAGCTGCACCGCCATTTGAGCCTACAGGAAACAGGCCTTCATGTCGCCTATGTCGTTCTGAGTACGGACGGTAGCGGAAAACTAGGTCCAGTTCCTGCAACAACCCAGCTTGTGCAGAGCATTCTACACTCATGCATCGATGCAACACCTGCACAGAAAATATTTTGGACGAGGGACAATCTACTTAACAATAGTTATTTAAGCTTTTTTCATATAAAACTCCAAAAAATTCACAGTGTTAGTATTTAAAAAAAAGTTCTGGAATTAATTTAAAATTAATAATTGATAAATAATAATACTATAACAAAAGAAATGAAATTGAAAAAAAAACATTTTTTCGAAAAAAAATTCCATACAAATACAAATAGGTCCCTGGGGACCTTGAACTGTATATAAGGGCAACGGATGACTCACCCATCGGAGGGTTAATCTAACCAACAATGATAAGTATCCGAATTTCATTCACTCCCATACTCTAAATTCATCACCACCAACTGAAAGTGTCCATAAGACATCCTGCGTCATTTCTAGATCCTCTACTTCCTCCAAAAGTCAAATTGACATTAAACTCTTGCGCAGACACAGAGCAGATATGCTCTTTTTCGTCTAAGGGAGAACATTGTGTACAACAACGTTTATTTGTATCTTGCTTATATGCATAAGGCCCCAGATTTTACATGCATTGAAGGCAAGACCAAAACTAATCTTAGAGTATTAATTCAGCAAGAAAGGGCTGCGTACCGATGTTGATAACTTACGTAACCTATTTACTTGCATTCACGAGCAACTTGGCGAAACGATTGATCAAGTCAAGGCGGATCTAGATCTTTACTTCATTCCTCTCCGAGTCGGTCCTACCTTACAATTCTACTATGATCGGGACTACTCCTCAACAGGTCTTTCTCTAGGATTAGGAGTTCTGAGAGCATTTCACAATTCTCTCTCAATTGAGCTTATAGATACACCTATCCACAAGCTCTTCGATCACCGCAAAAGTAGAATTTGCTTGGGAAGTAGTCTATATATGTACATTGGTGTCGTTTACATTCCTCCCGGCTCAAGTGAAACAACATACAACGAGCTTTGTGAAACACTGTCCGCCTTTATCTCTGCTCTAAAAGAGGAAGATAAGGTTGTTATTCTTGGTGATTTTAACCGTCCAAAAATATCTTTTGTCACCGATGAAAATGACAACTATCTTCTTCCTGTTAACCATTCTACTATCATAGATTTCACATTGATTAATACCTTTTATGGCAGCGACCTGCAGCAAGTTTCTTCTGTACAAAATCAAAATGTGAGATGGGTGGACCTAATTTTTACTAACGCATATAAGGAAATGAAGGTTAGTCCATGCAGTGATGAAGAAAATTTGTTAGCTAACTCGGCTCACCATACAGCCTTAACGGTTGCTTTCTCTTCTAATGAAGTTACCTTTACCCAATCTTATAATAACTCGTACGATTTATTGCGTACGATTACCTCGACGTCGATTACGAAAGCATAAAATGTTATCTTAATGGTCCAAACTGGAATAATATTCGTATTATATCCAACTTAGACGTAGAAAGTGCTGTCTCTAGATTTTATCAGCACATTTTTACAGCTACCGAAATTTATGTGCCAAAAATAAAGAAAAAGAATAAGCTTTCAGAGCCATGGCTAAATAGAAATCTCAGACTTTTGAGGAATCAAAGAAATAAAATCCATAAACTTCTCAAAAACACTGATAATGTAAGCGATGAACTCAAGCTAAGGTATGACATGCTATCAAAAGAGTTTTCTATCAAGTCAGAAGAAGTGTACAAGTTGTACACTAACCTTATCAGTGAGAAAATCATCCAAGAACTGAAAAAATTCTTTGACTTTGTTAATATGAAGCGTAAATCTGGCGGCTATCTATTGTCTATGTTTAAAGGTAATCTCAATTCGTCCAACCTTCATGAAATCAGCAACTTATATGCGGATCATTTTAAGGAGGTCTTTTGTCAATCTACTCCCCAATTTAAAGTCTCTCCTCCCAGGTCAAATATTGTGGTGGAAAGTATATATTTAACGCAGGAATAGAATTCTAATGCCATGAAAGAACTGGATATATTTAAGGGACCTGGACCGGACCTAATACCTGCAAGCTACCAAATTGTTTGTGATAAGCTAACAAGTATCATCAACCCACGTCTAAATGAGCAGCAACACGGCTTCCGTAAGGGACGATTTACAACATCCAATCTCATGATCATGGTATCGGATGTTTTAATAAATATGGAAAAAGGGCATCAAATAGATGCTGTTTATACGGATTTCAGTAAAGCCTTCGATCGACTTGATCACAACATGCTAACATGTAAATTCGAAAAATTCGGTGTTACGGGATCCATACTAAGTTGGCTGAAATCATATCTCGACGACAGATCCCAGTTTGTTAAATTTCAAGGAATTCTGTCGAAAAAAATTGCAGTCTCCTCAGGAGTTCCGCAAGGTAGCCACCTTGGTCCTCTTCTTTTTAACATATTTATATCCGACTTGTCAGAAGTCCTGAACGATATCCCACACCTTATGTATGTATCTGAGGCAGATGTACATTTTTTACAGTCAAAACTGTTGTCTCTGGAGCAATGGTGCATCGAAAATAAACTGCATCTTAATGCCAATAAATGCAATGTTTTATTCTTGTAAGAACAACATGCCATTACATACCTACCACCTCAATAGTACCGAGCTTAAAATAGTCAATCATGTAGTGGATCTTGGAGTAGTCTTGGATTGCAAGATGCGCTTTAATTTGCACTATGACAAAATTTTGTCCAGAGCCAGCGAACAGCTCGATTTTATAAAAAGACTAGCAACTGAATTCAAGAATATTTGGGTCACTACATCCTTATACTGAGCGTTAGTGCGGCCAATACTTGAATATGCCTGCATAATTTAAATCCGTCTTTCGAATCTCATAGCGAAAGAATCGAGTATATTCAAAAGCAGTTCTTACTATACACGTTGAGAGACATGTACAACCCCCGTGATTATAATAGCTTTCCTTCATATGAATACAGACTCAGCTTTTTAAGCTTGATGCCATTATCATCAAAAATATCATTATTGGGCTCATGTTTCATTTTCGATGTTATTAATGGTGCTATTGACAGCGAATATATTTCTAGTATGGTATGCCTCAATGATCCAATAAGACGTACTAGGCATACGTACTAGACATACTCGGCTGTTAACTGAATATCAGCATCAAACTACATATGCAAACAATGAACCCATCAATCATGCTGTAGAGAATTCAATAACGTTTCCGTATACTTCTCACCTTCCATGTCCAAATCCTCTTTCAAGCAAACCTTGTCTAAGTTCCTCGTTAACTAAAATGAACTCAGGCTTTAGTTAAATTATATGTATATAGTTACTCGCATGTATACCACATTTACGTAAGCCCTCTCTTAATTTGTTGGATATAAGTACTATCCAAGTCCCTCTCTCTCTCTTCCTAGTTAACCCAGCCATTGATCTTCTCTTTTTTCTTCTCTTCTTTCAAGTATGTAAGTACCTTTTACTTTTACTTTCCATTTTCTTGTCGCCTCTTCTTTATGACGTGTTCGTGAAATAATGCCGTTAAGGTGGGCGGATTACGCCCACTTCAGTTCGTACATCTTCGAACACCAAAACAAAGAAATTGGAGAAGAAATAAAATAAAATAAAAATAAATTAAATTAAGTTAGAATAAGTACATTGCCTTGTTTGGCCAATAAATATATATATAAATAAATCATAATAATATCTGAAAAAGGGGGGTAGTTATAGTTAGACCCCGTCCATTTTTAGTGCACTTGCCGAGAGTACCCATACAAACTAAATTACAAAATGTTAGTTCAATACATCTAAATTCGTCGAAAAAAGGCATTCTCGAAAAAAGGCGTTTGGCAACTTTTTCTTTTATTATTCGAGATATTGACCTTAACAACACGTGTTGTAAATTTGGTGCCCGTAGGTGTTACCGTTCCTGAGATCTTAACGGACACCAACCCACACGAAAGATTTTATGCATACACTCTAAAAAGTTTTTGTTGAAATTTTCTACAATAGTTGTAGGCAACAGCTTAGCTACTATAACTGTAGTAAACTTACACACCTTTATTTAATTCAACATGTGTTGTTTACTATTGATACGTAGTAAAATTTAACAATTGGTGTTTAATTTTGCTAAATATATAGGGCAATATTTAAACTTTAATATAGGTATTGTAGTAAACTTAAACATTAGTTGTTAAATGTTGCTATCATTTTTGTATTACTATTGCAACATTACAACCTTTATATGAATACCATTCAACAACTTTTGTTTAGTTTAACTACAATAATATAGTAATATAAAAATTACTACTACTTAAATAGCAGTAATAACATTTTATGGTTGATTTAATTTAACACAAGAATAATAAAACACACAAATCTGAATAAAAAAACGAAAAACTTTCAAGTCAATTGCACAAAAAAAAAAAAATTTTAATTTGTCGTTAGAGTTATCGAAATAAAACAGAGCATTTTTAAAATCAATTTTAAAGATTTATTAAGCAATTCTCGCACGCACATATTATTATAAGTATTGAGTTTTTTACAAGACAAAAAATATTTACAGTCTTAGCTTAAAATTAAAACACGTATTTAACACAATTTTTGTAATAAGAGAAGCGGATGAACTGAATAACAAGCTGCTTTCTTGCTCATAATCAAACTTGAATGGGAATATGGTGCAAATACACGAATAGATGTTAAAATTTCAACACACATATGTCTATTGTCAATGAAAAAATTGACATATTCAACATATGTTGCTTAATTTTACTAAAGCTTGTATATAATTTTAAACATTGAAAATTTACAATGAAACTTTTTTACACTCCAGTTGAATTTCAAACATAAAATTACTATTATAGTTATAGTAAAATTGTATTTATTTTTTATGAGTGTACATATAGATATCTACATATAGATATATTAGAGTGGTCCTTATTTGTATTGAGCAAAAATTATTTGCCTGATCTTTACGAGCACCCCGAGGTTTTGTTCCTTAACATGAGAGAGGTAAACTATGAAATTTTTAGAAAAAATATTGATTTTAACACGTGCCGCAAGTGACCACTATATTGAAAATCTGATTTGTATGGGAAAATAGTGCTATTTTTCCATAAAAATCCCAATTACATGTTTTATGCTCAAATTTTCAAAAACCTGGTACACGTTTCATTTTTTATTTAATTTTTTCTTTAAAATGAGTCATCAAACATGCAAATCGAAGTTAAATTAACAGAGCTATGATTTTTTACTTTGGGAAAAAAATACCATTTGTTTTCTTCTCCGTGAAAAAACTCGTGGAAAAACTCCGTGAAATGTAATGGAAATATTTTCTAAAACTATACCTAATACAGATAAAAAAATGGTGTGATTAGGTTTAATAATTTGGTCGTTACGACATTTGTTTATTAGCCTTTCTGGAAATTTCGTATTTGAATATTTTTACGCAAAAAATTCCCAAAAACCCAACAAATTCTGAATAAAGAAATGGACAACAAATAGCTTTAAGCTATTATGTACAAATATCAAAAAAACCAAAAATCGGATCAAAGAGATTTCTCTTTTGAAATCACTTCAATAATTCTTAAAAATATATCTGATTTTCTTTCGAAAAATTTTTGAATTCCAGGATTGCCAAAATATATATAGGAAAATTTGGTTGCCCTAGTTATGAGTTAAAAATAATAAAAACACCTCATAAATCGGAAATTCACTTTTTAGCAACTTACAAATGCAATGAATGTTTTGTTTTGTTTATTTTTTATTTTTGATACATTTACAAATACCTTTTAGAAATACTTTCATTCGATATTTGCCTTTAGTCGAATTTATGGCACAATGTGTTGCGATTATGGTCTGGATTTTCTTATATAATCTTGAATAACCTGTATAAATGAAGATGGTGCAAATGTATAACTAAAAAAGTAAAGAATTAATTGTATTAAACGGAATAAAAACGCATGCCAAAACTAACTTTTAGGTTTTTATAACTCAGCCCAGCAACCCAATTTTACTAAATATATTTTGGCAACCCTGGAATTCCAAAATTTTTCAAAAGAAAACCAGATATATATTTTTAAGAATTTTTGAAGTGATTTCAAATGAGAAGTCTTTGTTTTTTGATTTTTTATGAGTTTTTTCTGTGTTCGATATGCCAGAAAACGGCACTTTAAGGATTTTTGAAAAAAAGTCAAGTTTCAACGGCGATAACTTTTTGATCCGATTTAAATTTTTTTTTTAATTTTTTGCACAAAATAGCTCAAAGTGTTTTGTTGTCAATTTCTTGTTTAATTTTTTAAAATATGTATTTTTGGGTTTTTGGTAACTTTTTTCGTAAAAATATTTAAACTTGAAATTTCCAAAAAGGCATGCTTCTAACAAAAAATTTCGTAACGACCAAATTATTAAACCTAATCACGCCATTTTTTGTACCTGTAGGTATAGGTGTAGGTAGGTATATAGGTATAGTTTAAGATAATAGTTTCATGACATTTCAAGGAATATTTTTTAAATTAAGATTTTTGCCAATTTTTAATACAACAAGAAAAAAATTAGATTTATTTCCAAAAGTAAATAATCATAACTATGTTAATTTAACTCCTATTTTCATGTTTGGTGACTAATTTAAAAGAAAAATTAAATAAAAAACGAAGTGCTTACTTAGATTTTTGAAAATTTGAGCCTAAAAAAATGTAATTGATATTTTTTCATGCAAATCATACAAATCAGATATTCAATATAGTGGCCGCTTGCGGCACGTGTTAATATCAACATTTTTTCCTGAAAACTTCACAGTTTACCTCTCTCATGTTGAGGAACAAAACCCTGGGGTGCTCGATGTAACCTTCGAAAAAAAAATGGGGACCACTCTATATTTAGAAGTTGTTCTTTATGTCGTGATTCACTTAAAAATTTGGAGGTTTTGTTTTTAATTTTGAGCTAACCGCAGTCGACCGACAGACTATAAATTCGATAAAAAAAATTTAAATCCCTCTCCAAATTAATGGAGTGCATTCAAAATAATTTGGTTTTTAATTTTTCAAGGTTTTTTTTATAATTTTTTAAAAATTTGTACAATGTCACTTTTTTACATGCAATAGAAATACAAAACTTTAGATACTTTAAGTGTACATTTCGGTCGATAAACGGGCCCAAAATTGAGACATTTTTCATAAATTCATACTTTTAAAGCTTAATATCTGCAAACCATCAAGTATTTAATAATCAATGTAGTTATGTTTAAAAGCTTTAAAAAAGAAATTAGAAGGAAATAATCAATTTTAAAAGTATCTTAAAGCTAAAAATCACCTCAAAATCACAAAATCACCCTAAAATCACAAATCGGAAAAATTATATACTTTTGCAAAACTTAAAATAATGTAATATAACTCATGCAGAACTTAAATTTTATCGTTTGAAAAAATATGGTTTTTTTCTGTGGATCTGTTTTAAAATTACTTCAATACTTATTTCAGAATTAGAGATATAAAGAAAAACGTAAACCCTTAAAACATGATTTTCGGGCTGACCCTAAAGTGTTTTGAGGGGTACCTCTGGCTAACGGGAAGCGGAAAAATATTAAAAAATGGTTTTTCTAATCTTTAATAATGAAGTAAACACTTACATTTTTGTCAATTTTTTTTTTCTATATGGTAATGCAATTTTTTTACGTCATGGTAGTTCTGCAATGGTTTCATTTAAACACTTTAATATATTTAAACTATAGAGTCACTCCAAATCAACTGATCAAACACTGGTTGGGTTTTAAATGGATTTTAAATGGATTTTAAATGGACTGCTTTTAAAAAAAAAGTTTATTTTCCTACTTTCAAAATGGCGGCCATATTTGTTTTGCTACCTTTACCGATAAAGGCGTTTGTGGTGACTTATATTACTCAGCTCGTATTATACATAGGATGAATGATGATTTAAAAATCATAAAATGATCACACTTTGACCTTTGATCTGACATATAAAAAATGCTTATGAAATAATTTCTTCATATTAAAAAAATTATTACATTTTTTTGTTTAAAACGTGAAATTTTGCAACTTCAAGAATTTTTTTTTATAGAAAGCAGTGAGTTTCAGTCATTAATATTTTTTCTAGTATTATATTAGGTTGGTCGTTGTATGACGTTTTTCAAATTTCAGTGATAGATAGTTGTTGATTGACTCTAAATATCAAAAAAGCTACTCTGTATTTCTTCAGATTTTTAAATTGAGCCTCCATACAAAATATGTCAATAAATAAATAGAAATAATAGTTGCACAGGAATTAAATTTTGCCTGTGAGTTGTAATAAAGAATATAAGCACACAAAGCAGAACAAAAAAATTAAATCCGCCCACAACCACACCTACCTCCCATGCATCAAGAAAATTTCAAACGCTATATTTTCCTTCATATTGGACCGATTTCAGAATAACTTGGTGTGGAGATATATATTTATGTACAAAATTGAAAAAAAAATGTAGGTTACGCCCACCTCCCACATAATGCGGACAAATTAGTAAATAGGCAGACTAAGGACTCAACTTAAAGATTTGGAAAAAATACAGAGTAGTTTTTTTCACATTTGGATCCAATAAACAACCATCCATTATTAAAATTCGAAAAAAACTATATAACGACCACCCTAATATACACACCATCAGCCGAATTTTCACAAACTTTGAAGGGCTGTATCTTCCAAACAAAGCAAATACCAAACTTAAAATTGTAACTTCTCTGTAATGCTATTACATACTTTATTGTAAATAAAATTAAAATTTCTCGACTTGTGCCTACCAGAGATATTTGACCCCAAGGTCAGCAAATTTTAGCAAATTTCTCAAAATTCAAAATTCTAATAGGCTGTTAACAAAAAAGTTGATGAGTCACAACGTTTAAAGAGCTTATGTTTAAGCAACAAGTTGAAATGCAGTCTAAAAAAAAAAAATTAATGACTGCAACTCACTGTTTTCTATAATTTCTATAAAGAAATTCTTAAAGTTGCAAAATATCACGTTTTGAACAAACTTTTTTTTCATACGATTTATTATTTTTTTGATTTTTAATTCATAATTCTAGATACAATAGGAGCTTAGTAATATAAGTTACCACAAACGCCTATAGATCCAAATTCATTGGAGAACTTTTAATAAAAATATTAAATTTTTTAAAAACGGTCGAGCAACCAACTTCCGCTTTTTTTTTTGATCACTTCATATGGACTGACTCTATATTTTAATTGCGTTTGTCAAAAAGAAGCGCCAACAACAACTTGCAAACTCCGAGACGTGTAGTTTTATGATTATGTTTTTAGAAAAAAATGCCATAACATTTTCATGTTTATTTCATGTTTATATTATTATTTTTTTTTTTTTTAGCGCACCATCATTTTATATTTTCCTCTCTTCATTCGAATTCGAAGATGCTTTTTTCAATAAGAGCATAAAATGGAATCCTTACGGAAGCATCGACAGCTTTATGCAATACATTATTTCTTTCACTCAGTCGCAATGTGAATTGTGTCCGTGATGGTGATGAAAGCTCAGTAAAATCAACTTTTAAACTTATTTTACTATTATTGATAGGAATTCTATGTGAAAACTATGTTACTTAATTATTCTAAAATAATTATTATTTGTGCTAGAATAAGTAAAAGTAAGTGAAGTTCATAAAATAAGTTGGAAGCACAAGTTCAATAAAAAGATGAAGATATTTCATGGGCGTTTCATAAAAGTCCTGATGTAATCATTCAGTCACACCATCTTCACTCTGTGATAAAAAAACGCCCAACATTTGATGCTTTATTAATCAATTAAAACAGTTTCACATCATATAGTAATAAATAAAAAATTATTATATATAATAAAATGGAAAAATTTAACAAAATTAAAAAAGAAAATTTAAAAAAATGGTACACAGTTTGTGCGTAGTTACAAAGTGTATCCCATATACATATGTATGCTGGATCGACATATGTATGTTAAAGAAATATTAAATTCATTCAAAAAAAAAAAAACAAAAATTATTTATAAGCACAAAAATTAAGCAGACACATAACGTTCTTAAGCTCTAAAGGATTAATATAATTATTCTAATTTAAACGAATAAAAATATAATAGTATAGTTTTAAGCGATTTCCAAGTGCGCGTGTTTCTACAAAACTTTAGAAAGGAATGTGAGAGAACAGAAGAGAATGAGCGAAGAGAACTTATACTCAATTCATCCCTTGAGCAGCATCAAAATGAGAAAAACAAATCAAATATATTCCTTTTACTTTTTAATAAAAATGTATCAAACAAACGCAAAGCTGGAAGTACGAGTAAATATTTACAATATGTGATAAAAAAAATCTGCAGATAATTGATGCTATTCTGTGAATGTTGTTTAATGTATTAAACACTTTAAAAACGAAAAAAACTCACTTAAATTTTTGTTGGAAGCGTGAGAGCGATTCAAGTAATATATTAAATATAAGTATATAAATCGTTTTTTGCTTTGTGCTGATTTGCTTTTGAAATGAACAGCTTTTTTTTTTGTTATTTAAAGGCATTAAAGGCATTAAAGGCATTAAAGATGGGCAACTTTAAGTAATTTTTGATATTTTTTATTAAAGTTTTAATATTTATAGACATATTAAAAAATACGAGATATAAAGGGTGGTTAAATTTTAAGGGCCGATGTTGATTTTGAATAAAACACAAATTATTTAGGAAATTATTGCCATTTCTTTTTATTATGATAATATTGGTATAGTTCAATTATGTATGGAAATGGCCGCCGCGACCTCGGCGGCACACCTCCATCCGCTGGTCCAAATTTTCGATGACGCTGAGGCATAAGTGAGGTTCTATGCCGTTAATGTGGCGAATTATCTCATCCTTTATCTCTTGAATTGTTGCTGGCTTATCGACGTACACCTTTTCTTTCAAATAACCCCAAAGAAAGAAGTCCAACGGTGTCAAATCACATGATCTTGGCGGCCAATTGACATCGCCACCACGTGAGATAACACGGCCATTGAATTTGTCGGGCAAAAAAGCGATTGTTTCGTTAGCTATGTGGCAAGTGGCACCGTCCTGTTGAAACCACATATCGTCCACATTCATATCTTCCAATTCAGGCCATAAAAAGTTCGTTATCATCTCACGATAGCGAACACCATTCACAATAACTGCCTGACCGGCCTCATTTTGGAAAAAATACGGCCTGATGATGCCGCCAGCCCATAAACCGCACCAAACAGTCACTCTTTGTGGGTGCATCTCCTACAGACCCAGTTTGCTCAAATTTTTGCACGATTTTTCCGATTGTACGCACATTTGGACGATTAAATTGACCGAAAAAAATCACGAAGTTCACGATATGCATTTTGATTTGAACGGCCATTTTCATAATAAGCCTGAATAACTTTAACGCGTTGCTCGATTGTGTATCTTTCCATGGTTAAAATTGAGTTAGTCTGAAATTGAGAAATGTCAAATGAAATGCAGAAAAAAACTTGACGTTTTGGTGTGGTTGACATTCAACATTGGCCCTTAAAATTTAACCACCTTTTATATTCACATCTTAACAGCACATTTATTATATTGCTTATAATCATCAAACTTAAATCTTTGAACTTGTTTTTCCTACGTGTCAATAATTTCAAGCATTCTTGCATCTTTAAAGGATCCTAAATAAGGTACTCCAGGTGATGACTTTAAAGTTACAATGCAATTTAAAATCCATACTATTGTTTTCACTGCAAGGGATATGTGGATTATATCAAATAAACAGTTTTTCATGTTTCTGGGATTTTATAGTAATTGTCGAGGAGTAAGACTCAGAGCTCAATATTATGTTTGCAAAGTAAGAAGTGACCTAAAATATTTCCAATTGGGCTAAAATTTTGTGCATTCTTTTCCTTATAGTGAATAAAACATAAGTAATAAGATACTGAATTAGAAGATAGACACTTTAAATTAAATCACGTGTGCTAGGTTAAAAGTGATCCTTCTTACAATTTATGTATCAAAATTTGAAACACAGTAATTTTTTTATATTTGTTTTAGAGGCAGAGAAAACATTGGCATCGATTGACACCTCGGAAAGATATTTTAATAATACTCCTAAATGTGCAAACATTTTTTTAAATTATAACAAATAGATTTTTGACAATCTCACACATTCTAAAAAAGTATTTTTTTTAACAAGCTGAAGACCTCTTAAAATTTGCATTTGCCTTTGAAAGTTTTTATTAGTCGTTATCATAATGCTTGACGAAGTACGATATTATCCTCAGAGATATATATATAGAAATAAAAAATAACTTTCCATCAGTTAAACTTATTATTACTTATTACAAGTTTACCTATTCATGTCATATCTTTCTTTGTGAACGCGTCCCTAATGCCGTATCCGTGCAAAAATTCGAACCATTATCAAACACAAGTAAAATACTGAATATTAAGAATACTAACATGAGTTTTATTCACTACTTCTAACTTGTGTTAAAGCTGTCTTATTGTATCGTTGCATCTGGCGACATGCGCAAGACGCACTTTTTAATTTTTTGGTTCATTGTTTACACGCGTTTCTCTTTCATATTTTCTTATGTAAGAGACATGAAAAGGGATCATCAATCATATGGGATAAAAAAAAATTTGTAATAGAGATAATAAAAAATCCAATAAATATTTATATTCGGTCGGACGAAATATTTCACACTGAAAAAGAACAGCAGGTTTTGCAATATACTGTAAAAAGTTTTGAAATGCAATATAAAGTATTATTTTTATAACTTAAAAATCTTTTAGCTGTTATTTTCAAATTGATATATTAGAATCTGAAAAATTAATGCTAAGCTTCCTTACGTGACGTTTGTTTCATTCATTATTTTCCAATATAAATTCGAAATGTCACGAAATTCGAATGTCACGTTACCATAGTTCGCAAATTTTTGATCATATTTGGGTTAAAATAAGAAAAAACTGAATATTTTATTAATGTATGATGTATGGGCGTTGCCAGAATTTAATTAAGAGGGGACCAATTATTTCTTCATGTGACTGATAAACAAATAACTTTTTTAAAATAAACCATGGTCGTTTAAATAATAACCAATGTTTTATTAAACATTGTGTGATTTTCTCAATCTAGCAGGACAAAGTTAAAAAAAAAATATTTGCGAAAAATATATTTTTTTTTTCAATCTAAAATATAGCTTATAAACACTTACAACCATGCCCAAAATTTCAATGTGATTGATTAACTCGTTTAGTTTAAAACGTTAGTCAAAAAGCAGTGTTTTTGTGTATTTTAAAATTATTTCCCAGCTTTAAATCAGCAGTTTTTTGTATTGAGTCGTTCAAAGTTGTGAATGTTTATAATTCTTTTGTATTATAAGATGAAAATAGAATTATTTAATAATTTTGTATTATAAATATAAAATTTTTCTGAAGGTATGCAGATTATTATTCAATGAAATTAAATGCTTACTAATCCCAGGTTATTTCAATTATCCATAGAACGTATGAAAGGGGAAAAAAATTAGGTTACATTTTGTTGGACTGCCACAAACTTTGTCCCCATATTGTACACATTTGAATAATATTTTTTACTATGTTTGTGTCCTGTAGATAGTATATACAAAAAATTAGCTGCAACTTTTTGCAGCTTTTTAAAATATATCCACTTTAATAACAGTCCCCAATATATCAAAAAAGGAACCCAACGATGTCCTACAAAATAAAAACAGCCCACTATCATCAGTATTTAAAACTGAATCAATTTTAAAATTCTATTTTATGTTTCAAAGTTGGAAATTTTATAAACTATGATTACAATTTTGAGAATTTATATTTCTCTTTAGACAATTCAATGAAACACCCAGTGTAAAAGAGGTTGTGCTTACCTTATAATTGTATCATGACTAGAATCAAGTTATGTATATCAATGTGAAGCTTATTCTTTGTCTATCAAAAATGCATCATCCAATTTTTGATATTTGATTCAGTTGCCAAAATGACGTCAACAAGAGAACTTACTCGTAAATTAACTGTGCGCTAGTAAGAAGTAAGAAAATCTTCATTTATCGCACAAAGACATCGGAAAAATATTAAATATTAGCAAATCAACAGTAACTTTTGTTCTGAAGCAATATAACGAACGATTATTTAGTGAAAGAAAAATTGGTAGTGGAAGAAAAAAAGGATTTGTTTCCGAGGACACAGCAAAGAAAGTGGTTCGAATTTTCAATCAAAGCCCAAGGCTCTCTATTAAGACCGTGGCTAAAAAAGTTAATATGTCACCTGCTTATATACAAAAAGTACGCAGAGAGAAAGGTCTTCAGTCATATAAAGATCAATTAAAGTCAAATTAAAATTATAAACATAACACAACTGCTAAGTCACGTGCTCGAAGGCTGTATGACAAAATTGTGCACAAGTTTGACTGCATTGTAATTGACGATGAAACCTATGTGAAGACCGACTTTAAACAGATTCCTGGTCAACTTTAGTTCACGAAAAAGCGGAGAGATAGTGGTCTAGAGTCGCAATTTAGCACGAAGAAAGTCAAATAAATTGAATTATTACGTTAACGGTGTATTTAAAGTAGTAATATTAATGTAGTGTTGTGTATAACTTTTACACACATATTTACGCACATTTATCTATACATAAATAGGCGAAGGCAAAACAGTTGAGTACCATTTTGTCCTGTGTTTCTCAAACGGTTTGGATGATTTTTTTTAATAAATCAAAGTAGGTAAAAGGAGTGCACCGAATAGTTTTTAAAGAACAATGCTAGCTGGAATACCCGTCGTTGCTGGGGGCGCTATGGCGACATGGACGAATTTCGACAACTGCACAGTGGTCTAATTTGCTCTAGTAGGGTAATTTAATTATTATCTTGAGAACGAATGAAGATAGCGAGATGAAATTTTGTTTGACTCAGTAATTTTTTACAAACACGTTGCAATAAAATCTTTTTTTTTTTTTTGTAAAATAATATGTTGAAGTGTGCAAAATAGTGAGTTATAAAAATTAAATCTTTTTAGCGTTTTTAAATACTTTTTTTGGGCTAAACAAATTTATACCGTTTTGGTAAGAAACATATTTAATTTGTTCATTTTCGTAGGCAAAATCTTTCTTATATGGAAAAATATACAGCACTAATTGTACTTATTTTTTTAATTGATCAATATACTAATCAATATACTAATCAAAAAATCTGGCAGCTCTCTGCGGCACCCATACAATTTGCTTCCAATTACAACATGACTCCCAAAATTTGAAGAATAGAATTAATTTATGGCTTTCGACATCTAAATATGTACAAGTTGATAAAATAATAAACTTTTTGTGTGGATATATATGTTCAGGATCAAATGATGGAATTGATTTTGATAAATTAAAGTCATTCGTGTAGTCTTATCCAACAATTAAGCCTAAGATGGACAAAAGCTTTCCGAAAAAGGGAGCGCTTTCTTGTAGCAAATAAAGAAGGCTCTCATTTGAAATAGACCTAAATCAATTTGTTTGTTATCAATTTTGTGGACCACAAATCTCAGTTTCTGTTGGTAGGCCAATAAAAAATTTCGAAGACTGCTAATGAACTTGTAAAAACCATCGAGCAAGTTGCACTTTTTCTGGCTACTGAATTGAAAATAAGATAAGCTGGAAAACGAAATTAAGCAGCGCTAATGAACGAACTCCTAAACGCTTCCCCAAAAAGAGGTACTATTATTAAGAAGGCAAGATTATCAGCCTGGGACTGCTAAAAGTGTTTCTCCTGATCAAGCTCTTGCTCTTATAATCGATACGAATTTATCGAAGCATCAGTACCGTTTGCTAAAAGATTATTCAAGAGATATATGTCCAAAATTATATTCAAGCTGTGACAAAGTTAATATAGCTCAGCTTTTGTGCTATCCAAATAATATAATCATAACCGAAAGTTTTGGACAAAATTAAATTACAATTTCTGATTGACCATACCGTTGCAAGACTATGTGTTGACCATACCGCTGCAGTTCAAGAAAATTAACTTTCAAAAGCTAATTTCAAAAATGAATTATAATAAAATGAGGCTGCGATGGTGCTGAACAAAGCCAATATAAACAAAGATTCACATCAGAAAATCTGTTAGGGGAAAGTTTATTTTCTATTTCGATTGTTCCTATTCAAATGTTTGGTACTTCAACAACTGATGAGAAAATAATTGTTTGGCAAAATCCGACAACGTCATCAACAAAGTACTGTCGTCCTATCAAATTTATTTTTACAAAGAGACAACAGAAACAATTAGAAGAGAATTTAAAAATATTGAAAATAAAATTTCTGTACTTACTCTAACCGAAATTAGCATGAGTAATTTTAATATGCAAGTTAAAACGACCCTTATTTTGTGCATGGTTGACGGGAAAGTATGCAATGCTTTGTCGGCTTATAATTCAACTCAAACATGCTATACATGCGGAGCAAAACCGACGAGTATGAATAATCCGCCTTGTTGCACAAAACGATTGACTCCAATATGCTTTCCTTAGGGCTTTCACCATTACATGCTTACATTCGATTCATGGAATGCTTACTGCATATATCTTACAGATTACAATTTAAAAATGGCAAGCAAGTGGTGAACTAAAAGATAAAGTTTTAACAAAAAAAAAAAAAAAAAAAAATTCAAAACCAATTTCGAAACACCCAGGTTTGTTGATTGATGTGCCCAAGTCGAAATCTGGAAACAGTAACGACGACAATACGGCTAGACTTTTTTTAAAAATGCTGAAGTATCAGCAAAAATAACTGGCATAGACTTTGTGTTAATAAATCGTTTCTACATCATTTTTGAAAGCTTAAACTCAGGACTGCCGATTATTGTGGAAGCATTTAAGAAGTACACAGAGGATATGGCCAATTTATATTTAAAATTGTGTCCATGGTACTACATGCCAGTAAGTATACACAAAGTACTTTACCATGGGAGTAGTATAATCGAAAGCTGTATACTTCTAATTGGACAGTTATTCGAAGAAGCGCAGGAGGCAAGGAACAAAGATGTCCGGCGCTATCGCGACTTACATACGCGCAAAACTTCAAGAGTGGATACAAACACGGACTTGATGCACAGATTGTTAAAATCATCTGACCCATATATAGCCAGTTTGCAGAAAACTTTAACAAAAAACACCATGTTTTTACCGGACAATTTCGTTCTTTGCTTCCAATTTCGCAGCAGCAAGAAGATGACAGCGATAAAAGTTCTGACAGTTATTCAGACTCGGAGTAGTTGTTTAGGTAAATGGTAAGAGACTTTCTTTAATATTTTTAAATCACTAATGTTTGTTTTTATTTACTTAGTTGACGTGGAAACACTTTATTTATCGAATGCGGATGCCAGGGGCGGATTCAGGAAAATATTTCGGGGGGAGATTTTAAAAATATTAATGTACGCTATATATGTATCGTCGTGTGGCGTGCAATACCGCGTATTAACCACTTGCACATACACACACACGGTATCAGTAAAATTCTACAGGAGTGAAGAAAAACTGCATTCTTTTGAGTGAATTTTCAACTAAACTAAAAAATTTATTGAAATAAGATACTTGATTTTTTCTGCAATCAGCGTTTAATGGAAAGTCCGCCGCAAATTAATTTTATCAAATGGAATTAAAATACGAATTTAAATTTTGTCCTTTTTGCAATATACGCGGTATTGCAAGTGGCTGATACATATAAAATATGTAATCACTAAATAAAATCAACTGTTTTTTGATTGTAAAATGATATTAAATTTTCTTGGCTCTTTCGATATAATGCCGATTACATTTTCGCACGTTACTTTCATGTCACGATGAATGTTCAACAACGCCAACCCGTTCAATCGGTCCTCACTAATTCCCTGCAGTGGAAAGTCTTACTAGTCATGAATTTGACTAGCTGACGCACTAGTTGAAATAAAACTAGTCAAAAAAATACTAGATATTTAACTAGTCATAACTTACTATACAAAGAGTTACTAGACAAGTTACTATCTGTAATGCAGCTACTTCAAAAAGACCAGATGTTTTACTAAAATAAAAATAACTTGTAAATTTTATAGTAAACTAGCCAGCCGCATTTTGAACTACTTAAAAAAATACCAGCTATTTTTCAAGCTCATAACTAAGTAGTCATAATTGTACTAGTGCTTTGCTAGTTGCTTGATTTACACAGATTTCCAAACATAAAAAAAAATTAATTTTTAAGTTTTAAGAATGCGGTAAATATTTATGCAATAATGGAAATGAACCCTCTGATGCCAATTTTTTTGCTTGCGCTCCAAAAACCAGATTAGACTAATTTGTTGAGAAGAAAAACTAATCTGAAGTTCGTTTTTCATTTTGATACTTCGTTCATTTGTTAGAGTTGAAAAATTCAATTAGAGGCGGGCTTAGGCATAGATACAAAAAAAAAGTAGAAAGGTGCGATTTAGATTTTAAATACTAAAACAGTTATTTATGTAATGAACAATTTTCTATTCAACAGTATTTTTTTCACTTCAATCTCAATTCAATTAATGTGTTCGTTCACTGAAATTCACGTTTTTTTTTAATTAATTTAATTCGTTAAAATATGATGACACGGGGTGAAAACTGAAATGTGATTTGAAAATTCGTTAACACTCCGAAAAAAACAATTTGATTTCCACAGATTACGGTTTTATATCGATCGGCATGAACCCCGCCTAGAGACGGACCTGAGCATTAGAGGGTTAACAATAAAACTCTCACGAACAGCTAATAGGTAAAAAATATAATGAACTAAAAATACCGATTCTTAAATCAATTGGCGTGACGTGTTATTGCAATAAGCCCTTTATATACTCCCGCCAATTTTTTTGTCAGATATTAGCTATAATTTAAACATGATTTTAAATTTTTAAACAAAATTTCATCTCGCCTTCACTGTGCAATGGTCTAATTTGCTCTAGTAGGGTAATTTAATTATTATCTTGAGAACGAATAAAGATAGCGAGATGAAATTTTGTTTAAAAATTTTAAATCATGTTTAAATTATAGCTAATATCTGACAAAAAAATTGGCGGGATCAGATAAAGGCCACGCCCATCTACCAAAAAAAATATCAAAATATGTAGGAAAATGACGGACATGTAGGAAAATAACTATATCTTCAAATCTTAAGGTCCTACAAAAAAATTTTCAGTATTATTTTAAGAGTTCTTTTTCACATTTCACATTTAAATCAAATAATTAAATCAAATAACATTTTTTTTGAATCAGTGAGCAGAGATTCATTGAATCGTACATTGGACCATTTTTTTGATTTTTTATTTCAGTGTAGTGACTATTTACAATGATATCTCTTCGTATTAATAAGCTTTTTTATTTACATTTTGACGCAATGGTAACGTTCAAAATTATCTTTGTGTTTAATATTTATTATTTGGCTAACCTGAACAATAAATAAATTCTCACATGAAATTTTTTAGCAAAAATGAGATGGAACCATTAGGTATACCATCTGAAAAAATTAAAAAATACAGTGAGAATTACAAAAAAATTAAAAATCCCACTTTTAGTTTGAAAGTGTTTGTATGACAATTGTGTATGGAGTTTTTGAAAAATTCGTTTAAGATAGTAAGTATTAATTTTTCAATCTATAATAATTTTTTCAATGCATTGAAAATAAATGCCTCAATACGACCATGTTTTCAAAACGCCAAAAAAATAGTAGTGGTGCCCTTGAAAAATTTTAATTAGTTTCCAAAAAATTTAAATTTTTTATAAAAGTGTTGGTAAAAAACTATACCACAAAGAAGATCAACTCAAGATCTCTTAAATATCTCCAAAAACATTTTTTTTTTGTAGGACTAACGGTTTAAAGATAAAGTGGTTGTACTTCTGCCCAAATGACAAATGTTGATTGTTTTTTAATTTTCTACCGTGTATAGCTTGCAAAAAAAACACAGGTGCGTCGTTTGACACACGAGAGAAGCGAAGCTTTTTCACAGTTTTACAGGCTCTACGCAGATTAAAAACGTATCTGCGAAGCAAAACCCTGCAGTGTAGCAAACTAGTTGAAATACTAGTAAATGTACTCAACAAATACCAACACTAGTTCAGCCCAAATGATTTTTACATTGCGCAAACTGGTTATTTTCCTGTGTTGATGTCATAGGAAAAGACAATTGTCCTATTCTCGATATGATTTGAGGTAGTATTTTAACTGGCATTTTTTGAACTAGTTGTAATAGTAGTATTTTTTAAGCCTGTAGAATTCTAGTATAATTAAAGTAGAATTTTTACTAATATGGTTTTGACCACTTGTGTACTGGTATATTAAGTATATAAAGGGCTTATTCCAATAACATGTCACGCCAATTGATTTAAGAATCGAAAATTACCCGTTCGTGAGAGTTTTATTGTTAACCCTCTAATGCTCAGGTCCGACTCTAGGTGGGGTTCATGCCGATCGATATAAAACCGTAATCTGTGGAAATCAAATTGTTTTTTTCGGAGTGTTAACGAATTTTCAAATCAGTTTTCACCCCGATTTTAACGAATTAAATTAATTAAAAAAAAACGTGAATTTCAGTGAACGAACACATTAATTGAAGTGAGATTGAAGTGAAAAAAATACTGTTGAATAGAAAATTGTTCATTACATAAATAACTGTTTTAGTATTTAAAATCTAAATCGCACCTTTCTACTTTTTTTTTGTATCTATGCCTAAGCCCGCCTCTAATTGAATTTTTCAACTCTAACAAATGAACGAAGTATCAAAATGAAAAACGAACTTCAGATTAGTTTTTCTTCTCAACAAATTAGTCTAATCTGGTTTTTGGAGCGCAAGCAAAAAAATTGGCATCAGAGGGTTCATTTCCATTATTGCATAAATATTTACCGCATTCTTAAAACTTAAAAATTAATTTTTTTTTATGTTTGGAAATCTGTGTAAATCAAGCAACTAGCAAAGCACTAGTACAATTATGACTACTTAGTTATGAGCTTGAAAAATAGCTGGTATTTTTTTAAGTAGTTCAAAATGCGGCTGGCTAGTTTACTATAAAATTTACAAGTTATTTTTATTTTAGTAAAACATCTGGTCTTTTTGAAGTAGCTGCATTACAGATAGTAACTTGTCTAGTACTCTTTGTATAGTAAGTTATGACTAGTTAAATATCTAGTATTTTTTTGACTAGTTTTATTTCAACTAGTGCGTTAGCTAGTCAAATTCATGGCTAGTAAGACTTTCCACTGCAGGGTGAGGACCGATTGAACGGGTTGGCGTTGTTGAACATTCATCGTGACATGAAAGTAACGTGCGAAAATGTAATCGGCATTATATCGAAAGAGCCAAGAAAATTTAATATCATTTTACAATCTAAAAAACAGTTGATTTTATTTACTGATTACATATTTTATAAATATACTATTCATTTCGTCGTTGGGCGTGCAACACCGCGTATCAGCCACTTACAATACCGCGAATATTGCAAAAATTACAAAATTTAAATTCGGATTTTAATTCCATTTGATAAAGTTAATATGGGGCGGACTTTCCATTAAACGCTGATTGCAGAAAAAATCAAATATCTTATTTCAATAAATTTTTTAGTTTAGTTGAAAATTCACTCAAAAGAAAGCAGTTTTTCTTCACTCCTGTAGAATTTTACTAATACCGTGTGTGTGTATGTGCAAGTGGTTAATACGCGGTATTGCACGCCACACGACGATACATATATAGCGTACATTAATATTTTTAAAATCTCCCCCCGAAATATTTTCCTGAATCCGCCCCTGGCATCCGCATTCGATAAACAAAGTGTTTCCACGTCAACTAAGTAAATAAAAACAAACATTAGTGATTTAAAAATATTAAAGAAAGTCTCTTACCATTTACCTAAACAACTACTCCGAGTCTGAATAACTGTCAGAACTTTTATCGCTGTCATCTTCTTGCTGCTGCGAAATTGGAAGCAAAGAACGAAATTGTCCGGTAAAAACATGGTGTTTTTTGTTAAAGTTTTCCGCAAACTGGCTATATATGGGTCAGATGATTTTAACAGTCTGTGCATCAAGTCCATGTTTGTATCCACTCTTGAAGTTTTGCGCGTATGACTTAACTTTTTTGTAGTTGATTTAACTAAAAAAAATGTTTTTTTGAGCTTAATGCTCTTTATTGCTTGAAATCAGAACTTAAACTAACTTTACAAAGTTTTCTTAATATAAGGTAAAGTTAAACAAATGAGTCTATTATATTGTATGTGTGAGTGTGTGCGCTGCCCGCACTTCGCTAGTTGCAACACTTGGCCGGTTGCGAAAGCCAGACGCTTGGTCAGCACATTTGGTGGGAGCGGATGTAACTCGAGTTCAACTCGAGTTCAGCGGAAAAACTGTGTCGCACGTTGCAAAATGATTTTCGGCGTACAGGGTGTTAACTCTTCCCCCTTTAAATTCAACTGCGTCCTCGCTGTTGCGGGTATAACCATTAGAGATAACATTTTGATTTTTATCCTTGCTTTCCATAATTGTAACCTTTAGCTTCCTATTTCTTGTAGCGTATGTCCTGTAACAAATTAGGCCAAAAACTATAATGAAAATGATGAAATTTATGATCAGGCTGGTTCCATAACTATATTTAATTGTTGAGATTTCTTCCGTGTTTGATACGTGTAATTCTTTCAGTATTTCTAATGATAAAACTTCTTGGAAAATGTTTGTCTCGTTTGTAGACTGAGCTATGGCTGGTAGTGGTTTAGCTGCGGATATCTCTTTAGTCCAGTAAGTTTGGTTTTGGATGGTTATCGTTGAGTTTTTGTGGTGTATTAGGAAAGTTCCTCTTAATAATACAGTTCTGTTGTCCACTTGTATTTCTCCATTATGATTGTTGAGCAACAATATATTTTGTGATATTTCTTTTATTAATGGTAGATGTTGATTGTTTGTAGTTACGCACTTTGATGGCAAGCTTTTGATCAATTTCGGTATGCAGTCTGAAGTAGTAATATTAACGATATTTGCAGGTTTGCATATTGAAATACTATTTAAAGTTTTACATTCGTCCTTAATACCTAATATTTGTTTATTACACATAATTATATTCCTAAATGGTAATCTTATACTTATATTTTCTTTTATTACTGATTTAATAAGATATCTTTGACAATTTATTTTGCTCGTATTCGGCAATGATACTATATATAATAAAGAGGAGTGATTTGAAGCAATCTTAATTTCACTAAATTCTTATGCTTCTATTAAATTAGCGAAAGGAATGTCTTGTTCCTCAAAAAATTTCTTAGTTATATTTATTTCTAAGTTTGACAATATAAATGAATTCACAATATTGGCTTTTGCCCATTGTATTGAATAGTCTATTTGGACTAATTCTTCCTTAATAATATTTAGTTTTCTTTCTATTCCATTAATAATTTGTTTTTCATACATATCAATTGATTGTACTGTATTAAGTAACTTATTAGTAATTTTTGAAACTTCATCTAATCTATTCAGTGTTAATTTATTTATAATTACTTGTTTGTCGTTATTTTTTATTAGGTTGTTCGTCCTGTCATCTATTAGTTGAAAATCGTCATGATCTGGAGTGCCCGAGAGCCATTTCCAAGCGGTTCCCAGAATGTTTAAGGATCGTTTTTGTCGTCTTGGTTGCAGTTCATTTAATATGTTTTTAACTTGTGCAATGTCATGTTTTAAATATACGTAGTTACTGTCTTTAGCGGAGATGTGTTCATGTAGTGATCTTTCGATGTCCATAATTGCCTTTTGGTATTGGTCAAGTTCAATTACGTGAACTATTTTAAAAGTACCTGTTTGGAGTCTAGCTATTCCTGTTTCTATAGTTATAATTCGTGAGTTGGTATAGTCCAAGATTTGAGTTTCGGCGAGAATTGTTGGTATTGTCATAAAAAGTGTAAGTAGTTGTCCAAAGCCTTTGAAAAATCTTCATGTTCTTCTGAAATTAAATATTTATTTTCTAATTAATCCCTTATGAACTATTCTACCTTTACTAGTAACAATAGTGCTATTTCTATTTTCTGCGACTGTTTCTTCTTTATACCTACCAGTGAGTTTGTTACCTATTCTTTTGTTAGTTTTGACATATACTATGTCTCCTACATTATAGTCTTTGAATTCCGTTCTTTTTTTATTATGAAAATTTAGATCTTTTTCTTGTTCTTTGTTAATTTCTGAATATTTTCGTTCCTGGCTTGTTCTAATTGTTGTGGATTGGTAGTTACTCGTCTGCCAAAAAAGGTTTCTACCGGTTTCTGTTGCGTTGTCGAATGGATAGAGTAATTATATTTATAAAGTGATTGTTCTAACAGATCCTGTAATGATGTATGGATTCTTTCTGCTTTTGCGCATCTCATTATTTCACCTAAGGTCGAATAAAATCTTTCTATTTGTTCATTAACAGTACTTGTATAAGGAGGCGCTTTGAAAATTTCTATATTGAACTGATCTTCTAACAAATGTATAATGGGGGCTGAACTTAATGACTTTTCATTGTCTATTACTATTTTTTCTGGTATGCCATAACAGGTAAGGATATCTTTTAGGGGTTGTATTATATCTTGCGTAGCTCGTGAATTAATTATTCTAACCTGCGCGTATTTTGAGTATTTGTCTATTGCTGTAAGGATTTTGTGTTTGTGCGTGTGGTAAATATCTAAATGAACTATTTGTCCTGCATATTGCGGAATTGGGGCAGCTTGTAATAGTGGTTTTGGAGGGTGTCGCTCATACTTCTGTTCTTTACAGATTCTACATTGTTTAATGATTCTGTCTATTTTCGATGAGCTCGTTTATGTTCTTTAAGTATTTCATTGTTTTGGTCTGTTTCGTTAGTAATGTCAGTAACTTTATTACGAGTGAATCGTACTCTATAATTTCTAAAATGTGCTGGGAAGATTTCTTGTAATTTACCTAGGGTATGTTCATCAGTGTTAATGCCATTAGTGACGGATGGGTTGAGGTATCTCCTGAGAAAATCTATTAAATTGTCATTATTAAATTCTACTTCTGTAATAGTATGTCTGTGGTACGTTGAGAATACAACTTGAAATTGATACGAAGGGATGTCGTCTATTTTAAAAAATAATTGATTTTTGAATACGTTGATTGGTTCTTCCTCTACAGGAATGAGGTTCTGTGCAGAGCTATCGTCGCTGTGCATTGTTCCTGTCAACGAGTCAGTTTCTTCTCCGGTTGTATTCGGTAGTAAGTTTATCTGCGGTGGTCTTGAGAGGGCGTCTGCGACAATGTTTGCTTTTCCGGGTTTATAGAGACGTTCATAATTGTACTCCTCCAAGATTGCCTTCCATCGCTTCATCTTGTTGTTATTATTTTTATTGCTGAGGGCATAAGTTAAGGGTTGATGGTCTGTAAATATGTTCACTTTCGCTGATCCATAGAGATAATTACGTAAATTATTTAACGACCAAATAATCGTTAACATCTCTTTCTCATTGGTAGCGTAGTGTTCTTCTGATTTGTTTAGTGTACGTGATATAAACATTATCGGTCTATCTTCCTGAGCAAGTACTGCTCCAATCGCATAATTGGATGCGTCGGTAGTTAATAGGAATTCTTTTGAGTAGTCGGGGTACGAAAGCATTACTTCTTCCGTAGTAAGAGAGTTTTTGAGTTTTTGGAATGCATTGAGTGCATCTTCATTTAAAAATATTTGTAATTTTTTCGATTGATTTTTGGACACGCGTCCATCTTCCCCCCTTAAAAGGACTGTAAGGGGTTTCGCCAATTTTACGTAGTCCCTTATAAAGCGGCGATAATAGCCTGAAAGTCCTAAAAAGGAACGAAGGTCTTTCAGAGTTTTAGGTACTGGAAACTTTAATATTGAATCAATTTTGTTTGGAATAGTTTTGAGGCCGTTTTCGGATACTATGAATCCTAGAAATTCAACTTCGGTTTTCATAAACTTGCATTTGTCGAGTTGTATTTTAAGGTTTGCTGTTTTTAATGTTTCGAATATTAATTTGATATCATTGAAATGATCTTGCTGATTTTTACTGAAAATGATGATGTCGTCTATATAAACGAAACATCTTTTCCCTATGTGTTCCCTTAAAATATCGTCAAGAGCTCTTTGGAAAATGGAAGGAGCGTTCTTGAGTCCAAAAGGGAGACGGGTAAATTCGTATTTCCCGTTGTTGACTGAGAAAACTGTCTTCTCGGTATCTGATTCCTTCAATGGAATCTGATGGAAGCTGTTTTTCAGATCGAGTACTGAAAAAAATTTATTTTTTCCCAGATGGGATAATACCTCACCGATTTCGGGGATCGGGTATCTGTCTGGTATTGTTATCGAATTTAATTTCCTGTAATCGATAACCATGCGGTATTTTTTTTCTCCTGACGCGTCTGATTTCTTAGGAACGACCCAGACAGGCGAGTTGTATGGGGATCTGGATGGTCGGATAATGCCATCACGTAGATATTCGTTAATTTGTTTTTCTACTTGAGTTTTAAGGCATACGGGATAAGGGTAACATTTTGTGTAGACCGGGTTGTCTGAAGTTGTTCTTATTTGACCTTTAATTGTAGTAGTGCACGTTAGTTTTTCATCCGGATCACTGAATAATGTTTTATAATCAGCTGTTAGCTTATTAAGAGTATCCTTTTGAATTTGATTCAAATGTCCTGATCTAATATCGAGTACATTAATGTTTTGGGAAATTTGTTGTTTTAGATTAATATTGAATTTATTATTTATTGACATAAAATTTTCTTTGGTGTGTATTACTGCATTAAGTTCTTTAAGCGAGTCATTTCCTATAATAGCTTGAAAAGATTTGAGATTTGGAAGTAAGAAAAATTTTATTTTCATTTCATCAGATCCTAAAAGATTGGCGAAAGTATGGTGGGTTACTTTAATGTGTCCTCCGACAGAACTTGCGTAAAAAGGGTTATTGTTTTCGATGGGTGTTTTGACTAGACGTAGTTGAACATAATTTTTATTCGACCCTGTGTCGATAAGCACTTTAATTATCTCTCCATTATAAAGCTTACATTCTATGTAAGGTAATGAAGAGCTATTTATTCTAAAAAATGTATATCAAGGCAGTCTAAATTTTGAGAAAAATCAAGATCTGAGATCTCTGGTTCATTGATTTCGAAATTTTTTATGTTATCGGTGTATTCAGATAAAGTTTGGTCAAAGTCGTTGTCTAAATAACTTGTTGCATCTTCGTATTGTTGAACTTCTATGTTAAAGTTCCTTTGGCGTTTGTCAGGGTTTGGTGGTGGTAATGATGGTCTTTTACCGTGATATGCGTCGTTAGTCGTAGCGCGATTCATATCATTAATTCTTTTTGTTTGCACACTTTGATCAATATCCATTAATTCGGGTTTTGGTTGTGGCTTAGGAACAAATGGTCGAGGAGGTGGTCGCTGTTGACTTGGATTAAAATTGTGAGGACGGTATGGTTGTTGTTGTTGAGGATAGTATGGTTGTTGTTGTTGAGGATAGTATGGCTGTTGTTGGGTAAAATTTTTATGTAGGGATTGGCCCGAATTTGCTAAGTGAGGATAAAATTGTTGTTGGTGATTTTGTTGATGTCTTTCTCTCCGTGGTGGAATCGGAGGGTTTGCTTGAGAAAATTTTCTTGGATTATTAAAGTTATTAATTGCAACATTTGTTCTGTAGGATTGGTTTTCGAGTTTCAAGCAAAGTTGAAGTGCTTGTGGTAAATCTGTAGGTTCTCGCATTCCGAGTAATCTAGGCAGATCACCATTGAGTCCTCTGATGAATGTATCCAGAGCTTTATTACGAAATGTTTGAATTAGGAGATTGCGCGACTCTGGTCCAGTGTCTAAACAAGATAGTTTATTCAAAATGAGGGAGAAATGGGAATATACTTTCTGATAAAATTCTTGTATTGTTAGATTTCCTTGTATAAGTGCAGTCATTTGGTACTCTTATGTACCGAGGTCTCGTTTGTCACCATAATGATTAGTTAGGCAACGTGAAATTGCGGTCCAGTTTAATGGTGTGTTATACGATTCAAGAACCGTATCTGCATTTCCCGTAATTTTGTTACGTATAACAGTGAGTATACCATAGAACCTAGCTGAGCCTTGGGATCGTTGATAAATGTGAATAATTCTATCTACACTTTTTTTCCATGAACCGAATTCTCCCGGTTCACCAGAAAATTCACGTAGGCTTCGAATTATGTCGGGGATTTTTTCTAATTCGTTTATATTTCCGGTGCTAATTTCTTGGTCTTCTTCAATTACATTTTCTTGATTCCTAGCTAATTTTTCCTCTACTAGTTTCTTTACTAATTGTGTTATGTATTGGTCCATGTCTCTGTTCGGTGCAGTCTGTTGTTGGCCAGCAAGGCCTGACAACATTGGAGGTCTTACTAAATTAGTTGGGTTTGACATGTTAAAATTTTCTTTTTAATTTAAAAAAAAATTTTAATTATAAATTTTTGATTATAACTTAACCTGAACGTTTTATTTTGACACACAAAAAAAAATTCTTTTTATAACTATTAATATTTATTATTTCTATCAATAATTTTATAAATTTTATTAATTTCTGCCAGATAAATTAAATTTTTATTAATATGTATTAAATTCCACGTTTCTACTAAAATTGTAATTCTAATATTTTTATAATTTCTTTTTTTTTCAATCACTCTCACTTATTTAATTTTTGAAATACATATAAATGTTAGATTTTTTCTTTTTTCAAAAAAATACAACTTAAATTCTATGCTTACGATAAAATTTCGGCTTTTCCACACTCAAAAAAAAAAATCAACAAAAAACTTTTGTTGGACGTATATTGACAAAAATTTATCAAATCAACCTAGGTTTTTGTCAATTTGATAAAAATTGTTCATATTGACAAAAACCTAGGTTGATTTGACAAATTTTTATCAATATACGTCCAACAAAAGTTTTTTGTTGATTTTTTTTTTTGTGTGCACACAAACTGATGAGATTATCCTTTTTGTTGATGAACTACTACGGGTTTCCTTCGGTTTCCTTGGCGTGGTTCCCTGCGGACGTACACTACAGGCGATGCTGAAACTGGATTGGGTTGGTTACAGATGTGCGGTGCATTTATTTTAAACGATGTTCGGTGATTTAAGAGGCGTGCTTAATTGAGGACGTCTTATTCTTTAATTTTTCACTTATTGTTCGTTTAAGCACTTTTTATCATAAAAACCGGCGTGCTACTTTGGGACGACTTAGAGTTTTTTTTGATACTGTTATAGTCGGTGTGGTGCATATAATTTTAACAAAGTTCAGCTACTTAGGAGGCGTGCTTAATTGAGGACGACTTATACTTTAATTTTTCACATATAGTTTGTTTAAGCACTTAACAACTTTAAATCAGCGTGCTACTTTAGGACGACTTATGATTTATTTTCTGTCATTAATCACACGTTCACTATAACTTTACACACTATAACCACGTTGGGCGCCACTTAACTTTTTTGTAGTTGATTTAACTAAAAAAAATGTTTTTTTGAGCTTAATGCTCTTTATTGCTTGAAATCAGAACTTAAACTAACTTTACAAAGCTTTCTTAATATAAGGTAAAGTTAAACAAATGAGTCTATTATATTGTATGTGTGAGTGTGTGCGCTGCCTGCACTTCGCTAGTTGCAACACTTGGCCGGTTGCGAAAGCCAGACGCTTGGTCAGCACATTTGGTGGGAGCGGATGTAACTCGAGTTCAACTCGAGTTCAGCGGAAAAACTGTGTCGCACGTTGCAAAATGATTTTCGGCGTACAGGGTGTTAACTTATGTAAGTCGCGATAGCGCCGGACATCTTTGTTCCTTGCCTCCTGCGCTTCTTCGAATAACTGTCCAATTAGAAGTATACAGCTTTCGATTATACTACTCCCATGGTAAAGTACTTTGTGTATACTTACTGGCATGTAGTACCATGGACACAATTTTAAATATAAATTGGCCATATCCTCTGTGTACTTCTTAAATGCTTCCACAATAATCGGCAGTCCTGAGTTTAAGCTTTCAAAAATGATGTAGAAACGATTTATTAACACAAAGTCAATGCCAGTTATTTTTGCTGATACTTCAGCATTTTTAAAAAAACGTCTAGCCGTATTGTCGTCGTTACTGTTACCAGATTTCGACTTGGGCACATCAATCAACAAACCAGGGTGTTTCGAAATTGGTTTTGAATTTTTTTTTTTTTTTGTTAAAACTTTATCTTTTAGTTCACCACTTGCTTGCCATTTTTAAATTGTAATCTGTAAGATATATGCAGTAAGCATTCCATGAATCGAATGTAAGCATGTAATGGTGAAAGCCCTAAGGAAACCATATTGGAGTCAATCGTTTTGTGCAACAAGGCGGATTATTCATACTCGTCGGTTTTGCTCCGCATGTATAGCATGTTTGAGTTGAATTATAAGCCGACAAAGCATTGCATACTTTCCCGTCAACCATGCACAAAATAAGGGTCGTTTTAACTTGCATATTAAAATTACTCATGCTAATTTCGGTTAGAGTAAGTACAGAAATTTTATTTTCAATATTTTTAAATTCTCTTCTAATTGTTTCTGTTGTCTCTTTGTAAAAATAAATTTGATAGGACGACAGTACTTTGTTGATGACGTTGTCGGATTTTGCCAAACAATTATTTTCTCATCAGTTGTTGAAGTACCAAACATTTGAATAGGAACAATCGAAATAGAAAATAAACTTTCCCCTAACAGATTTTCTGATGTGAATCTTTGTTTATATTGGCTTTGTTCAGCACCATCGCAGCCTCATTTTATTATAATTCATTTTTGAAATTAGCTTTTGAAAGTTAATTTTCTTGAACTGCAGCGGTATGGTCAACACATAGTCTTGCAACGGTATGGTCAATCAGAAATTGTAATTTAATTTTGTCCAAAACTTTCGGTTATGATTATATTATTTGGATAGCACAAAAGCTGAGCTATATTAACTTTGTCACAGCTTGAATATAATTTTGGACATATATCTCTTGAATAATCTTTTAGCAAACGGTACTGATGCTTCGATAAATTCGTATCGATTATAAGAGCAAGAGCTTGATCAGGAGAAACACTTTTAGCAGTCCCAGGCTGTTAATCTTGCCTTCTTAATAATAGTACCTCTTTTTGGGGAAGCGCTTAGGAGTTCGTTCATTAGCGCTGCTAAATTTCGTTTTCCAGCTTATCTTATTTTCAATTCAGTAGCCAGAAAAAGTGCAACTTGCTCGATGGTTTTTACAAGTTCATTAGAAGTCTTCGAAATTTTTTATTGGCCTACCAACAGAAACTGAGATTTGTGGTCCACAAAATTGATAACAAACAAATTGATTTAGGTCTATTTCAAATGAGAGCCTTCTTTATTTGCTACAAGAAAGCGCTCCCTTTTTCGGAAAGCTTTTGTCCATCTTAGGCTTAATTGTTGGACAAGACTACACGAATGACTTTAATTTATCAAAATCAATTCCATCATTTGATCCTGAACATATATATCCACACAAAAAGTTTATTATTTTATCAACTTGTACATATTTAGATGTCGAAAGCCATAAATTAATTCTATTCTTCAAATTTTGGGAGTCATGTTGTAATTGGAAGCAAATTGTATGGGTGCCGCAGAGAGCTGCCAGATTTTTTGATTAGTATATTGATTAGTATATTGATCAATTAAAAAAATAAGTACAATTAGTGCTGTATATTTTTCCATATAAGAAAGATTTTGCCTACGAAAATGAAGAAATTAAATATGTTACTTACCAAAACGGTATTTAAAAACGCAAAAAAGATTTAATTTTTATAACTCACTATTTTGCACACTTCAACGAATTATTTTTCAAAAAAAAAAAAAAAAAAATTTTATTGCAACGTGTTTGTAAAAAATTACTGAGTCTTTAAAATACTCAATTTTTGTTACGAGCACAGTTATTTATTTCATGTTCTGCTTTTACCAAATATTTACCAAAAATTTTTATAGAAAATTGGATTAATTTTTTAAAAAAATTATTATAATTATAAAATAATTTAAAAAAATTTTACCAAAAATATTAAAAAAAAAAATTTAATTCAATTACCCTACGTTTACTTAAAAGTCCACTGTGCACTGGCTTGCTTTAGCTTAAATAAAACAAAGATATTAACTTAAATAAGTTTCACTATTTACAAAATATGAGAAACACTATCTAAATTATGATTAATATTGGCACTTGTACTTGTATTGAAAATGTATAGGCATTTCAGTAAATTTATAGCTTCAGGATCAAGTTTCAGCTTGTTTTTGCCATTCTTCTTTTTTAGAGCAATTTGTGAGATCATTGGGTCTGAAGATAGAAGAAGATAGTTCAATAAATCGTCATTGGTATGACATGCTGAATCCTTTCTAGTTCTGTGCTTTCGGACAAACTTAAAATCCTTATTTTTAGCTCCGACCGAGCTGGCCGATTGGCAAAATAGCGTAACTGAATAGCGTGGCTAGTCGGTATATAGTAAAATAGATACAGCTCAACGTATTTCTCCGCTGTTTCTGTAGTGAACTTTTTGAATTTTTCGTTATCTTTCTCATAACCACTCGATATTGTTTGAAGAATAACATGAAATCTCTGTATGATTGTTTTGTCGACTCCGATGATATCAGCTGCTTTATCAGCATAGCGGAAAAAAACTCCCACAATTTTACCTGTATTTGTTGTCCCATATCCAGCCTTAGTAATACCTAGATTTTTCTACAGTGATCGATAATAAGTTTCTTTCTTTCATTTTACTTTTATTATATTCTCTTGCCTGCCAACACTTAATTTCCATTCTATAACCTATATAAAGACAACACTCGAAGAAACGTATCCAAGAATATAGACTAGATAGCCCAAAATCAAAATTATCTATTATAGGTGCTTTCATATACACATTCCGTAGGTTATTCATTTCCTTCGGAGTGGCCTTATATATGTAGCATCTCAGCGTTGATTTTATTCCCGATAAGGCATTACAAATTTTTTCATCCAACCTACTCAAAACAAGTTTAAATGTTACATTGTTTATTGAAACATTATATGAAAAATCATGTACATCATAAATTTGCTGGTTATTATTTTCTATTTCAGTTAATGTCGTTTCAGGAGTTTACAAAATTTAAATTTCATTGGCCTACAAAACTTTGTCGATGATGGAACGGGATTTTGCCATAAAATTTTGGTATCGTCTTTCAAATCCCTTAATTGGATCGGTACAAGTGAGGATATTAGTACAGATGAATCATCCTTGCAATTTTTTACTAATTGTCTGTAATTACTTTGCTCAGAGCTTCCATCTATTCCCCATTTAAAAAACAAAATCAGCTTGTCACTAGAATACTGTTCAATCACTTCCGCTTGCAGTTCACAAATTCGCTTTATAGTAGGATCCAGAAGATCTTGTAATTTAATCTCGGCTACTACTTCATTCACTATAATGGCATTTTTATCTGGATAACATGCCTGTTTTGCAGACAATATTTTATTCCAAGCAGGATAAATGTCTGCTTTATATTGTTTAGCCGCTGCTCTATAAGCTAACTACGTAGATTTACTTGATTTTTGTTGTTATAATCAAACTTAATGCTTCTTCAGGTGTCAATGGCTGCAATTTCTGATCGCAAGATTGAGCTGAGCTGTAGGCACGTTTATAAGACTTAGCGCGCTTAGGAGACTTTTGTTGAGTAACATCTTTAACTACATCGGCTGCAGTTCGTTTTCGACATTTTTCAAACTTACGTAGGTTGCGAATGAAAGTTCTTCAGTACTCGTTGTTGATACCAACTCTTTGACTTTCATTTGTTGGCTTCTCTTACATAACTAATTCTTCAAACGCTTTGTGTGGTCTCCCTTGCACAGAAGGTCCTGGAGTAGCAGGAGTAGCAGGAGTAGCATTCTCTTTGATCTAATTTTAAAACTAGCTTCAACCAATCTTCATTTTTAACAAAAACTTCCCTCGGTCTCTGTGACAAGGTTTCTAGCGTAGTTCGAGTTTTTCAATAAATTTTTCCAAAATTGGCTTGAGAACTTGAACGGGAATATAATTTTTCTCCAAAACATATGAAATCAATTCATTACAAGCATCTCTCTTGCCAGATGCTCACATGAAAGCAGTGCTACCAACCCGAGGAGATTAAAAATCCTCAAATGTGACATAAATAATCCGTGTAAATCTGTGTAAGCAAATTTATATACATAATTATTTTTCTTCAATTTAAAACTTACAGCTAATAAAATCACTCAAAGTCGTAAATAGTTTTTTAAAAGTTGTTTATATATTTTGTTTTTATCCAAAATTTGCATTGAACTTACAATGTTAGAAAATTTAAAAATTTACAAACAACGTTACTTAAAGAAAAACAAAATAAAAAATAAATAACTAACAGTAAAAATATTTATAAAGAACATAAAACATAACTTTTATTAATTTAAAGGAACATTCGATTTTTTTACATCGTTAAAAATACACTAACATTCAAATATATTTCAAAGTTCACTTTAAGTTTTGTTTTGGTTTTTAAATTAAATAAATAGCACACAATTTATTATTCAAGTGTTTTGTTTTTTTTTTTAAAAAAAAAGTAAGATATGATTTGTAAAAAATTAAATTAAAAATAAAATTTCCATGGAATCACAAAGAGAATAAATTCAGAGTTGTCATCAGAGTTTCCACTAAAAAACACTGGTTTCTCGAGATGAGTTCTGCAATTAGAATATTATATTAAGAAGCTAAGGCCATAAATTATTATGAAACCTATTCTCCTAATATTAATGATGTATTACTTAGCTTCAATTCGTTTAATAACTTTGCTTACGTGTGCAACTTTCATGGCTTTCATTTTTATTATTTGCAAGTTTTAATAAGCGCAAAGTTTTAACAAATTATGTAAACATATTTTTGAGTGATTAGTACATTTTTTAAGATTCAAATTAATTTTGACATAAAATTTGGTGAAAAAACAGCAATATCTACGAAAATTCCGTGTAAAATTCTTAAAAGTAGGTAGATTTAGCTTATTTTGGCAATCTTCCGTTTATCTGTGCAAGGCTTAAACATCCGTAGAAATCCATTTCTCGAATAACTCTAAATAAAAAAATTAAAAATACATTGACGGCGCATATAAGGGCACTATTTTTGTTATCTGATATTGAGACTCTATATAATAAATCGTGGATTGGCCGAAGCGGACCACTGTGGGTAAATCTTATGCTTGCCAACGCCGGACACTGCCACAGAATGACCGGTGTGAAGTTAGCCCAAAATCTTCATCCCAAATTTTTAACTCAGCCCAACTTTTGAATTCGCCGTAAAATGCAATCCAAAAAGCTTCAATTCGCCGCAAATGTTAAAAATGGAAAAAAACAACAAAATAATGTTCTTTTATCCTTATTTTTTTCTTTTATCCTTAAAATATTTTTCAGCAATTTTGCTGAACCGAGGACGATTGATAGCAATTTGGGGAAGAAGACACAAAATCATTCTTTTGGCATCAGCTATCACATGCCAAAAATCCAGGATGAGAACTTTCGTTTTGGGGTCAGTTTCGGGGTTTGGAATTCTGATTTTCATACAAGAATACCATTTTTTTTGCACTTCGGTCTGAATTTCGGTACTAAGGACGATAGACCCGGGCTTGAACATACCACCAGTTGATTTTCCATATAAAGATTGATTTTTAAACAAAAATCCAGGATGAGAACTTTTGTTTTGGGGTATGATTTTTGGTGTTGATTTCTGATTTTCATACGAAAATCCCTTTTTTTCGCAGTTTGGCCCAAAATTCGGTACCAAGGACGATAGACCCGGGCTTGAGCACACCACCAGTCGATTTTCCAAATAAAGATTGATTTTTGAGCAGAAATTCAGGATGAGAACTTTTGTTTTGGGGTAAGTTTTGGGGTGTGGAAATCTGATTTTCATATAAAAATCACATTTTTTCGCAATTCGGCTAAGATTTCGGTACCAAGGACGATAGACCGGAGCTTTTGAATACCTACAGTCGATTTTCTGCGTAATTGTTGATTTTTAGGCAAAAATTCAGGATGAGAACTTTTCATCTTCTATACTTTTCTTTTGTTTTTACTGAAAAAAACAAATTTTGCTAAACCGAGTATTTCACTTCTAGGTCGTTAACTGTAGGATATACGATTGATAGTTAATTTAGAAATGAACAAATTTAGCATATATATTTAGTTTTTTAAATTAAAATTTTATTTAAAACCTTTTCTTGTATTTGCGGCGAATTCAAAATACAGATATGTTTTGCGGCGAATTGAGCAAAAAGTTGGGCTGAAGATTTTGGGCTATCTTCACAGAAGTCACAGAATGTGTGCTGCTATTTCCGTCTCCTCTAGACATAACCTACACTCATCGTCCTCGGTCAGATTTATCTTCCTGAGATGGTACCGTGTCCTGTGACCAGTGCAGTAAAACAGCACAAAAAGTCCTTCGATTGTATCGGATAACTTTTGCTGCCTCACTACGAGACCACTTCACGGCCGTCTTCGATTGCCTGCAATTAACAGCTTCTACCCACCTTGTACGGTGTCCATTGATTAGTAAGGCCTGCCACCATGTTGCAGCCTATGGCGATACGTGGTTCTGGTCCACAGAATTCTTCAGCTGATCCTTCTCTCGTTAAAAAATCAGCATTTTCATTCTGTTCTCATTCAATGGCCAACCTGGAAGTGACGTCTGTACGTTGCATGCATCTAATCACCGACTGATTGTCAAGGGTAATGACAATTTTCTTGCAATTGACCCGGTCATCTATCAGGTGGTCAAGTGCATCCACCACACCAAGCATTTCCACCTGGAATACAGACATAAGCCTCCCTATCCTCCGTACACAGGATAGGCTCAACTCTTCTGAGTAAATGCCTGCCCCGGCTCAGCCATTCATCAGAGACGCGTCTGTGAATATACTTATATCCTGACCAGCGATTTCTTCACAGACGACACCATCTGCCACCATGGCAAATTGGCTATGGAATGGTATGATAAGTAATAAATCAATATTGTTCCAAGAAATGCTAACCTTCCAAATTGTCTGGAACTTCGACCTATCGAGAAATTTTGGGCTATAATCAAAAGGAAACTGCTGAAGACAACAGGATCCGCCAAAAATGAATATGATCTTAAGTCAAAGTGGATGAAGGCATTATCTGAAGTCAGCGGAAATGATGTGCAACGACTAATGGCAGGTGTATATTCAAAGTTGCGATGTTTTGCATATTCTTTTAAAAATTAAAGCTCTGAATATGTTTGGTTTTCCTTCTTAGGTACGTAAATACTTTTTTGCCAGCTTCCTTTCGACGACTAGTTTTTTTCATATACACACCTTAGACCCCAACTCCTGAGCAATTTTTTATAAAGAATGAACCAAGGAAACACTTTAAAAAATGTAAAATTTTATACTGCTAGATTGGCCAAATCTCACACTGTGCGATGTTAAATCAAACGCGACTTAACAAAAACGGGAAATTTTATCATTCAGCACGCTTAAAAGCCATGAACCTGAAAGAAACAAAAAAATGTTTCACGTATAACACAAGCTTTCACGGAAAATTATATTTTTTTGATTTTTTAAAGAAGCGTTTTCGAAATATCAACAAAAAACCAGTTTCTTACCTCTTTTTTTCAGGTTTGGCACGATATGCCATGATACTGGCTCAAAAAATTATATTTTTAATTTTTTTTTTTTAAATTTCATATGTTTATTTGCCTTTTTTGGCTGTACAAAGAAAAGGTTTGTTCGTGTACTCATACTTTGTAAAAATTATCACAAATTATCAGGTTTTGGCGTTAGTTGACTTGGAGGGGAAGTTGCAAATTCCTGTTGGAAAAATTTTTACTGTCACGAACTTGCAAGCAAGAAAACAGCTGATTTACGACAGTTGCAATTTAAACAATCAAACAAATTTAGTAAAATTGATGTTCACAAACCGGAGGATTAACTGCTGCCATCATCAAAACATGGAAGGTATCTTCAATTTTTGTAGAAAATTTCAATTTCCTTTTGCTTTCCCTTCCACTTGAAATGTACACAAGACGTTAATCAGCTGTTATTGAGGCTTGCAAGTTTTGCCAAATTTTGCGTTCGCGTACTTTTTTTGATATTTTTCTATTTGAGAGAGAATTGTGCGTTACTCTCTTGTAAGTTGCTGCTAGATATTTTTCACTGGAGAAGTACGCGAACAGACGCGTACTTAATTTTTTTCTTTGATTAAAAGTTGACAATTTTATTGCAAAATATCAAGCCTAAGTTTGTTTAAATCGGAGTGAAAATGTAAAAGTTAAGTCGTATAAAGTAAAAGCCTACAAATCAGTCTTCTACATATCGTGGAATTTTTTGAAAAACAAGGTAATTTTTACATAGGCACACTATCGAATGTGTCAAATTTTTTTGTGAGCTTAAGTTATTTCCAGCGGTTTTCTATGGGAAGTGTTAATATTAATAATAATTAAAAGAGGAGGGTTTAAGTAATTTTTTTAATCACATAAATTTTTTTTTGAGTTTATTAATAAACGACGATTAAATAAATTAAAATAATATAAAAAGTAAAACAGTACACACCCGAGTATTGAATCTGGCATATTTGTTTCTTTTCAATTAAAAAAAAAGAAAAAAAAAGAAAAAAGTTTTTAGATTTCAAAGTAACTAGTATGATTTATTAACAAGGAACATTGACTTAAATGTTACAACCATAAACAATTCACAGAAGGTAATGTAAAACTACGTAATTATAATAACAAGAACAATAATGATGGCGGCGCCAAATTGCTATTGAGTAAAAAAGTTGTTTTTTGCTCTCCTGAAAAGTATCGACTTTCAGATTCGCAACTTCACATTTGTAACGACGATATGTGCTCAAACTTTTGGTCAGAAATATTCCTTTTCATTTTAACTTTTGCGTTTATATTGCGTCGCATCTTCTCGAAAATGCATCGAAAACTAATCTGTTAGCATACCAACAATAATAAAGAGAACAGCTTTACTACAACTTCTATGTTTTCTTTGAATTTCTATAATACTAACAGTTTTATTTTCGTATGTTCAGGGGTAACGTCCCCTCCAGGCCCTATCCTCACTACACCCATGCAGGCTATTGAGCTAGCTTAGGGCTTTATTTAATTAAAACAAAGCTTCTTTGTATTATGTCTTCTTTTATATGCTTTAATAATTGTTGAAATCAATATCTCTGACCATTTTCTTATAGTATTCTTTCAAATCTCAAATCGCTTATATTACATAAATCGCTTATATTACTTAAATCATTGAAAAATCATACGGGTATGTGATCCTTTTTCTGTAACGTAGACAATCAATGATATTTCTCGAACTTCTTAGAAGAGCAGATTTTAACGAAAATGTTAAACAACCGTGAAGCTCACTTTCAAAATCATTTTATGCACTTTTACCTTTAGTGGCGGCCGTGGCGCAGTGGGTAGAGTGTATGGCACATATGCCAGAGAACCTTGGTTCAAGTCCCACCTGACTCAGAAATTTTTTTCAATTGAATTGCTTTTTCTGTTCGGCCGTCACCTCTCTGCAGACAATGGCAAACATTAAAGAGAAAAAACTGACATGAAAGCTTCTTGGGAACATAAGCCGTTCGGATTCGGCATAAAACATGTAGGTCCAGTTCTCAATTATTTGTGTTCAAACATTTCACAACACACACAACACAATTAATTGATCATAAGAAGCTCAATCAAAGTCCTTGCAAGGGCTGAAATCGCTATTTCGTTTTTTTTTTTTCTTTGTCGTTGTACCGTGTGAATATACCACCTTGTTCAAAAAGAAAGGTTCATTAACACTGTGAACCGGACTTAACTGTCCGATTCGAAACTTTTTTTTTTAGTAGGTTGCCACATGTGTCTATGACAAGGCTGCCAAATATCAGCGTCTCTCGTAGACATTTGGTAAAGTGGCAGTGTTTTGTTTACAACAACTTTTTTCGTGTCTTCGATTTTTACGATGGAAAAAAAAATTGAGCATGATTCACTCACCTGATGCCTGGTATGCGTGTCATACTCGTATACCCATGTCTCATCACCAGTAATGATGGATTCGATGAATGATTCGTCGTTTTCGACCATTTCCAACATGTCTTTCGCGATAGCAACTCGGTCTCTTTTTTGCATGAAATTGAGTTCTTTCGGTACCAACTTCGCAGTGACACGTCTCAAGCCCAATTCATTCTTTAAAATGTTCTTCTAAATGCCTTCTGATACGATAGAGCAGAGTCGCCGTAACCTTTCTCCAACAGTTTACGCGTATCGGCGCAGTTGTAACCATTATTTACACAAAATTTGATACAAACTCGTTGCTCAATTTTTTCTTCCATCATAAAAATCGAAGACACGAAAAAAGTTGTTGTAAACAAAACACTCTCACTTTACCAAATGTCAATGAGGGACGCTGATATTTGGCAGCCTTGTCAAAGGCACATGCAACCTAATAAAAAAAAATGTTCGAATCGGACAGTTAAGTCCGGTTCACAGTGTGAATGAACCTATCTTTTTGGACAAGGTGGTATGTTGAATATATGTGTTTAAATTTTTTTATTTGTAATTCTGACCACTTGGGGTATTGTTGACAATTCTTCGATTTGAGCATGGTGTGAGAAACAAGGTGGTAGCGTATTTTCTCTTATATTTGGTAGCGTATCTCTCTCACCAAAAATGCCCCTAGATCTGTCAAAATAGATCTGGTTAATTTTAAGCAAAACCCATCAGCAAAACGAAGTTTGTGAAATTTGTGGTTTTTGTTAATTATAACAATTTGGTGGTACCAAAATTTACCCGTTTTGGTCAAAAATTACCTTTTTTACCTCTGCCCAAAAAATTTGTCAAAAATTACCTCAATAAGGGAAATTTACCCTTGTGGTTGAAGTGGGTTGAAGTACTTTGTTATAAATTTTCCACACGTTTAATTTGCTATTTATACACATAGAATTTATTTTTTATACTCTAAGCATAAAGCCAACAAAATAAAAATTGATTTGACACTAATCAACAGTTGGCTATGTCTCTGTCAAAATTTTTTGACAAGCGTTTGATTTATCTCAAACCTAAGAGTTAGATTTTTAAAACATCTATTTCCACTATTCATTTCAACACTTCTTCCTGACTTGTTATTGAATTTGTTATTTATACACATATATGTTATTTATACACATATTCACAGCTTAAACGTAAATTATCAAAGCGTATTTATAGCATTTGTTATTTTTGCAACTGTGAGGACCTCAGTATGTGTTTGCCGTATTCAATGATTTTGCAACCCTGTTACGTTATATATGCTGTAGATAGGGCATACAAATACGAGACACAAAAAACACGTCCAAGGGCTACTTTTATTTACGCGTGTTTGCGTATTTGCGTTTGCATGCAAAACAACATCAAAGAAAATACGCTTACGGAAGTTGGAGTAAAAATAACAAATTGTAAATTAAACAGGCCTGCGTACTTAAACTGTGAATAACCCAATAATTTATTTATTATACTCTAAGCATAAGGCCAACAAAATAAAAATTGATTTGACACTAATCAATAGTTCGCTATGTCTCTGTCATAATTTTTTGATAGGCATTTGATTTATCTCAAACCTAAGAGTTCGATTTTTAAAACGTTTATTTCCACTTTTTATTTCAACACTATTTCCTGACGCTACAAAATCACTGGATATGGCTCTTTAGGAGCTTTTGAAAAACATATTTGGTAAAAATGTTGCACTTTGATAAACTTTTCCTTTATGCCCGGATTTGATTGCCCGGAAACTGAGAGGTTTGACAGTTTGCTTTTTAATATTAAAGGAATACATTTTTCTTCAAGTCGTGATTTATATCACGATCGATTTATTTATTTTATCACGGACAAAACCATTCAAAATAAGACTACTTCTGTTGCTGAAATATGTTCACCTTCAATCTTTTGAATTGTTTTGTGGTGAAAAGATGCCTGATATTGTACAAAATACATTAGGTTTGTTCTCGTACTCTAAAGTTTTAGTCCAATTTATCTGTCTTGCAGGTTTTAGTCCGAGAAGCGTTTCCGTACTCAAAAAAATGGCTATCAATCAAGAGAATAAAAAATGAAGTTTTTATCTGAGTCCAAGTTTAAGTCCGAGAAATTTCTTCTGGCTAAAATAGTAAAAGTGTAAAAATGCTTAAAATGGGCTGTTTACAATTTAGCAAAGAAATTGCAATACATAAGTTTTTTAAATAAATAATAACTATTGGGATGGAAACTAAAAACATGGTAAATTATGTTAAAACTAAAAGTTAATGTTAATTAGAGAATTAATTTCTACTTTGTTAAAAATTTTTAGTATGTCGCCTGCAATGCCGATGCTCCACATTAAGCCAGCGCTGTAGGTGAACTAAACAAATCTGATAAGTGAGACCAGTTTGTTGATTTGCTGAGCTTTCCAGTCAATTGCTGAGCTTTTAGAATCATCAATCAATAGCTTGATGGTTATGGAAATATGGAATTGGTTGGAGATCAAACCGATCTATTATATTTATTACAAAAATAAATTCAATGCAATGAATGTGGCAATTTTTCTTAATTTTGACAAATGATGTTATATGGCAGTTTACAAAATTTTAGTCCGTAAACGTTCCCGTAATTTTTGTGTTGTTCTCTATTTCTGGGAAATTATTTTCTTACTCTTACGCTTTTGACAGTTTTACCATTTTTAGCCCAAAAATTACGGGAACGGGTACAAATTGGCGACTATGAGTGAGAGCCAAAAATTCAACACTTTTCAGTGATTGTTGTAGCGACCAAATTATTAATTATGATGAAGCTGAAACCGTCATACAAGTTGTGAAATTTGAGCAATAAATAATAAATTAGTAAACAAAAAAAAAAAAAAAATGAAATAGCCATTTCAGCCCTTGAAAGGACTTTTCATGGCAGTTTTTACTCTCTGAGTTTTGACATTGTCTGCAGAGAGGTGACGGCCGAACAGAAAGATTAATTCAATTGAAAAAACTTTCTGTGTCAAGTGGGATTTGAACAAGGGTTCTCTGGCGTATGGGCCACACACACTACCCACTGTGCCACGGCCGCCACAAATTAGTATATATAATAAATTAATATATCGAAAAGGAGGACAGTTAGGAGGACACTTTTCGAGGAAGGACAGAACCTACAAAAGAAGGACTGTCCTCCCTAACGGACGACGATTGGTCACCTTATTTTTATGCTTGACTCTGAGAAAGAAGCAATGTCTTTAAGTTCATATGTACCAACTGGAACTGTAATAGTATGTGATCCGATATGAAATTAATTGTTGTGATCAGATTTAAAAAACTGGCAAAAATTCAATTGCTATTGCTTAACTGTCATTATTGTCAATGCAACAGCAACATCAAAAGCAACAGCAATAAAAATAATTTGTTGCTTTTCATTTCATTTTGCTGTTGTTATGTAAGAATGTAAGAAAGAGGCATTTTTAAGACACACAAATAGGGAGGTCTATCACTCTCCCATTTTCCACATTTTTAGAGGGCACGTTGAAACACGTGTTTAACTGTGACCCCTCTATGTGTGTAAAATGCTTCCTCCCATAGTAACCCCCAAAAATTGGTTAGATTTTTCCTATTTTGTTTCCCCTTCGTGATATGGAACAACATTTGATCGAAAGATATTGCAAAATCTAGAAAAATTTTCGAAAATTAAAAAAAGTGCCATATCTCGAAGGGGAAGCAAAATAGGTAAAAATTTACCGTTTTTTTTGGGGACTTTCTAAGGGGGGAAGCATTTCTGAGACGCACAAATAGAGAGGTCTATCAGTCACCCATTTTGCACATTTGTAGGGGGAAACGTCGAAACACGTGTTTAACTGTCCACTGTAAGTCAAATTGTAAGTTCCCCCCTTTAAGATCCCCTTTTAAGTACTGTCTGTCTATTTAAAACATATTTTTAAATGGAAACGCTCGCTAAAAGTGTGTGGCATATAAACAATGAAAAGCAAAAGTTACCAAAACCAAAATGAAATGAATAGCAACAGTTACCAAAACCAAACTGAAATGAACAGCAACAGTTAACGAAACCAAAATGAAATGAAATGAAAAGCAACAGTTTCATAACAACAGCAATATGAAATGAACAGCAACAAATTATTTTTATTGCTGTTGCTTTTGATGTTGCTGTTGACAGCCTTTTAAACCCTGGTTGTGATCATCTACATTGGGTATAGAATTAAATGATACAAAGTCAATAAGTCCACAAAAATATTTTGTAGGTAGTTCAATTAGATCAAAATATTGTGCAGCCAGAGTTGAAGTGGTTCCGCTTAAAGAGATTGTTATTGACATTATTAGACATTATAGTTATAAACTAACAGCCTTATTTAATAGATTTTCTTAAACAATCGTTCAACACTTGTTAAGGTACGCACTGTTTAAGGCTTTACGCAACCTTGCTTAAGCCCAGCAGTACATGAACATTTTGTTGGTGGTCGAAATTTTGAAACATCGATAAATTAATTCAAAAACATCTTTAAAATATTCTGTAAAAATTTTAAAGTGAAATTCGAAGCCGTTTGAAAGTTATAGCCGTCGAAATGTTGGTAGCGCACTGGGGTTTATGTACACTTACTTTCGTATAAATCTTCTTTCTCTCTAGCTGTTTACTTAATCTATTACTAAGTATGTATATATTTAGGTTTGTGCATGAGAGAATTATAATGTAGCTATATGGCTCCGGAATTGCAGATTGCAGAAGTTACGGGGTTGACAAGTTTGAAAAAATCTTCAATTTTTCTTCTTCTGTACTTTCAACATGTTTTTCTCAACACAGCATTTTTGTAAATGGCGTGCATCATAACTCAAACAAATTTTAACCAATTAGTTCGAAATTTTGCTCACACATACTTGACAATATTGCCGCAAATATGGCAGAGCGTGATTTTTCAAAAAAAAAATATTAAAAAAATATCTAGTTGTCTTTTCAAAAAATGTACGGTTTAATTTTGTAAAGCCATTTTTGAAAACAAAAATTTTTTAAAATCTGGTTCCGGCATATTCAAGAGAATGTAACGTCAATATAAAAAAAAGTTTTCGCTTTGTTTCATATGAATAACGTCGGCGCTAGGATGCACGCCAATTCTGAGATCTGTATTTACACTCTACACTATACCTAATATATATATACACTTTTTTCAGTCATACAAATTTTTTTGTATTCGTAAAACTTGAGGTATGTTTATATATATATAACCTCAAACTTTAAAATAAATTGCTTCAATAATTTACTCTTGAGAAATGTTTATTTTTGAACCTTGACTTCATGTACTGCTGGCCTTAAAATGTTATTTAAAAGCATTTTTTATTCATTGCTTAATTTTGTAAGGTTTGTGTCTATACCAGTAGCGGGACTCCCAAAATGTTAACGTGCTACAATCGCTAAAGTTAACTAACAACGATTATAGCTTGCAGTAACAACTGCCGTATTCCCAAACCTACGCTTAACTGCAATATTTGCTACGAGTTGCATTAATAAAGTTAGCGTAATCATTGTTAACAAATATTGAATATATGGCAGCATTGGCATTTGACAGCTTAAATTTGTGAAAGATTAAAGAAGAATAGAAAAAATAAAAAAGAATCAAACAAAAATAAAAATGCAAGCAGCAAAAAAAAGAAGCAGCCGTGCAACAGCTGAACAATACAAGCTGATGCTGGACTTTTTCGTGGCCAATACTGGTTTGGCAGAAGGGAGGTTTGTGGCACTGCATGGTCGGCAAGAAGCCGGCAAGAAGTGGGAAGAACTGGCTGGCCAACTCAACAGCGTCGGTGGAGCTGAAAAGTCCGGGACCCAGTGGCAAGTGGTAAGCAAAATAGTATGCAAGTCTAATATCTATTTTAAAATGTAATTTTTTCATTATAGGCATGGCGTGATCTCAAATGCCGGACGTCGGTAAAGGCGCGAGAGCGCAGAAAGCAAATGGCCTCGACGGGTGGGAAGCCCTTGTCCCTATCTGCGCTCACAGAGTTGGATATGCGGGTGTTGGGCATCCTTGGGCCGCAATATGTAGAAGGGAGCAGCACCTGCGCTGACAGCATTCCGGAAGAGAGGTAACTATATTATACAGGGTGTCCCGCAATTGAGTGCAACTATTTACGGAGCTGAAAGGTTATGTCGAGCTGAGCAAAAAATCATATGGGATGGGGGTCTATTTTCACATTCTTAGGAGCTACAGGATTAATTAATACTTCACGACTTTGGTTTACGTTATTGTTTCTAGCAGAAAAACTAACTTACATTAAACTTATTTTGATAGCTCTTTATAAAGGCAATAAAACACCTTTCTAATGGCATGTCAATAAACCCCACCAACTTAACCGTTACCGAGTTGTGCTCGTGTGAAGATGAAATCAATCGATTGAAGCTACCAAATTTCAACTTTGAGTGCAAATTTCTCAGAATTTGGCGTAATAAATGAAATGGTTTTTAAGATCAATTTTGTAATTTGTTCAATTTTCTTTTCAATGACACCAAAAACATAAACATATCTTAAAAAATAAAAAAGTTGGCTGTACTAAAAAAAGTATACTTATCAGAAAACAATCATATTATCTGCTGCATAACTAATTGTAATGTCATTATTTATCACTATTTTCTAATAAGTAAAATTTTTTTAGTGCAGTCAACTTTTTTATTTTTAAAGATATGTTTATGTTTTTGGTGTCATTAAAAAGGAAAATAAATAAATTATAAAATTGATAATAAAAAAAAATTTCATTTATTACGCGAAATTCTGAGAAATTTGCTCGTTAAAACAGCTCGGTAACGGTTAAGTTGGTGGGGTTTGTTGGTATATCCATGGGAAAATGATTTCATTGCCTTGAGCTATCAAAATAAGTTCTACGTAAGTTAGTCTTTCTGCTTGAAACAATCACGTGAATCAAAGTCGTGAAATATTAATCAACCCTGTAGCTCCTAAGAATGTGAAAATATACCCCCCATCCTATACGATTTTTTGCTCAGCTAGACATTACCTTTCAGCTCCGTAAATAGTTGCACTCAATTGCGGGACACCCTGTATAACAATTTAAAAAAGTATTCTTCAAAAGTTATTTTTGGTATAGCATTTTCAAATCGCCTTGGAGTCAGGCGAAAATGACGTTTTGCTCTCCAATCCAACGGTGCCCAACATGTTTGACGTTGATGAGGTGGTAGATGTGGTTGTGTTGGAGGAGGCGGTGGAAGTGCCAGCAAAAAAGAGGCGGACTGAAACGAAGCGAACTACTTCGAAGCGTACCGTTTTCGATGCCGCCAGGGTGCAGTTTGCAACTATATCAACGCAACAAGCGAATGCTATATCGGTGAGTACACAGTTGTTTGCAACAAGATGTGTTTTAATGTTTTTTTATGCTTAAAGATGCAAGCCGAAGCAGCAAGCCGAAGCAGCAAAGCTGCAAGCCGAAGCAGCGAAACAACTAGCCGAAGCAGCGAAGGAACATGCTGAAGCGGCGACTTTGCAATCGCGGGCGTTGGATCGCATAGCTTCCGCCTTGGAAAGATTGGCGCAAACTATGGCACCTTCCTACCTTGACACCTCAAATGGTGTCTAATAAATTTTTTCTTTTTTTATACATTATTTTTATGTAACTTTCTCCTACTACTCGACACTTTTTTCTAATTTAATTCTAACTTATACTTTTAGACTACTCTTTCTACTACTACTTATTCTCCTACTTTTACTACATCTATTTTAACTACCCCTTTATAAATTTATTTTTACCCCTACCCCTTTATTTTTTTTAACTTTTCATAACTTATTTATTCCAATTTTTTTCTCATTTCTATACACTACGTTTTCTACTACTTTTTCAACAACTTTACTACTATATTTTCCACTACTATTGTATTTTTTTTCTATTTATTATTTATTTATTTTTGTTTTAAAACTGAAACTAAAAGTACAAAAAGATGAAGACTGTTAACTTAAGAAAATAATATTTATTATTTATTTAATAAAAAGCTGAATTTGTTTTTTGATGTTTTTTTTTATTTATTTTTTAGGTACATTTTTTAGGTATATTTCTGGGTAATCAACCTATCTTGTATGCGTTTCGCAATCAATAAACGAACCCCATTGTCTTCTATATTAAGTTCTGCAGACACTGCAGCTACATTTTGGAAGACATCTACCTCCAGTTCGCTAGCATTTATGGAGGAGAGGCTCATGTTGTGCAGAACTGCACAAGCGTTGACAATTTTGCCAGCAAAACCAGGCTCGTACATGAGCACTCTTTGCCGAGAGAGGCACCGCCACCTACTCTTGAGTACTCCGAACAACCTTTCCACACAATTTCGGGCTTTGCAAAGTGCCTCGTTGTACCGAAATTTTGGAGTGTTTTCTGGCTGGTTCGGCAGAGGTGTCATGAGCCACGGTTCCAAAGGGTAGCCAGAGTCACCTGCAAGATAAAAATAAATAATAAAAACAACAGAATTTTAATTTTAAAAACACACCGATAAGGAAAGTGCGTCGGTTATCACGCTGATATGCTCGTTGCATGACCTGCCGAGCAGCACAAGCGTTCCAAATATAAGCATCATGGCGAGCTCCGGGATACCTTGCATTTACTTGTAAAATTTTCAGGTTCGGATCGCAAATCTTTAAGGAAATAATACTTTGATAAGTACAATTTTAAATTATTGTTAAAATTTTAATTTTACCATCTGGATATTTATTGAATGGTAACCGTGATGGTTAACGTATGCTTCTTCATGCTGTGTTGCCCCAACGATAGCAACGTGAGAGCAGTCAATCGCCCCAATGGCACCATCGAAAGGTTCACGCGCTGTCCTAAACACGGTAAGCGCTGCCTGCCGTTCAATTTCTGTCATCGGGAAACGCACATTCAACCGAAAAATACGTTCGTTGATGGCATCTGTTACCCGATGGATACAGCGGCTCACAGATGACTGACTCATCGTTATGCCCTTCTGCTGCCCTACTGGCCTCTGGTAGCACCCAGTCGCATAAAAACGAATCGCTGAAAGCACCTAACCAAGGAATTTAATGACAAAATATTTAAATAATTTACTTTTTTACCTACTTGGTTTTCCATTGATAAAGCTGATATTGTTCTGCGCTCTAAACAGTCTCCAAGCGACTCTATCAGGTTTTGAGCTGTCTCGGGGGTCAAGCGGTACAGCTTCATAAATTTGGATTGCTCCAAATCAAAGGGGTTGTCAACTTGGCAAAGAGCAGCCCACTCCACTGCGCTTTCGCGCATTTCAATTTCGCTTTCCAACACTACTGCATCCATTGCCAAATATTGAAATGCCATTTTTGAAATAATTGTATTCTTCACAACTTCACAAAACAAACCTTATTTTACGCTTAACGTTGATATTTGTATGGTTAACAACGTCTTAAAATACGTTGTTAAGCTAGCTACAGATACGTTAAGATATTGTTAACGAACTGTCAAAGCTATCTACAAAAATATCTAAGGTTGAGTTTGGGAATACGAGTTAACAATTTTTGTAGCTAAGACCAGTTAACGTTAACGTAATCGAAGTTAAGATGTTTGGGAATCCCGCTAAAGGAGTGCAAAAAAGGCCGCCCATGGGCGGATAGCTTTCACATGCATACGACAGCTTTCAATTAAAAAAGCTTTTTAGTCGAGTTGAGAACTTATTACACCAGTAGCGGGATTCCCAAACATCTTAACTTCGATTACGTTAACGTTAACTAGTCTTAGCTACACAAATTGTTAACTCGTATTCCCAAACTGAACCTTAGATATTTTTGTAGATAGCTTTGACAGTTCGTTAACAATATCTTAACGTATCTGTAGCTAGCTTAACAACATATTTTAAGACGTTGTTAACCATACAAATATCAACGTTAAGCGTAAAATAAGGTTTTTTGTGAAGTTGTGAAGAATACAAATATTTTAAAAAGTACAGCCAACTTTTTTATTTTTTAAGATATGTTTATGTTTTTGGTGTCATTGAAAAGAAAATTGAACAAATTACAAAATTGATCTTAAAAAAATTTAATTTAATACGCGAAATTCTGAGAAATTTGCACTCAAAGTTGAAATTTGGTAGTTTCAATCGATTGATTTCATCTTCACACGACCACAACTCGGTAACGGTGAAGTTGGTGGGGTTTATTGACATGCCATTAGAAAGGTGTTTTATTGCCTTTATAAAGAAAATGCAACCGTAAATAATTAAATATAAATATAAAGTAAAAGAATGTCAAAACAAGAACAAAAACAAAAAAACCCCAAAAACAAACCAACGAAATATATAATGAAAGATTAAATTCAAATAAATCGACTTCATTGCTTTTATATTATAAACATATTCACATAAGCTGCACTTGGGAGACAGTAACAGCAGCAGAGGTAGCAGCAGCAGCCTGTTAGAGAGATCTCGCAACACACACTAGCTGCTTAATCACAACGATATCCCTGGCTATCCTTACCACCTCTTCATCACTACCCTTTTGGCAACATCGGCTCACGAAAAAGTCCAGCATCAGCTTGTATTGCTCAGCTGTTGCACGGCTGCTTCTTTTTTTTGCTGCTTGCATTTTTATTTTTGTTTGATTTTTTTTATTTTTTCTATTCTTCTTTAATCTTTCACCAATTTAAGCTGTCAAATGCCAATACTGCCATATTTTCAATATCTGTTAACAATGATTACGCTAACTTTATTAATGAAACTCGTAGCAAATATTGCAGTTAAGCATAGGTTTGGGAATACGGCAGTTGTTACTGCAAGCTATAATCGTTGTTAGTTAACGTTAATGTAATCGAAGTTAAGATGTTTGGGAATCCCGCTACAGGGTTGCAAAATGAGAACATAAAAATTGTACCAACAGACTTATAAAATTGTACTGTTTCGAAACCCATTGTACCAAAAAAAATTTTTTTTAATAGTTGTTATTTTTTTTTTTTATTGATATAAAAGCAAAAAAAAAATATAAACATAACAACATAAAATAAAATAACATAAAATTGTACATAAAAATTCATTTTTGCAATAATAGAATTAACATTTGTACTTAAAAATGTATTTTTACTTTAAAAGAATTTCTTTTAAAAAACTACACTAAGGTGTAGGTACATATTTAAACGTAAAATAAGGTTCATAAGGCATATCGATATATTCATGAGATCAAATTATTTGTTATTTTAAAAATAAAGCAACAAGAATTGATTATCTTAGCAAATTTTTTGTCTGTAGGAGACAGGAAATATAAAAATTCATTTTTGTAATAATAAAATTAACATTTGTACTTAAAAATGTATATCTACTTTTAAAGTATTTCTTAAAAAAAAAACTACATTAAGGTATAGGTACATACTTAAACGAATAATAAGGTACATAAAATAAGGTATATCTTTATATTTATGAGATCAAATTGTTTTTGTTAACAAATTATTTGGTATTTTAAAACTAAGACAACAAGAATTGGATGACCTTAACAAATCTTTTGTCTGTATGAGACCGGAAACTGTAGGTACATGAAGCCTATTTCGTTCTTTCGTTTTAATAATATTTTGGTAGGAAAAAATCCGTTCCACATTCGCAGAGGAATGTGGAATTGATAATATCCCACCTACATTTCTTGAAAGTTCCAGAAACATTAATTCATTCAATTCATTTTTCATTTCAGAAACTCTACCCCAGAAGTTGCATATACTTTCATTTTTAAAATCTTTTAATACTTCTATATCCGCCAGGGATCTAAACTGAGTATTAATTGAGTCAAAATTGTTATATTCGTTTGGAAAAATTTTTATTAAAAGTGGCACAATACTATTCTTTTGTCCCGAAACAACATTTTCTGGAATAAATTTACTAAACCAGTTTAAAATTTCGTTGTCAAAGTTTACTTTTACTCTCAGCACCTCGCAAAATTTTAAATAAAATTTTTTGGCAATTTCCTTGAAATTCTTCACCACATCACGTTCAACATCATTTGTGGAAATATAAATATCTACTTCTGTTCCACAGTATATTTCTTCAAGAGGAAGATGATTTTCGTTAAGGTTTGTATTTGATATTTCGTATTTATCTAGGATTTCTTTTTTTAAAAAATTGCGGCCCATTTGACGAAATAAAAATTTAAGACGTTCCAAGAAAATATGCATACGTGCGTCTTCTGCTTGCATTTCCAAATTTATAGCATTTACGATTTTTAATACATATTGAAGAAAGAGAAATAACATTTTGTAAAGGGGATTAGAAAACCCTGATATGATAAATCGTAATTTCGAATTTTTAAATTCAGCCTCAAAATTATTTAAAGTAAAATAATAATTTAGAGGTTCCCACTGCTCCAAGATCCTGTTTACAACTTCCTGTCGTGATAACCACCTTGTAGTGCAATATTTAAAATGACATGGATATCAGTATTAAAATATTCTTGAAACTGTACAAAGTCTTTTTATCGACTGGAACTATTGCAAAAGTGGAAATTTATTTCTCTAATAAATTTATCAATATCGTCTGGAATCGAATGTTTTGATGCTGCTGCGGAAACTAAATTCAAAATATGACATATACAACCATTTCCAAATAAATGTGGCGCTAAAGCCTTAAATTTTGACTGTACACCATTTGCAGATCCAGTCGTTACAGCACAATTATCCGTGGTTATACCAACCATCTATCGGAATGTTATTGTCATTAAGCATTTTAATTTATTTAAGACCCAAAAAACGGTCGCGACATTTGCCATCAAAAACCCTTATGATTATAGCCAAGTTTTAGGAGACACTACAGTCAGTGCTCTCATCAAGCACAATAGAGTAGTAGTTCTTCTTACAAAACTCTGTTATATTATTAATATTATGGGGACCAGTCAAATTAGTTATAATTTTTTGTGCCTTTTGCCTATTTATTAAAAATTTTTTGGCGATTTGAGAGTCGGTAACCCCTTCTTTAATTACGTTATTGAGATGATCAAGAGCTGAAAACGAAAGATTGTGTTCTGCAACAAACATACTTAGCATAATTTCCAGTTTTCTTGCTGATTCTGCTATTGGACACGCTGTATTTTGCAAAAAATTATTTATCTTTGGAGTACTTTTTGCTGCATTAGTTTTTCTGATATGGCCATCACATGACGCATGCATTTTTATATGCACAATACCTCCAACTATGCTCATGTTACATATATTGCATCTTTTATGATAACCATCCTTAACCAGCCACGGAAATAACTTAGTCCACTCATCTCTAAAAGGCACAACATATGGTTTTTTTCCCTGCTTGCTTGAGCTAAATAAAATACAAAATTTTTTTAGTTAGATTCATTTAAAACACTTAAATAAACATTCCCTGCTACGTCAGATTCCATTTTTTAAATCGTTGTTTGTTTTTTTTAATTAAATTATGAAAATTTTTGAACCACCAATTTTTCAATGAACGTGCTTTTATCATTTGTTAGGATTGTTGTAATAAAAAAAAACTATAAAAACAAAGTGAAGTTAGCTGTAGTTGCTTGCAAATAAACAGCTGAATGCAAAAATCAAAGAAATGATAGCAAAGAAGAGTTGCCACCGTAAATCAATAAAAAAAATAAACTAGGGAAGTTTCAGACAAAAAAAAAAAAAATTGAGAAAATTCGTAAATTGTACCAAATGCGTGATTGGTGTACCATTGTACTTTTGAGTTTGTAATTGTACCAAAAAAAGTACAATTGTACCAACTTTTGCAACCCTGTATTACACTGAATAAAATAATACAATCAGACGCTGTGCGAACTTCATGCTATGAGGTTGCGGCCATATCATAAGCGCGTTTAATCGTTCATTCAAACCGATCAGACGTTTTACGAACTTTATGCTGTTAAGTTGCAGCCGCTCTATTGTGCGTTGCCTAACACAGTACAACACATAATTTAGGACTCATTTCTGACAATTGCCCAAAATAAAGAACTTGTGCATCATTCCTTTTGTCTTCTTGCCAGCCAAAATATTTTTAATATAGATTTTAAGTTAGTAACTATCGTATAGGGGAATTTTTTTACGTTTTAGGCTCTTTTGTTTGACATATTATTTAGACATATTATTTTGACAAATTTGTTTACAAATTTAGAAAAATTAAGAATTACAATTCCTCTAATCTGTTCTTATACCGTTTTCCTATGTGTGCAACACTTTCGAAGTTAAAAATGAGTGTATGAAGGGAAAAAGTATTTTTTGCCTAAAAATTAAAATTTTTTTTTTAAAAATTCATAAAAAATCCAAAATGGAAAAAAGTGTCAAATCTAGTTACTTTCACGTAAAGTCACATAACCTATGAGCAAAATAAGGCATAGATCATGAAAATCGATGAACGCGTTTCTCATTTATTCACAATTAAGTATATGTATGAATTTCAAAAACTTGCTCGAGATATGCACAACATTATGATTCTGAGAATTAAAAAAAAGGAATAAACAAAAGGTTATTTGATTCTTATGATTGCGAAGCAATAAACGCTAATGATTCTGAGAATTAAAAAAAAAGGAATAAACAAAAGTTTATTTGATTTTTATGATTGCGAAGCAATAAACGCTAATAAATGTATGATAACTACCTGCATGATTTTTTTACAGAAATTGCACCCACATTTAAGGGTGGTCATTATTTGGAAAGTTTTGCACAATTTGAAACGTGCAAGTGGTGAATCAGGTATATAGCCAGGCACCCTTAAAATATGCGCCCATTTATAAGTACCTGCCAGTAAAATATTGAATAATACGTAGTATTTATATGTGTGCATTGATCGATTTTTTGTCATTCAGCCAGTGCCGACGAACGCGAACAGTAAAAGTGATTTTTCTCCAGTTTTTTAAAAGTGAATAACAACAAAACATGAAATACATAAATATGGAAAATAACAAGTGCCCAAAATTGGATAATTTTTGTTACGTTTGTGGTCATATCGTCCTAAAAAAAAACAAACACTATCGAAAAAATGTGTTTACTGAGGAACTCAAAAAAGCGTATTGTGATTTTTTTGATGAAGCTGATTTAAGTTGTTCAAATTTTACGCCGAACACTGTGTGCAAAATGTGTTATAATACCCTTGTAAATTGGATGCATGGAAGAGGTGCAACGTTGTCTTTTATGAAGCCAGTAATTTGGGTGGAAGACACAACTGGACATGATGTACCCAGGTGCTACGCATGTATAAATTTTCGTCCTGGATTAAACAGACAACAATTGAAAACAAAAGTATACACCGCTGCATTTACTGCCACACTTCCAGTTAGCCGCCCTGCTGTTATCGATGCACCTAAACCTCCGAGTATGGATACTGTGTCCCTGTAAGCCGAAACCGTTTTCACCAATCCGACCAATGTGAATGATTGGACACCCAATATTGAAAATAATGCACCACAACCGATAACAGAAATCGAAATGGATTACGTTGTGGCCAAGCTGGGACTATCACAACAAAACTCCGAATGGTTGACATCATTTTTGAAGAGCAGAAAACTCACACAGTAAAATGTCAGCGCAACATCATACAGACAACGCCAAGCTGATTTTCAGAAATACTATTCCGTTGACGAAGCAAATACGTTCACGTACTGCCATGATATTCCAGGTTTAGTGAAAAAATTGGGAATGGATTATATCGCTGGCGACTGGCGTTTATTCATCGATGGTTCAGTTTCCAGTTTGAAGGCTGTACTGTTACACAAAACAAACAAAAAACCGTCCATTCCATTGGGACTCAGCACAAACAAGGAGGAAACGTATAAATCATTGGCCAACATTTTGAAGGAAATCAAATACGATGAATACAAATGGAAGATTTGTTGCGATCTGAAGGTGGTCAACATACTACAAGGAATTATAGAAAAGGAATTATACAAATGTGCTTTGGAACCATAGTAACCACCTACATGCATGGAACGCACTGAAAGATGTCATCGAAGGCGTTTTAGGAAAGAACCGAGTACAGCGAGATGACATACAGAAACGAGTGGACAAGTTGCTGTATTATTTTGAAAAAATGAATGCATGATGACATTAAAATTACATTTCCCGCATTTCCACCTTGATACCTTTTTGGCACAATTACCTCAGGAATCAGACGAACAAGGAGAGAGGTTCCACCAGGTGACCATGCAAATGGAAGAGCGATTCAAAGGCAAAAAATTAGATGCGATGCTGGCGGAAGTTTGTTGGTGGAGTTCGAAAATTATGCAGTATGAAGATGAAAGCACCGAAGAAGAAGATGACACTGAAATTGGTGGACCCATGGGAAAAACCGAGCCCTTGAATATTATGGATTCCTCGGATGACGACGCAAACTCAGACCACGAATATCAACAACCTTCTAAGAAAAGAAGATCATCAGAACCACAAGCGTCAACTTCAACGAGAATGGATATTGACAATAATTATAATTATAATTATATATAATTATAACAATAATTATAATTATAATTATAATTATAATTGAAAATGTTCTAAATTTTGTTTTGATGCATAGATTCCATAAATTCCATATTTTCTGTGTAAGAATAGCTGCAATACAAATTTTTATTTTAAGTTTTGTGTATATTCATTCATAACATTATTGGAATTGAAATAAATTTATTCATCGATTTTATCAAAAAATGTCTCACTTTACTAACAGGTCACGTGGCTTTATTTATACATTAACTTAATTGTGAATAAATGAGAAACGCGTGCATCGATTTTCATGATATATGCCTTATTTTGCTCATAGGTTATGTGACTTTACGTGGTAGTAATTAGATTTGACACTTTTTCCATTTTTATGAATTTAAAAAAAAAAAATTTAAAGTTTTAGGCAATAAATACTTTTTCCATTCATACATTCATTTTTAACTTCAAAAGTGTTGCACACATAGGAAAACGGTATAAGAACAGATTAGAGGAATTGATACATAATACAACATAATTCCTAATTTTTCTTAATTTGTTACAGCTAAATCGGATTAGTGGTTCTCGAGTTATGTCAAACAAAAGAGCCTAAAACGTGAAAAATTCCCCTATACGGTAGTTACTAACTTTAAATCGATATTAAAAATATTTTGGCAGGCAAGAAGACAAAACGAATGATGCACAAGTTCTTCATTTTGGGCCTACTTTCACGTGCAATTGTCAGAATTGAGTCCTAAAATTATGTGTTCAAAAATGTTGGACTGTGTAAGGTTGCGAACATAGTGAACGCTTAATGCTGAGCCGAGCCAAAAAACAAATTGGAGCAATAAAGAACTCAAGTCATGTACAATGAGAGTATATTATTATTAAGAGTTTGCATGACTATCAGATATATTTTTTCTGCGTTTTTCGCTGAGCAGTTCCCAGTTGAGAAATGGAACTAAAAAGCTAAGACATGAATCAAGTCTCTCTTCTTGTATTCCTTGGCTTTTTACCAGGCGACCAGAAAACAGAAGCAAAAAACATTCTTTTTGTTTTCGATATGATCGTACCCCTTTTCTCTTCTGCCCTCTGCCCGACAACCGCATTGGGAACCCTGTCTGTCTCTGTCGCTCTTGCATGAGCGCGCTTTAGCGCATGCGCAAGTGTTTTTTTTTTCAATACTGATTTGTGAATGAATGTGTGTAAGCAGTAGCGCATGTGGAAGTGTTTTTTAGGTCGATACAAATTTGAATGGATGTGTGTAAGCTGATACACTGATTTCAATGAATGTGTGTAAGCTGAAATGAAATAAATTTTGGATTTTTCAGTTTTCGCTAGACAAATGACAAAAAACAACCATACAAAGTGCTTGTATTTCTGATCTTGCTACCAGGCAATCAGAAATCAAAGCAAGCAATATTCTTTTTGTTTTCTGCTGTCGATATTATCTTACCCCTTTCCCTTCTCCCCGCTTGCAATCATGCGTGTGAATGAATGTGTTGTTGTTATTGTAGTCAACTGTTAAGATTGTTTACATTTGTTGGTATAGTTAGCTAGAAATTTTCGGCGTTTTGAAGTTATTCTTATTGGAAGCCTACAGTTGGCATTTTGCTTATAGAATTTTTAAATAGATATCAATTTACGAGTTATTCAACACATAAACTGATATTACTCTTAATGTTTATATGCAATATTTTTATTACTCTTCATTTTAGTATAGCCAATTTTTAATCAACATAAAAATTATTTATATACATTTATGTACCTATGTTCTCGATATAACTACACTTGAAATATTAAGCAATGCGAACATGTGTATGCGAATATAGAGTGCTCTATGGCCGGATAGTTTATTAAAATTTTTCTTCTTTCTCTGCTAACTTGTAAAAAGGTGATCTTTTAACTTGTAGAAAGGTGAAAGAAGATTTTTAAAAATTAGCTGAAACAAATTCAATTAAAACATTTAAAAACCCTTATCCTTTAGTAACAAACAAAACTTTTTAAATTTAATTTATTCTTATTATATTTTATTGTATACAATTTTTTTATATCGATGGCCATACGTTGACACCTGGTAACTAACGATTTTGTGAAATTGATATTTTAATATTTTTATAAAAATTTTAACCAAGCTTTTTCCTCCAAAATGACAAACAGTACACCAAACAAAATCCCCAATTTTCTTTATACTTAATTACTTTTTCTTCTCATTTCAAAAATATTTAGTACTGATTATGTTTTATTTTTAAAAATTAAGTTGCTGATTGATTTTAATTGTTGTTAAGTATTTTGCTTCACCTGTAAAATTAATGCATTTTTAGTTACGAGGTGTCAACGTATGACCATCGATATGCTTTTATATATACAGTTGTTGTTAATAACTTAAATTAAATTTTTATGTAAAACTTTAAAGTTAACTGTAAAAGTTAAAAAGTGTTGTGAGCACAACATTTTCAATTTTGAAGCAAGACTGAATTTCAGTAACATTTATTTAAATTTTTTTTCTAATAAATAACTACACGATTATTGCCAAGGAAGAAAATTTTTAAAATTTATATACAATTGATATTTGCAATTAAGTAAAAAAGAAAAGGCTAAGTTTGTATAACATTAAACATATTTATGATAATTATAAATGAAATAATAATAGTAAGAACATATATATATTAATATAAATATATATACACATTTCGTTGACAACTACTTTCGTAAACTCTTAAAGTTCCAAGAAATAACCACTGTTTCAGATTATTAATTTTCACTTTGAAATCAATGATATCCTTGTTTAATGATCTGTTCCAGGATCCTGAAGTGAAATTCGTTATGTTAGTTTGGATAAACTAAGATTCCCTTAAAAATTACTTTTGTGTACTTAGGTCACAGCTAGGTAACAACACCGAGCCGTCCGTGGGAGAATTTCAGTATCTCTCCGAAAGAATATTGTCCAAGAAGATCTTAACAAATAATTTTCGTAGTCGTAATAAGAATTGTGAAGAGGATAATGACTTAATATTGGAATGAAACTGAATACCTAAACGTTATGAGGAAACTACTATAGAAGAAGTAAAAAAATTTTCAGCATATAACTCCCTTAAGCCCTTTAATATCTCCCTTAGCATATAACTCCCTTAAGCCTTAAGTTGGTCGATATTTTGTTGGGTACGGCATGAAGGCGAAATTTGCCAACAAAATAAAATGCGAAAGTTGCCAAGAAAATCTTATAAAGTTGGAGAAGTTTTCTTTCGATTCGGAAAGTTTTATTGACATCAAAAACTATAGTGGCAAAAGACTTTTCTTAAAAAATCCTTCCGACGAGTTCTTCGAAATTTGTCAACAACATTTTTCAATTTACAAAAGCATTTTCGAAAAAAGTTGTCATGAACCCAATTTAAAAGCGCGTATTATTAAGTCATGCATAGAGCATTCCAATATTGTAACTCCAGGGTGGTTCGATGAAAATGGAAGCTGTTTTAAACACAGGCGTTGTATTCTTAAACATCTAATAACAGTTTTGATCCGAAAAACCTGCAGATGGTTAAAATTTAAAAGACTAATTAGTGTCCAAAGATATAAAAATTAAAGCTTGAATGTATGTATAATATTTTGTGAGCTTGCCCGTCCGCAAATTCATCGGATTGATTTTTAAAAATTATTCTTTTGTCACTTCGTCTGTTTATATTTTTATCTATTTGTCTGTCAGCCTGTTAATGTGTCCAATCGTATATAAACAAAAATTATATATATTTGTTTATATATATATATATATATATATGTGTTATGCATATCTTAGATATATAAATTTGTAATTTCTGTAATAATGTTAATAATGAATATAGTTCATAAAAATATAATTACAAATTTTATCATTATATACAAATAATTATTATAGATTTTATATATTTATATTAATATATACTAATATATAAGAACTATAATAATATATAAATGTAAATAGCTAAATATTTAATAGTGAATATATAATGTATTTGCTCTTCTCTACTTACTATATAGTAAAATAAAATGAAAGCTTGAAAAACACATAGCTTGCGCATTATTGGGACAACTCAGTAGAAAATTGTACAGTTCTGAAAGTTCGACAAATGGACCATATTATCATGACAGCTAAAACTTTATTATACCAAAATAGTTTATTATATTAAAACTTATATGTCGACTGTAAAAGAACATACTTTACTGTTAAAATTGCAATAATACCATATGAACAAAACCAAGAAAAGTCACTCAGACTAATTAAAGACTAGCAGACACACAATTAAACTAACTGAATGGCAGTAAAAAAACTACACATTTCTACAGACCCCCTACATATTATTAAATCTTTGCATTTTTGCCATAACAATTTGATTGGAACTAATTTTTCTTTTCATTTCTTCTGATACAAACTTGTCTCTTTACCATCTAGAGTTTTTTTCGGATCAAAACTGTTATTAGATGTTCAAGAATATAACGCCTGTGTTCAAAACAGTTTCCATTTTCATCGAACCACCCTGGAGTTACAATATTGGAATGCTCTACGCATGACTTAATAATATGCGCTTTTAAATTGGGTTCATGACAACTTTTTTCGAAAATGCTTTTGTAAATTGAAAAATGTTGTTGACAAATTTCGAAGAACTCGTCGGAAGGATTTTTTAAGAAAAGTCTTTTGTCACTATAGTTTTTGATGTCAATAAAACTTTCCGAATCGAAAGAAAACTTCTCCAACTTTATAAGATTTATAAGACTTTATAAGATTGGCAACTTTCGTATTTTATTTTGTTAGCAAATTTCGCCTTCAAGCCGTACCCAACAAAATGTCGACCAACAGTTGTTTCTAAAGGGCTGAAGGGAGTTATATGCTGGGGAGATTCGTCTAATTTTTCTGCTATTTCTGGAGTTATATGCTGAGGAAATTCCTCTAATTGTTCTTCCATGATTTCCTCGTGTGAACTTTCATGTGAAAACTCTGGTACATCTGAAATTGAATCTTCATCGAATGGTTTGAAATTAAATTCCAACATTAAGTCATTATCCTCTTCACAATTCTTATTACGACTACGAAAATCATTTGTTAAGATCTTCATGGACAATATTTGTCCGCAGAGATACTGAAACTCCCTCACGGATGGATCGGTGTTGTAACCTAGCTGTGACCTAAGTACACAAAAGTAATTTTTAAGGGAATCTTGGTTTATCCTACCTAACATAACGAATTTCACTTCAGGGTCCTGAAACAGATCATTAACCAATTATGTCATTGATTTCAAAGTGAAAATTAACCCTCTGAAACAGTGGTTATTTCTTGGAACTTCAAGAGTTTACAAAAGTAGTTGTCCGCGAAATGTGTATATATATTTATATATATATATGTATATGTATATATATTTATATTATTATATAAATATACATTTATATATATATATATATGTGTTGTTACTATTATTATTTCGTTTATAATTATCATAAATATGTTTAATGTTATACAAACTTAGCCTTTGCTCTTTTACTTAATTGCAAAAATCAATTGTGTGTGGTGGCAACACTTTAATATTTTTAAGTCTTAAGAAAAAGGTAGTTTTTGTAAAAAAGCAACTCTGGTTTTTTTTAGCTTAGCTTCTAATTTGTGCGTCATCTTTTGATTTTCTAAGTTTTTGTATCGAACAAATCTTGAATTGTTGATTTTAATTAAAATAAATAAATAACCCCTCTAGGATCATCCACATTGGTGACCTCGAACATGTCGGACAACGAGGACGCAAATGGCAGAGGAAGCAAAGGAAGTTCCATTGAACCTATTGCGTCAGCCAATTTGACTGAGCATACCAGCGCGGCTCCACAAGGGGCTACATCGGAGTTCACAATAAACAGAGTGGCTGTGAAGGTCCCTCCGTTTTGGGCGGAAAGACCAGAGATCTGGTTTGCGCAGATTGAAGCGCAATTCAACATTGCGGGAATATCATCCGACTCTACAAAGTTCCACACAGTAGTCGCCGCTGTTGAGTCTAACGTTATCGCTCAAATTACAGACGCTGTGTTGAATCCGCCGATGAGTGACAAGTACGGTAATTTAAAGCGCAACTTGATAGAGCGTTTTTGCGACAGCGGACAAAAAAATATTCAAAAGCTCCTCTCGGACATCGACTTGGGTGATCGCCGCCCTACGCAACTTTTGAATGAGTTGAGCGCATTGGCAAAAAATCGAGTAAGTGATAATTTTCTTAAGTCTCTGTGGCTCCAACGTTTGCCACCGCACGCTCGCGCTATTTTGCAAGCGTCGAACGATGAGCTGCCTGGTTTGGCAAAACTTGCAGATAAAGTATTGGAAGTTGGTGGTATGGGACAAATTGCTGTGGCCTCTGCAGCTAAGGCTCCCGTGAGTGGTGAAGTCAACGAGATTTCAGAGCGGATGTCACGCTTAGAAAAGCGTATTGAAGAGCTCATTCGCACACGCTCAGTTAGCCGTCCCGGGCGACGTCGATATTCACCGGATGACCGTGAGGCGACTCCAGCAGTGTGTTATTATCACAAAAAGTATGGGAGAAGAGCACGGAAATGCCGTGAGCCGTGCAATTATAACGTCGAGAGAAAAAACTTATCAATTCTGGCCCGTCGCCCTGCGAGCCAGAGTATATAGGGCGCATTGCGCGTTTAACGATTTACGATCAGGGCGCCAAATACAAATTTTTAGTAGACACCGGGGCTGATGTCTCGGTTGTACCTCCTGAACCAGCTGACAAGCGAAATTATAGAAACAATAATTGCATTCATTTATTCGCAGCGAACGGCTCCACTATACAAACTTATGGCGAACGTCGTCTAAAGTTGACGTTGAGCTTAAGGCGAGTTTATGAATGAACCTTTATTATAGCAGATGTCTCGCAGCCTATTGTAGGGTCAGACTTCTTGCGTCGATACGAGTTATTGGTGGATGTTAAACGAGGTGTGCTTGTTGACCAGAAAACAAGACTGCAAGTAAAAGGTCAGACAATTCATGGAGTTACAGCAGGTGTGCTAGCATATGAAGTGAATAATCGATTTTCAAATTTGCTTCGAGAGTTCAAGCAGCTCACGCTCCTCAATCGCAATATTGAACCTGTGGCCACCAGGGTCACGCATCACATCGTCACACATGGTTCGGCAGTTTTTGCACGACCACGCAGGTTAGCAGGTGAAAAACTAGCAGCCGCAAAGAAAGAATTTCAGTTTATGTTAGAACGAGGCATATGTAGGCCGTCCAGCAGTAACTGGGCAAGCCCACTGCATATGGTGCCGAAGACAAAGTGATTGGAGACTGATTGGTGACTGGAGGCCTTGTGGCGACTATAGGGCGCTGAATGCTAAAACAGTCCCTGATCGCTATCCAATCCCTTTCTTGCGTGATGTTACAAATATACTATTCAAAAAAACTATTTTCTCTGTTATTGATCTTCAGTGTGCGTATCATCAGATACCAATTGAGCCCAATGATATAGCGAAGACTGCTATTACGACGCCTTTTGTCCTTTTTGAGTTTTGCTACATGACGTTCGGCTTGAGGAATGCCGCTCAAACATTCCAGCGCCATATTCATGACGTGCTGCAAGGTTTAGACTTTACTTTTGCTTATATTGATGATATTTTGGTTGCATCCACAAGCGTTGAAGAGCATGAATGCCATTTGAGAACAGTTTTCGAGCGTTTGCGTAGCAATAATCTTGCGATAAACGCTAGTAAATGTCAGTTTGGGTTGTCGGAGATCACGTTTCTTGGTCATACGGTGGATGCTGATGGACTACTTCCGTATGAGGAAAAGGTCAGCGCGGTTCGAAATTTTCCACAGCCGAAGTTAGCTAAAGATCTAAAAAAGTTTTTAGGAATGGTAAATTTCTATAGACCATTTATCCCGAACGCAACACGCAATCAAGGTAAACTCCAGACACTTATCAAAGGCAATATTAAAAATGATAGAACTGTAATCGAGTGGACGAACGACATGGTTAATGCTTTCGAGGCGTGCAAGAACGAACTGGCGAATTCAACTGTATTGTTTCACCTGTCTCCAGATGCACCATTATCATTGACAGTTGATGCCTCAGAGATTTCTGTGGGAGCCGTAGTACACCAAGAAATTGGCGGCCTGTTACAGCCTCTAGGGTTTTTTTCGAGGAAATTAAGCGCCGCACAGCAGAATTATTCAACATACGACAGAGAGCTGTTAGCTATTTTTTTGGGTGTACACCATTTTCAATACATGCTCGAAGGCAGAAGTTTTATTATTTTTACGGACCATAAGCCGTTGACGTTTGCCTTTTCGCAGAAAATAGAAAAAGCATCGCCCAGGCGTGCTCGTCAACTTGATTTTGTAAGCCAGTTTTCGACAGATATTCGACATTTGCCAGGAGATGAAAACGGTATTGCAGATCTGCTTTCGCGGATTGACGCAGTATCTACAGTTGATTTTGTTGCGATAGCTTTACAGCAGGGCCAAGATGCGGAACTCAAGGAGTTGTTGAAGAATAAATCAACATCTCTGAATTTGACACGGGTGCTATTCCAGATTCTATTGATTTCTTGTACTGCGACTCGTCTGGTAATAAGATGCGACCATTTATACCGCTATCGCTACGTCGTGACGTCATTAGAAAATTGCATGAGTTAACGCATCCAGGGCGGAAGGCAACACAGAAGTTGGTGTCTGCGCGATACGTATGGCCATCAATGGCAAAAGACGTCGCCCATTACGTACAAACTTGCGTTCCTTGCCAGCGTAGTAAGGTGCATCGGCATAATAAAACAGCAATCGGTGACTATGGCTCGATCGATCGTCGTTTCGATCATGTCAACATAGATATCATCGCGCCCTTGCCCAGTTCCAGAGGAAATCGATATTGCCTGACCTGTATCGACCGGTTTTCGAGATGGCCGACGGCGATCCCAATTCCAGACATCAGTGCCGAGACTGTGGCACGCGTCTTGATTAGCGATTGGATTGCTCTTTTTGGTGTCCCACTTAATATAACGAGTGATCGAGGACGTCAGTTTGAGTCTGAAATTTTCGTCGAACTCATGCGAATGTTAGGCGTTCGGCATTTTAAAACAACTGAATACCACCCCCAGTCCAACGGTTTAGTAGAACGATGGCATAGAACCTTGAAAGCTGCCATCAAATGCCACATGACAAATGATTGGACTGACGTTTTGCCTCTAGTCTTGCTGGGGCTAAGAACAACCTGGAAAGAAGATTTGCATGCAAGTCCAGCCGAGATGCTGTTGGGATCACCATTGCGAATCCCGGCCGAATTCTTACACCACAAGCAGCCAGCATCGAACGAGACCGATTTTGTTAAGGTATTTCGCAGTCATATGCAGTCGCTGGTATCGAATAATACATCCAGACATGGATTTACTGACGCTTTTGATCAGTCTGACTTGCAAAAGTGTAAGTACGTTTTTGGAAGAGTAGATAGGGTGCGCACGCCGTTTGAGCCGCCTTATGAAGGCCCGTTCGAGGTACTTCAGCGTGGAGATAAATTTTTTAGGATCAAGATGTTTCGACGAGAAACAATCGTCTCAATTGATCGCTTAAAGGCCGCTTATTTGAATAGAGAAGCTATCGTCGCTCCTTCAGCACCAGCGAATGACGGCAACATGGAGTCACCCATATCCGATACTGAGTCAGATTCAGCCACCACAAGAACATTAGTGTCGTCACAAGCACCTCCGGTGGCCGAGCGAGTTACGAGAGCAGGACGGCGGGTTCATTTTCCTGGACGATATCGGCAGTTTGTAAACTAGGGGCGGAGCTCTGTGGTTTCAACACTTTAATAATTTTAAGTCTTAAAAAAAAGGTAGTTTTTGTAAAAAAGCAACTCTGGTTTTTTTTAGCTTAGCTTCTAGTTGGTGCGTCATCTTTTGATTTTCTAAGTTTGTATATCGAATAAATCTTGAATTGTTGATTTTAATTAAAATAAATAAATAACCCCTCTAAAATCATCCCCATGTGTATAAATTTTGAAAATCTTCTTCCTAGGCAATAATCGTTTAGTTATTTTATAGAAAAAAATTTAAATAAATGTTACTGAAATTCAGTTTTGCTTCAAAATTGAAAATGTTGTGCTCACAACACTTTTTAACTTTTACAGCTAACTTTAAAGTTTTACATAAAAATTTAATTGAAGTTATTAACGACAATTGTTTATATATAATAGCATATCGATGGCCATACGTTGATACCTCGTAACTAAAAATTCATTAATTTTACATGAGAAGCAAAATACTTAACAACAATTAACAATTAAAATCAATCAGCAATTTTATTTTTAAAAATAAAATCGGGATTTTGTTTGGTGTGTTGTGTGTCAATTTGGAAGAAAAACCTTGGTTAACATTTTTATAAAAATATTAAAAATATCAATTTCAAAAAATCGTTAGTTACGAGGTGTCAACGTATGGTCATTGATATAAAAAAATTGTATGCAATAAAATATAATAAGAATAAATAATATTTTAAAAATGTTGTTTTTACTTTATAAAAGGGAAATGTTTTTTAACTGTTTTAGTTGCATTTATTTCAGCTAATTTTATTTTTAAAAATCTTAAAATCAGCTTTTTACAAGTTAGCAAAGAAAGAAGAAACATTTTAATAAACTACCCGGCCATAGAGCACTCTATATTCGCATACACATGTTCGCATTGCTTAATATTTCAAGTGTAGTTATATCGAGAATATGGGTATGTAAATGTATATAAATAATTTTTATGTTGATTAAAAATTGGCTATACTGAAATGAAGAGTAATAAAAATATTGCATATAAACATTGAGAGTAATATCAGTTTATGTGTTGAATAACTCGTAAATTGATAATATCTATTTAATAATGCTATTAAGCAAAACTGCCAACTGTAGAGCTTCCAATAAGAATAACTTCAAAACGCCGAAAATGTCTAGCTAACTATACCAACAAATGTAAACAATCTTAACAGTTGACTACAATAACAACAACACATTCATTCACACGCATGATTGCAAGCGGGGAGAAGGGAAAGGGGTAAGATCATATCGACAGCAGAAAACAAAAAGAATATTGCTTGCTTTGATTTCTGATTGCCTGGTAGCAAGATCAGAAATACAAGCACTTTGTATGGTTGTTTTTTGTCATTTGTCTAGCGAAAACTGAAAAATCCAAAATTTATTTCATTTCAGCTTACACACATACATTGAAATCAGTGTATCAGCTTACACACATCCATTCAAATTTGTATCGACCTAAAAAACACTTCCACATGCGCTACTGTTTACACACATTCATTCACAAATCAGTATTGAAAAAAAAAACACGGGCAAAAGAGAAAAGGGGTACGATCATATCGAAAACAAAAAGAATGTTTCTTGCTTCTGTTTTCTGGTCGCCTTGTAAAGGGTGATTTTTTAAGAGCTTGATAACTTTTTTTTTAAAAAAAACGCATAAAATTTGCAAAATCTCATCGGTTCTTTATTTGAAACGTTAGATTGGTCCATGACATTTACTTTTTGAAGATAATTTCATTTAAATGTTGACCGCGGCTGCGTCTTAGGTGGTCCATTCGGAAAGTCCAATTTTGGGCATCTTTTTCGAGCATTTCGGCCGGAATAGCCCGAATTTCTTCGGAAATGTTGTCTTCCAAAGCTGGAATAGTTGCTGGCTTATTTCTGTAGACTTTAGACTTGACGTAGCCCCACAAAAAATAGTCTAAAGGCGTCAAATCGCATGATCTTGGAGGCCAACTTACCGGTCCATTTCTTGAGATTAATTGTTCTCCGAAGTTTTCCCTCAAAATGGCCAACTTTTTGTTGCCAAAAATGGAAGAACTGAACTTGGTTGACATGTGGTTTCAACAAGATGGCGCTACATGCCACACAGCTCGCGATTCTATGGCCATTTTGAGGGAAAACTTCGGAGAACAATTAATCTCAAGAAATGGACCGGTAAGTTGGCCACCAAGATCATGCGATTTGACGCCTTTAGACTATTTTTTGTGGGGCTACGTCAAGTCTAAAGTCTACAGAAATAAGCCAGCAACTATTCCAGCTTTGGAAGACAACATTTCCGAAGAAATTCGGGCTATTCCGGCCGAAATGCTCGAAAAAGTTGCCCAAAATTGGACTTTCCGAATGGACCACCTAAGACGCAGCCGCGGTCAACATTTAAATGAAATTATCTTCAAAAAGTAAATGTCATGGACCAATCTAACGTTTCAAATAAAGAACCGATGAGATTTTGCAAATTTTATGCGTTTTTTTTTAAAAAAAAGTTATCAAGCTCTTAAAAAATCACCCTTTAGATAGCCAAGGAATACAAGAAGAGAGACTTGATTCATGTCTTAGCTTTTTAGTTCCATTTCTCAACTGGGAACTGCTCAGCGAAAAACGCAGAATCTGATAGTCATGCAAACTCTTATTTATAATATACTCTCATTGCAGTAGATCACAATAATCTCTTAATAGATAGAGGATTGTGTATTGGCTATTCTACGTATAAATACATTGCACATAAAATGTTCCGCTTGCTACTATTTGCTACAAGATGTCACCTGCATCGGTGTTTTAATAAAATACAACTGAAATAACAATGAATGTAGCACGGAATAAAATAAATAAAATATTAATGATATATAATAAAATTTACTGGTGTGAATATTAACGTGTGCTGTTTAATTTACTTTAAGTTATTTTAAAATTTTAATTCAAAAGCTATTTTGTTAAAAAAAAACACTAAATTATTAAATCTACGAAACTGCAAAAAAACTTCGCTTCTCTCGTTCCCACCCCTTGGAGGGCGGACAGGATTTAATGATTCAAAGTGGGATTTTCATACCTGTCAAAATAAAAAAAATCTTGAGATAGCAGTATTGCCACAAAATCAGACCCGAAAATTGCTGTGGATATTCAATCTCTGATTACGTGGAAGTAAACAAATTTTCACTAGAAGATGAATGGAATGATTTACTATTTTTATTTAAATATCTCGATACATATAGTGTTCCTATAATTTCCAAATTTAATAGTTCTTTCAACTTTTGTCATGCCAAAACTGCACTCCAACGTCGAAGCCGAAAGGATATTCTCAATAGTAACGGATAAAAAAACAAAAAAAAAAACGAAACAGACTTGGAGAAGATATTTTAAGCTCTGTTTGTAATTTTAAATCTTCATTTAGGAACCAACAAATAGGCTCGGCTTCATTTAATTGTAGAGAAAAACATTTAAAACTATTAAATTAAATTTTTGTTTTTTGTGACAATTGTCATAAACCAAGCAAGTTCCATGGTATTATTATTTTTTTTTTTTTTTCAAAATGAATTGTTACGTATGATTTTTAATGTTATATTATTCTTTTATATACGAGTATAATAAATACACGGTTAAAAATCTTGGACTAAATTTTAGTAAATCCTGTACTGTATATATGACGACATCAAAATTGTATTAAAATTTAAACCACGCCAAATACTAAAACTAAGTTTTATTCTCGCATGGGTTTGAATTGCAATACCCGATGTGGCTTAAAAACCTTATTATAAGTTTCGATTTTAAACCATAGCGTACTAAAAAAAAACTGGTTTTGCTTACACAATTTATTTAAATTTTTTTCTTTTATACTATAATTTTTAAACTAACTCCTATTGTAGGTTTCGAACACACATCATCATTGAAATGAAAGTAGTACCCGTTGATTGTGCGCCATAATCAAATAAAAAATGTTTCACAAAAATGTTATTATAAAGCTTTGTTAATCGAAAAAGTAAATCAGAATCATAAGACTTTTGAATCTTAACAATCTGAAAATTAAGACGGAAAGTATTGAAATATAATACAGTATGGCTTAAAATGCAATACATGTTGTATTAAATCTTATATCATGGCTATCTTAATTCAAAATCTATTCCAATTGTACTAGTTTTTGGAACTGATTTTATTACTTTTTAGTTATTTTGTATTTAATTTTAAACCGTAGGTACTAAAGTTCAAATTTAATTCCAACTTTATTAAATTTAAGTACAGCTTTGACTTAAAAAATTTCTAATACACTCAGTTCTGTTTTTACACGGAAGATACGTTCCCAAAGATTTCGTGCAAAAAAAAATCGTGTCAAAAAATGCATTGCACTTATGGAAAAGTAGAAGATTGGTTCCAAATTTAACAAATCTGTAGAAATAATACAATAAACCATTTTTAAACTCATATTGGAGCGTTATAGGTAATATTTGCGTATATTTTTATTTCATAAACATATAAAAGAATGCAAAAAACAACAATTTCATAAACTTATAAAAGAATGCAAAAAAAAACAATTTTTAGAAACTTAGAAAAGAATGCAAAAAAACAATATAGTACACATACAATACAATAGGGACGACTGTTGACGTGCATGCTTACACGCGGCAACACGGGAGTATAATAAAAATTAAAAATTGTATAGCGGTGAAAACTGTTAGTACGAAAATTGTTATTTTCAGAATTTGGGTCAATCGTGTTAAATCAAAATAAAGCGTGTAAGAACAAAAGAAAGATTTATTTTTAATTAGTGTTAAATCACATTCGTGTAAAAAAGTCGTGTAAAAACAGAACTGAGTGTATTTTGAAAAGTATTAATCCTAATAAAAAATGGTTTAAAAACTACATTATTCCAACAATTGGTTTGAAAATTACTCCAAGATTTTTAACCGTGTACATAAGCTGTTTTGTTAAAAAGAAATGTATGTACTTTTACTTATACTTTTTTGTTGGGACTTTAAGGTACCTCTGGTGGGATAAAGTGGGATAAAGGTCTCAATCATATCACTGTACCTAAGTCCTTGAATTTAGAAACAGAAACCAAAACAGCTTGAGTTTCATTATCAAAACCGGTTTAAGCAGCACAACAACTGCATTAGAACTAGAACTTCATCAACACATGCTGTTCATTGAACATCAACACAACTAAGCAGCAGAGATGATATTGGCTTAGTTGTAAAAGGACCAAAATTCATATAAAAATAGGGCATTTTTGACAAGAAAAGGGCCTTTAGTGGTTCAATTGAATTAAATTGAAGTTGAGTGATTCAATATTGAAAACTTTCTCTTTGGATCACGAATATTCATGTGAAATTAACTATTTCGGGAAATCAAAACAACTCGAACTTTTCATTATTTTTTTTTCGTTTTCGATGTTTTAACTTAAGCAGTTAAGTGTTTGGCTTTTTACAAAAATAGCAGACTTTAGTTTAAATGAATAAAAAATTGTGAGTGAGAGTGATATATACACCGAGAAAAAAAGCTAAAGGTAAATCACCTAAGTCGGCTTGGGTGAAGAGAATTGAATGGGAATTATAAACTTATGCTTATTCACCTAAGCAATTTATTGTTTAATACATTGCTTTGAAAGCACATTCTTCGATATCTTGCCAAAAAAAAATATTTGATTCACCTAAGCCCTAAATCCAAAAATACAATATTAAAAAAAAATTTAAAAAAAAACAACCCACTACAAAATCACTTTAAAGTAAAAAATAATTTTAAAAATACTTTTCCTTTTAATTTCTTGGTCATATTTGATAATTTATGTAAACATATTATTATGTATGAAATCTTATTATCTTAATTTTTTTCTTATTTGTTTTATTATCATAAATATATTAATTACTTGATGAATACAAAAGCTTTTAAAGTTGGCGCTAATATAATCAGACTTTTAATCAGAAGCGCCTACTTCAAAGCATTTGTATTCATCAAGAAATTAATATATTTATGATAATAAAACTAATAAGAAAAAATCAAGATAATAAGATTTCATATATAATAATATTTTTATTTATTTATTTATTTATTTATTTATTTATTTCTTTGAAATTGATAATTCATTGTACAATAAGATTTCTCTTTGAATTAGTACAAATATGTTTAAGTATTAATAATGAGTTTAAAAATTATAATTCATCTTAACAACTAGAGATTAAAACAAAAATATAATGCAAATAATATTAATAATGAAAAGGTAACTAAAGTAAAGATTACATAATATTTAATTATCAAGCAAAATAACTTTGAAATACAGAAAGACAGATGTAGGGAAAGAAAGATGTTAAGATACACAGAGAGTTGTTAAAAAGCAGAAGAAAGGTGTTCAAAGAGCCTTCGCTTGAATGTGTTCGCGCTGCATATGCGTTTAAGATTAATAGGTAGCGTATTCCAAAGATGTATCGCGTAGACAAAGAAATGTCGACAGGTCAAGAGATACTTCTGCCTGGGCAATATGAGCTGCTCTGTTCTTTGATTTCTACAAAACCTTAAAAGTTCAAATAAATAATCGGCCTCCTTTCTGTTTCTGATTTTATGCCACAGTAGTAAAGTACGAAAATTTAACATATCGCTAAGGTAAAGTCCGGTTATTTTCTTTGAATCAGAAGATATATGGCAACGTCTATTAATACCAAAAACAAACCTAGCACAACTATTAAAAGCCACCGTCAAGTTTCTAAGTAAATCAAAATCTAACTTCGCAAACAATTCGCAACCATAGAAAATGATGGGCAAAACAAATGATTTGACAAGCCTTAGTTTAACAGCAGTTGGCAAGTACTTGGTGGTAGGACTAAGTCCCCGTAGCGCTCCATAAATTTTAGAGATTACATTATTTATGTGGGTGTTCCATGTAAAATTACTGTTTAAATATATGCCAAGATTTTATATGTTTAAATAAATTATCAAATATGACCAAGAAATAAAGGAAAAGTATTTTTAAAATTGTTGTTTTTTTTTTTAAATATTTTATTTCTTCCTTTTTAGAGAATATGATAAATTTTCGAAAAAGTGTTTAAACAACATAAATAAAATTGTTCCGAGAAAATTTGTTCTATTAAATTCTGAAAGTTTGTTGGTAATTTCAAATATCTGCCTCTTAAATTGAAATTAGATGTCACATGTTTTGAAATTATTTTACCCATTCTTGTAACGAGTTTTATTACCCTAGTGTCAATATTATTCGAGATATAGTGTTTTTCTTATATTGCCACGCCACTTTGTTAAATAAGCGCCCACTTTCTTGAGCGTTATTTCCAATAGTTATGCCTACCCCTGTACTTTTTTTCAGTACCCCAGCGTCAATATTAACTAAGATAGTGTTTATCTAGTATTGCCACGCCCATTTATCGAATAACGTCTACTTTATTGACCGTAATTTTTAATAATTCTGCCTACCCCTGTACTACAATAAATTTCAGTGCCTTAGTGTCATAATATTCGAGATACACTGTTTTTCTAATATTGCCACGCCCAGTAGTCGAAAGCCGCCCACTTTCTTCACCGTAATTTTTACTAATAATGCCTACCCCTATACCAAATTGCAGTACCATAGTATCAATATTATTCGAGATATACTCTTTTTCTAATATTGCCACGCCCATTTGTCAAATAATGCCCATTTTCTTTACCGTAATTTGTATTAACTGTGTCTACCCCCACACTAAATTTCAGTACCCTAGTGTCCATATTATTCGAGATACAGTGTTTTTATAATATTGCCACTCCCATTTGTCGAATGGCCCACTTTATTGACCATAATTTGTAATAATAATGCGTACCCCTATACTAAATTGCAGTACTATAGTCTCAAAATTATTCAAGATACACTCTTTTTCTAATATTGCCACGCCCATTTGTCGAATTGCGCCCTACCCCTACACTAAATTGCAGTACCCTAGTGTCAATATTATTCGAGATACAGTAGTATCTAGTATTGCGAGATCTATTATTCCCACGCCCAGTTCTCGAATACAGCCCACTTTTGTACGGGCACCTCCATGCTTATGATATCTATCTGTTCCCCAAAAATTATGGCAGTCAGGCATATGGTTTAGGAGTTATCGATGTACATACATTTAAAAAAAAAAAAAAAAACAGAGAAACCGACGAACTTGAGAACCTCCTACTTTTTGAAGTCGGTTAAAAACAACTGGCATGGATGGCTTAAGCATAGTTTTGAGCTAGTTTCTGCAAAAAAAAAACACAGCTGCGTCATTAGACACTCGAGAGAAGAATAGATTTGATAATTTAATGGTTTTTTTTTGTAATAAAACCACTTTTAAATTCAAAAATAACATAAAGTAAATTAAAAAACACATTTTAATATTTACTCCAGTAAATTTTATTACGTTTCATCAACAAAAAGAAAACAAGAAAAAAAAATTCCCTTGCCGGCCGTGCGGAATCGAACCTGAACTTTTGGTGACAGTTCATCGCTCTACGAACTGATCTAAGTAGCCTTGCTACTGTTTGCTGACATATCTGTAGCTACCTTACTACACCTAAGCAATTTATTGTTTAATACATTGCTTTGAAAGCACATACTTCGATACCCTGCCAAAAAAAAAAATTGGTTCACAGATGTTAACAGATGCTGTATTAACAGATGCAGTATGTCGCAGTATTCTGTTGATAGCTGCAGCATAGCTTCAGTTGTAATTAATATAAAATAAATCACTCTGAGTAGCTAAAGAGTTTGGCTCAATGCGTAGCGTAGTGTCTTTATAAACAGTGGTATCGGATTGGTTGTGGGTTCGAATCTCAACGACATGCGAAGGTGAAGTTTTTGTATTTGATATTTAATTTAGTTTAATGTTCTTATTATAATAGAAGTCAATCAGCAAGAAAAGCCGAGAAGTAATTAATTTCTAAGAAGAAAACGGTGTTGATAAAAGAAAAATTTATGCTGTTGCCGATTTCAGTCAAGCAAATCACAGAACGAGAGGTGTTGGTAGCTTAAGAAAAAAGCAAAATAAAAAAAATTAAACCCGAAAAAAAGTTATATGTTTGAAATTCAATTTTTTTTAAAGTAGTGTGTAAAAAATACCAAATACTTGGATAATTTATCACCCAATAAAAATTGGCAAGTCAACATGTAAAACTTAGGCGTTTTGATAAAGTACTTGGGTGGCTGAAAACTGCCAAAGCCATCTTATAAATTATACTAGGTAATTTTTCAATTTAACATAAGCTTTTTTTTTGTGTAGTTTAATTATTTATTTGAAATAGATTTTTATTTCATGCATAGAGGTCCTTTTGCACATTAGATAAAAAGGCTTGTGCATTAATTGCAAAAGTCAAAAATATGCCCAAAAATATTCAAAATAGTTAATTTCATTTGTTTATTATACAAAGAAAAATACCGAAGCATAGAAACCCACGAGCCGGATCGATACGTTCATCATTAAAAAGTGTTAAGAGTATTCGAGTCCTTGGTTATATACTATACGTAAGAATGTCAGAAAGATCTTAGAAATTCAATAAAGACTCTCCGTTAAGACTTATAAGAAGACGAATCAATGATACATTCTAAAATAAAATTTTCATTTCGGATGCCATTTTGGAACCGCCATGTTGAATTTTTTTCCAGGACCTATATTTCCTGAAAGTTATGACTCGAAAACAATTTCTATTCGGAAAAGGTTATGTACATAACCGATTTCAAATAAAAGTTTTAGATCTAAAACATTTTTTTTAGTGGAAAAAGTCGCATTTTCTTTTTTGCAAATAATTGCTTAAAACCTTTTAAGAATTAATTCAAGATAAATTCTGATGGCAAAGTCTAAAGAAGCATAAAATTTTATATCATATCATAAGATACCATTTGTCGGAATTTTTTTTTTTTGCTACAGGTGAAATAAAAAAAAAATGGATAAATATTCTTTAAAAACCTACGACATTTAAGATTTAATCAGTTAAGTCTACTTAAGACTACGATAGAGCCTTTAATGTTTGCTCTTTTCATCTATATGCATGATGAAATGATGTAAGGAATGTATCGTGCATACAGCAAGGAGGGTAGATTCTAAAGAGAATTCACCAGACAATTTTTCCCCTTTTGCAGAAATTTTGAACTGGCCGACTTGGTGGATTCGAAATTATGTTCGAATCTGTGCTCGAATCTCAAAAAGCCGAAGTGCCGAAGCGATGAGAGAGAGCTTACGAATGGTATTTTAAGAAAACTGAGCATCATGGTATAATTATTTACAAGGTAGGAGTGACAGTTCTGTTGACAATTTGGAGTTGGCAAAAACACATTGAAAAAGAGAAAACGAAGAAGCAGCAAAACAGATGAAAAGTTAAACTTTGTATTGATTTGACAACTCCCGATCGCCGCTCGTGAGAAAAAATGTAGTTGTCAAGGCTACCTTTTAAATTATTGTATCATGCTGAGCATGTGATTTTGTTTGCTCTTATTATTTGCATGTAGGTATGTGTTTATTTTTTAGCTGGACGCAGTGTTTTGTTTTGGTTGGATAAATTTATTGAAATTTACATTAATTGCTTCTTTCAAACATTTTTCTTCTAATTTTGAAGAAAAATTTTTGATCTATAAATTTTAAGCTACTAAAGAAATAATAGAAATTTTTTCTTCGATTTTGAAGACAAATTTTTTATATCTAATTTTTTTAAGCTGCTTAAGAAATGATAGCTTTTTTTTGAAAAAAATTTTTACTCTGATTTAAAAAAAAAAAATGCTTCTTCTATAAATTTTAAGCTACTAAAGAAATGATCGACATTTTTTCTAGTACAAAAATGTCTCTAATTTTGATCTCTAAATTTTTAATTACCAAAGAAATGAAAGATTTTTGTTTTTGTTAAAAAATGTTTCCTCCGATTTTGATGAAAAATTTTTGATCTATGAATTATTATCCGCTAAAGAAATGATAAAAATTTTTTTGTTAAAAATTTTTCCTATGATTTTGAAGAAACATTTTTTTATCTATAAAATTTTAGCTGCGGAAATGGTAGAAATTTTATTCATGTTGAAAACTTTTTGATCAACCCCTTCGTGTACTTGGACAATTCGAAAAAATATGAATTTCGAAGTGGGATGAGAGAGGCCGTACGAGAGAATAAATATTTGCTGAGCGCCAGCTTAAACAGGTTTTGCGACAATTGAGAAACGTTGTCTATTTTCTAAAAAAATCATTTGACACAATGTGCATGTGGCTGTGTATGTGTATTTTATTTCTAGCTACTCGTATGCTACGTTTGTTTATGTTTTTGCTAAATTTATTGAAATTTCGTCCAACAATTTTTCTTCTGATTTCGAAGAAAAGTTTTTGATCAACAATTTTTTAGCGACTTAAGAGAGATAATTTTTTTTGTTTAAACCCTCCCATTTTGAAGAACCATTTTTGGTAGCTAAATTTCTTTCTATGCAAAGAAATGTAATTGACAGAATTTTTGCGGATATTTATTATATTTCTTTGTGTTTTATTTCTAGAAAAGCTGCGTTTGCTTATGTTTTTACTAAATTTATTGAAATTTATATTATTTCGTGTAAGTATTTTTCTTCTCATTCTAAAAAAAAAAAAAGGTTGGTATATATTTATGCTAAAGTCGTTGTTTTTGTTCAGAAGTGTTTTCTTCCGAGTTTGAAGAAAAATTAAAAATTGACAATTTTTAAGTTGTTTTGAGTTCGCCAACTTAAAAATTGTTAGATACTTTGTTGTTTAAAAATTGGTTGTCTGAATTAGAAGAAAAATTGTTGATGTCTAATTTTTCGATCTGAAAACATTATTGTAATTATGATTAGAATAAGTTTTGTACAAATTAATTCTTGATTAAACAAAAAACTGTAGAAAATTTACATTGTGTGACATTTTTATTTTAATTTCTTGTTTTTGGTTGTGTTTACATTTATTTAGAATTTATTTTAATTTGATATTTTGAAGTACGTTTGAATTTATTTTAATAAGGCATACCAAACATATGTATTACTTTTTGATTAGATGCGAAAATAATAATAAAAATCTTTCTCTTACTGATTATGAATTTAAAGTGCAAAAAATTGAATTTGATTTGTAAAAAAATGACATTTAAAGAATATATTGTATACAATTATTATATACTTAATGTCTGTACATAAAAACAGTGTTGTTTTTCATAGGTGTACACATTAACAGACATAATTAGACATAATTTATTAGACATAATTTTTATACAAAATAACTACAACAGAAAGCAATAAACTTGCGATTTATTCCTATTTATTTTCTTAACTGAAAAAATTTATAATTTTTGAACAGAAAAAATTTTTATCATTTCGTTAGCAGCTAAAATGTATAGATCAAAAATTTTTCTTCAAAATCAGAGGAAAATTTAAAAAAAAAAAATTCAGTTATCAGTTAGCAGATAAAAATGTATAGATCAAAAATGTTTCATCAAAATCTAAGGAAAAATTTTTTGAACATAAAAAATTCTATCATTTCTTTATTTGGAAATTTTATAGATAAAAAATATATAGATAAAAAAAATTTTCTAAATAAAAAAACAAATTCAATCATTTCGATTATCGATTATTAGGGAGTAAACTCTAAAAATGTCACACTTAAAAATCATCCAAAGCGTCTAATTAATTTGTAAAGATTTTTTTTAAATTAAGAATAAAATTGAACAAAATTTTTTTAAATCATGTAATAAATTTCGTTCTCAGATCGAAAAAATGTAGATATCAAAATCGAAGAAAAAAGTTTTTAAAATATCTATCACTTTTCTATGTTGGTAAAAAATTCTAAATCAAAAATTTTTCTTCAAAATCAGAAGAAAAGTTATTGAACGAAACAGTGTAAATTTTAAGTAATTTAGTAAAAACCAAAACAAAACACACATATGCACATAGTGTCCAATAGATTTTTTTGAGAAAATAGACAATGTCGCAATTGTCGCAAGACCTGTTTTCATGTACATACTCATTAAAATTTTATTCTCTCGGACGGCATGTCATCACTCTTCGAAATAAATATTTTTTCGATGTGCCCAAATGCCAGGAGGGGTTTTTATACGATTTTGACGAAAAATTTTTATATAAACAAAATTTCTATCATTTCTTTAGCAGCGAAAAACTTAGATATCAAAAAGTTTTCTTCAAAATCAAAGGAAAAATTTTTTAACAATTGAACATTATTTCGAATCCACCAAGTCGGCCAGTTCAAAATTTCTGTAAAAGGGGAAAAATTGTCTGGTGAATTCTCTTTAGAATCTACCCTCCTTGCATACAGTCCACCTCAAAGTTTCGTTCTTAAACCCAAAGAATAACTTTGGGGGTATACTATTAAGAGTAAAATCGGTTTGAAAATTTAGACATTCTTTTGGAGGGTTTTGCAGGAGTCTTCATAAAAGGGCCCAACATGAATCGGAAGAGCTTCGGGGCTTATGAAATTAAAAAGGGCTCAAAAAAGATCCAAGAGTTTGATATTGCTCTGAATTGAGAGCAGCATTAGATGGAGCTGGGTTTGAATAATTTTTAGAGTTTGAATTTAAAAGCGTGCATGAAGCCTCACGATTGCGTTTTTTACTAGACGCCACAACAGTTTTATTGTCATGTTTTGCTCAATAAAAATTGAATGACCTTGGTTATAATTTAATTTTTTAATTTTAATAATTTTTTCAATTCTTTTACTTCGGTGACTAACTGAGCCAACGTAACACAAATTAAAAGAAGAATTCAGTGTAATTAACTCATTACTGCCTACTGGGTATTTAAATACCCAAGAAAGTGTTGACACGTAAAAAGTTCCAGCGCGGGCTAGATGAGAGATATTATAAATAGAAAGAATAGGTCAAAAAAAAAAAAAATGGAACAGCCTAATTTTCTGCGGTTCACCTTTAGTTTGAGAGGTGAACCATCATAGGTTAAAATCTGATTTTTTTTGTGTCGAAAATTGTTCAGGAAAGGTGCTGCCAAAAATAGGATAATGGAATAAACGGAAAACGTGCATCTTTTGCAGATAGCCTAAGGTGTCTTCTATGGAAGTAAAAAAATCGACAGCGATTTTTCAACATTCCTGGATATTTCACCTGTAACCTTACCCATGTTATATCTTAAGTGTGTGCTCAGGTAAATTTTTTTTATATTTTTTCCATCAACTTCTATGGTCCCCAGAGCACCTATTACAGAATTGCATCAAAATCGTACGAGCCGATCTATAGGCAGGCTTTAATAGGTTAAACACAATGTTTTGATTAGAATTTAAAATGTTATTAGCATTATTGTCATTAATATTTGCACAAGATTTGAGAAAGAAGCATTTGCAAATATTAGAAGTTAAAACACTGTAAAAACAAGCAGACTAGACAGCGCGATCTAAGCGACATTATTAAAAGACGATTTAAAGACGACCAAATCTAAAGAGAGTGATTTTATAAAAAAAAATTTTAGTCCCTTGAAAGGACTTTGACCGAGCTTCTTATGATCAATTGTGTTGTGTGCGTTGTGAAATGTTTGAACACAAATGATCGAGAACTGGATCTACCAGCTTTATGCCGTCTCCAAACGGCTTATGTTTTCAAGAAGCTTTTCATGGCAGTTTTTTACTCTCTGAGGTTTGCCATTGTCTGCAGAGAGGTGGTGGCCGAACAGAAAAATGAATTAAATTGAAAAAACGTTCTGTGTCAGATGGGGTATTCGAACCTGGGTTCTCTGGCGTATGAGCCACATACTCTACCCACTACGCCACGGCCATTGAATGGCTGAAATGGCCATTTCGTTTTTCTTTTTTTAAAAACTAAATAATGCAGTCAAGTTTTTCATTCACTAGACGCTCGTACAGCTTATGTAGCCTGGTTATGCACGTGGCAATTTATATTTCAAACTTTTTCGATTATTTTTGAAGCGAAGCTTTTTACGCCCCGTTTTGTGATTTGCTCGGAGAGAAATCAGAAAAATTTTCGACAGATTTTTTCTTAGAATTTTATATGGTTTCTTTGTTTCTGTGTTTTTTACAACAAGACAATTTAATATAACATATATAAAAAAAAATTTCTTCGCCTGCCGTGGGGATTCGAACCCGTATAAACCTTTGATTGGAAGTTCTATACTCCATCCACTGAACCAAACACCTTCTTTATAATGAAGTATTGATTTAATATAAACTGCAACTGAAGCTATGTTGCAGTACATACAATAATCTATTAATGTATTTGTGTGGTTTGGGTATCTGCTAGCCCCTTGCTACAAGAGTTGATCAATAGATTTTTATGGTTTGAGTAGCTGCTAAACCACTTGCTACAAGAATCATCAGTATTGCCACTTTTCCACAATTGTGGTAAATCTAGCACTTTTTTAGTTTCTACCACTTTTATCACCCACTATTTGCATTTTTCCAAAATCTACATAGTTATATAAAAATTATTGCATTATAATTAAAATTTTAGAAATTTTATTGCATATATTTTATTTCTATAGACATTTTATTGCATATATTTTATTTATTATTACATTTTATATATTATTTTAGAACTGTTTTAAGAACATTATATGATAATTATTTGCAATAAAACTAATTCAGCTTGAAAAAACTTACTTTATGGTATACTTCTTATGATTTGTTTTGCTGTAGGACTTCAGTCGAATTTTTCCTTAAGATGAAAAATATATTCCAAAGTTTTTTAAAATCCACCACTCATTTTAGACTCAACCTACTACTATTTAAAATTTGCAAGTGACAACACTGGTCATCATCCTCAGTTTGCGAGTGCCATCTGTTAGCGCCATCAACTGTTAACATAGCTGCAGTTATATATTTAATATTAAATCCACGCCAAAATTTAATAAAGCTGTTTGGATCGGTGGAAACAGTGTCGACTTATTAATCAGTGGGTCACGGGATAGATCCTCACGGTGGGCAAAGTAATACTTTTTTTTTTATGTGAATGCGTTTATGCTGTTGTTGGTACATGCTTTTGTTTTGTTTTTGCATAGTGCGAAAAAAATTAACAATTGCCCACAAGTGCGTTGAAATAACAATGACAGTAACATAAAAAGCTTCGCTTCTCTCGTATGTCCAACGACGCACCTGTGTTTTTTTGTTTCTTATATGACTTTGAGTTGTTTTTTTTTTTTTTCTTGACTCGTTGAATCATTGCTAGACCTGTGTTCGCTTATTTTGGCCAAATCGCGAATGGATAAGCATGTATTATTTTTTATTAAGCTTAGTATTTTTTCAAGTTGTCTGTCTTTCGCATACTTTTTCTGACCCAATTTTTATAAATCTCTGCCAGAACACACATTCCCAAACTTCAGAATAATATTTTTTCTAAATCCTCTGACTACTTTTATAAGAGATATCGTGATGGTAAAAATCTTTTAAGCTTGGCCAACCATTAAAGATTGCAATGTGCCATGCAATGTGAGAAAATGAATCTTGTTTTCAATAATTTAATTTTTTGAAGCGAAGCTTTTTACTCCTCGTTCTGTGATTTGCTTAGAGTGAAATCTGAAAAATTTTCGACAGATTTTTTCTTGGAAATTTTATTGTTTCTTTGTTGCTAGCGCTAATTACAACAAGAAAATTTGATACTTTTAAATACTAAAAACTAGGAGATTGGTTCCCACGGGGATCGAATCCGTGTCTTTTAAAATGATAGTCCAACACACTATCCCCTAGGCCACGAAGACTTGTAAGAAACGGTTGTTAATTCAATGTTAGTTATAGCAGAAGCTATGCTGCCGTAGATCTTCACCATCTATCAAAAGATAGAGGATTGTGTATTTGCTATGCTACAACCCAACAAACAAAATGATTCACTTATGTTATCGTTTACGAATCGCATTCTCGTACATTTCATTTGTTAGCAACTGTTAGCAGCGATTCATTTATAATATCGCGAGCGGGAGAAATTCCTTCTTCGTTAACGAATCGCCAAAACTATAAAAAGCAACTATAAAAAGCAAAGGAAAAACTAGTTTTTTTGTTTCAAAACATCTTAAATGGAATTTAGCAAAGTGAACTTACAAAAATTTGCCACAAGGTGTCTCCAGCATCGGTGTGCTTGTATTGTGAATGCGTTTGTGGTGTTGTTGGCACGAAGAAAATTAGCAATGCCCACAAGTGCGTTGACAAGTGCGTTTTTAAGTGTCAAAAAATAGATGATATCAATAAATACGAAATAAACAAACGCATGCATGACATCGGCAAGGTATCTAAAATGTTTGTTAAATTTTGTTTCGTGTGCGTTTTTTAATATATATTAATATATATATTTAATATATATTTTTATCCTCGTTCTGTCATTTGCTTGGAGTGAAATCTGAAAAATTTTCGACAGATTTTATCGCTAGGTAGTAAGCTGTTGAAGGAAAAAATTTGTTCAGTGTAGCCAAGTTCAAATGGAGAGTCGCTGGCATTATATGCCCGTATATGTAATTGGCGTGGAAATTTCACATTCAACAATAAAAAAATAAGCAGTAAATATGTTCTCTGTGTAAATGTAATTTATTTTGTTATTTTAAATTTTTGTGTTTAAAACTTAATTTATTAAAAATAAAAAATTATTAAGCTATCAAATCTATGTAACTTCGAAAAAGCTTCGCTCCTCTCGTGTGTCTAACGACGCACCTGTGTTTTTTAAATCTATTATAACTCAAAAAATTTAAACGTTGATGATGACTTTTGAAATCTTTGAGGTTCAATTTAACAATGAAATAAGGATTAATTATTTCATAAATAAATTTTTAGGAGCAACACTCAAAAAATATACCATAAAGTCTCAAAATAGGAAATAATACCAAAATTATTCGTTTTGTTGTTTTGAATAGAAATGCTTGGGGCCTTATTTCATTTGTAGTTTGGTGCCTTATTCCCTGGGGCCTTATTTCATTGAGCTTTTAAAACATTCTTGATATTAATAAATATTACTTTATTTCAGCATCCGTAAGCAAAATTAACGATTTATATACGAAATTTCTTGATCAATAAGAGGGCTCGACAGAATTTACACACAAACACACACATATGTGCTGCATATCACCACGGAATAACTTTTGTTCATATTTTAACTGCTGAACATCGATATTTCATTGAATCTATTCGTACAATGAAAATATCACCAACACTGGGTGAGACAATTAGAGCCTGGCTTTTGTCTGCCCTAATGGTGCATGGAGCAGTAGCCGGAAATCCTGATGCAAAACGATTATATGATGATCTATTAAGTAATTACAATAAGCTGGTTCGGCCAGTGGTAAACACAACAGACGTTCTAAAAGTTTGTATTAAACTGAAGTTGTCACAGTTAATTGATGTGGTGCGAAAGTATTCTATCCTACATTTCCTAGAATAAAAAAATTAACATTTAATCTCTTGCAGAATCTTAAAAATCAAATTATGACTACGAATCTTTGGGTTGAGCAAGTACGTTTTGTACAGTTTATTCTTTAGTTGAAACAATATTAGTATTTTTTTTTATAATTTTCAGTCCTGGTACGACTACAAGCTGCGATGGGAACCCAAAGAATATGGAGGTGTGCACATGCTACATGTTCCTTCAGATCATATCTGGCGTCCAGATATAGTGTTATACAACAAGTAAGTTTTAAACAAGCAACATTATAGCACAAATAAATTGATTTCATATCTTGGCTGTGACTGTATTCTAAAATTTAAAGAACTTTTAAAAAAGTATTTCACTCTTGTGTCTTACCCATGCAGAATTTTATTCGTATTTAATTCGTATGAATAAGATTTATTTTCGTTGTAAGAATAATAATGTATGGTATACGTATATAAACAAGAACTCTAATGTATTATGAGCCTACATTAAGTCCAAAATAATTTTAAAAACTATCTAAAAATGTTCGTAAAAAAGGATAGCAACACATACAATCAAAACAATGAAACAACTCAGAAGCCATAATAGCATTTACTATTAAAATATCAATTACATATATTAGAAATCGCCAGAATATAGGTATTATATTCGTATAAGAGACAATATCAGGTTTCATTTCAAATCAATGTTTTGCCACATGTAAGGACTGCCACCCTTTGATATTTTAACATAGATTCAATTATAGTTTTTATGTTATTTATATGTATGTATAGTATGTGAAAATTGTGTGAAGAAGAAACTAAAATTATAAAATACAAATAACACAAATATAAAATAGTGCCGATGGTAACTTCGAAGTGACGCTTGCGACAAAAGCCACAATTTACTCTGAAGGATTAGTTGAATGGAAACCACCGGCTATTTACAAGTCATCGTGTGAAATAGATGTAGAATATTTTCCATTTGACGAACAGACATGTGTTCTCAAATTTGGCAGTTGGACATATGATGGGTTTAAGGTATGTTTTCGAAAAAGTGTATTCTTATCCAGACAAGTTATCGATTCAAAATTATTTATTTTTCAAATATTCGTTTTTTTACAACCCCACGATTTCTAAATTCTTAACAATTTCTAGAAATTTTTCAAACACAATGAACAACAAAAAAGAAAACTTTAACTTATATAAGCAGAAGTAAATATTTTCCTTACCATCCCAGGCAAAAGCTTTTGAATGCGTTCATAATACATAAAAATACATAAAAAAACAAAATACAGCATGCTATATATTAAATATACTATAGTATATACAGACTTATTTATTTTATCGCATTCTTCATTCGATATGTAGCTAATATCGAAAGCTTTCGTTATACCAAAAAGGAAGAATTTTAAAATTAATTATTTGAATTTTACTTTACCTTCTCAAAGAACTGTTTATGCATCACACTTCAAATTTACTTCATAACTTACAGTTCTTTGTAAAATCGAAGAAAAAAAGAAATACATTTGAACTTAATTTCAAAGGAGACCGTTAAGTTGTTTAGTTTTTATTAATATTTTTGTTATTTCATATAATTTTGCTTAAGTTAACTCAAACTTATGTACATAATTCAAACCTGATCAGTTATTTTTCTTTTGATTATCTAACTTAAAATCTTTTTAAATAAGATTTCAATGCGTAGACTTGAATTAATTTTTTTTTGTTTGAGAGTGAATAGTGATATAAACTTCTTAATAATGGTGTACAAATTATATTCTTTTAAAATAAATGATTATCTACACAAAACCTATAATACGTCGTCTATATTTTCCAGTACAAAAGTTGATTTCATTTGTTGAATATAAAATTTTTATCAAATCACACAACACATTTTACCAAAAAATATATTTTTACTTTACGTGGAATACAAGTTTAAGGATAATGTATTAATTGTATCTTGTTATTTACTTCAATGCTGGGTATTCGTTAAAATAAAGCATCATGTTACATGAATATAAATTATTACATGAATTATAAATTATGTTAGGGCTTAACATAATTTATGACTCTAAAAAAATCTATCAACCCTGTAAGGAAATTTGTTTTGTTGTATAAAAAAGTAACTGGGTTTAATAGCAAAAACAAGTTATTGACGATCGAATTCGTAAGTGTAGTAAACATTTCAAGTATTATTATGTCAAAAACAAAAACAATATCTACCTACTTCGTATAGAATAAATCTTCATCATTAATTTAGGGAATTGTTCAACATATTTTTCAGTGCTGATGGTCATTATGAAGTCACACTTATGACAAAAGCAACAGTCCATAGTAATGGATTGGTTATATGGCAACCACCTGCCGTCTATAAGTCGTCCTGTTCAATCGATGTTGAATATTTTCCATATGACGTACAGACGTGTATCTTAAAATTAGGAAGTTGGACATATGATGGTTTTAAGGTGCTAATAATTATTTATAACTATTATCGTATCTAAGAAATCCTTACAAATTGCAATTTGTTGAAAATCATATATATTTAATCGTATTTAATTTGTTTACAAGAAAGCGGAATGTTCCTTTAAAATAGCGTTTATATATTATAATTTTCATAGAAAATGAGAAAAATTTTGTGGATACTATATAACTTTTAAATTAGTTGCATCGATGATTAACATTACAAAATAAAAGCTTAACTTTACATGACCTTTATAAGGTTTCATTATAAAAAAATATCTATAAATAAAAAATCCACAAAGTTTATACCGAATGAAAGTGCCATGTTCATAGTTAATTTGAATATTCAATGAAAATGCTTTTTCCATTGAAGTAAGTGCATGTTTATAAAAATCGAAATATTTTGCATATAGAATGGAATAAAATACCATGAAATTGCATGAAAATTTTAATTTCAGCTTAATCGAAACTATAAGCCTGAACTAATAATTTTTGACCGTTATAAACTTTAATAGTAAACTTTATCTAACTAGATGTATTTTTGATTTGAATTCATTTATTTTGGAAACATTTCTGATTGCTTTGATATCACTTAATCAGCATAAAATTAAGAAAGTCACATTAATAATAAAAACAAAGATGATACTGAATTCAAGAATATTATTATACACATAATTATTTCTTAAGAAACACAACCCAACGTAAGCAACTTCAGAGTCTAATATCGATCTTTTTTACGATATCTGCCTTTTTTGTGTCAAGTTATACAAACTTTTTTGATTTTTGTGTCATAACTTTGACTTCAACTCCAAATTTTATGATTTTTTGGAGATATGCCTAAAATATAGCCACAACTATTACTAAGTTTTGTAGAATACATTTGAACTTAATTTCGGTCATCTTAAGCGACTTTTGCTTTTAAACCAATCAACCAGTGCTTGTACCGTAGTCATCTACAAAAGATGGCACAACTCGAAATTTTCAATATTTTAGTTTTTTTATATTAAAATAATTCGCAGTTATTTCATAGCGCAAAACACAGTCTGACCTCCCCTTAATATTATGCCTCTTTGTGTTACTTTACTTATTGTAAATACATTTCTTTATGCGTAGTAATATTAACAAGGCAAAAAAAAAAAAAAATGCATCTTAATCTCTGAGTCAAATCTGTCTAAATCCATATAAAAATAGAGTGTCTAGTCCGTAAAAAAACGAAATGGCCATTTCAGCCCTTGAAAGGACTTTGACCGAGCTTCTTATAATCAATTGTTGTGAAATGTTTGAACACAAATGATCGAGAACTAAACCTACAAGCTTTATGCCTACTCTTAACGTCTTATGTTCTCAAGAAGCTTTTCATGGCAGTTTTTACTCTTTGAGATTTGCCATTGTCTGCAGAGAGTTGAGGGCCGAGAGTCATCTTTTTTTCAAAAACATCTTTTGTTGGTGCCAAAGAATGGAATCGTGAAAAGAAGTAAACAAAGAGCGCAACAACAAGTCTTTGCAGAATTAATGTAGTAAATTTTTTGAACCTTTGCTTTGTGCTAAGAAGTAGAAAAACATTGTTTTTTAAATTGGAAAGCACACAACTGCAATTCCGCTTTGGTTTAAGTAGAAGGTGTGCTTATAAGATTTTCAAAGTTAATGGACTGCATGAGCCACAGAAGATTACTGATGAGTTGGTGTAGGGACCAACGAAACAGCTGTCTTGTCTGCTGGTGGTTGATCTGTAAAGAACATTGTTGTTGTGGCAACCTGTTGCTTCATGAAATTACTTGGCATAAAGCTCTAAGTGTAATTCTTAAAAATTAATTTTTTTAAGAATTGCTAAAAACAAAATAATTATTTCTGCTTTTTATTTTTTAAGGCAAAAAAAGGCCTTGGTGTTTGCGATAACCAACGAGTTCTGCATTCATGGTAGAATGCTTTAAATTTTTCTACTCGTGCAGTGATTTACAAAAAAAAATGATGGTATAGATAATATAATAGAATATACATATAATAGCTGAAATAACAAGAGAACATTTTATCGTTAGAGAAGGAACAATCTTCTAAGTATGAAAAAATTATTTTTTTCATGGCAGTGTTGAGTTAACTCAATAAAATTTCGTAATGTAATAACTATGACAAACATTTTTCAAAACTTTTTCAATACCATGAAAAATATCAAAAAGCATATTATGTATTAAAAACTGGACCGAAACAAAAACCAGGACATTGAGCTATTTTTTAATAGCTAGTCAGGACGCCGGGACAGAGCCCTCGAAACCAGGACGTATGGCAGCCCTACCGTAGTAGCACCTATTAGCAATTGTTGTTCTTCGCATTATCTCTAGGCTGACATCATTGTTGTTATTAATGGCGGTGCCAAGGTATATGAACTCCTTGACTACTTCAAATGTTATAGCTGCCGGATGAAACTTGGGAGTCTAGACGCCACGCTCCCCTATTTGTAGACAGCATATACTTTGATTACCCTCGCCTTCTGAAACCTCTTTCGGTATTGAAGGTTTCGGAGAGGTCATTTCCTACCTTGACGGAGCTGCGTGTGTTGCTCAACGTCATCCTGCAAAGTCTTATCAACTTTACAGGTAATCGAACTCAGACATTGTTGCGTATAGGCAATACCTTCTCGGGCTATCAAACGCAGCCTTATAATGGATAAGGAGATAATGGGGTCAATTTGGTTTTCGTGGATTTTTTTTTCAAGATTTGTCATAGTGTAAAAATCTGGTCTATGGTGGATTCTCCAGGTCGAAAGCCACACTGATAAGGTCCAATCAGTGTTTTTGTAATCGGCTTCAATCTTTCACAAAATACTCTTGAGAGAACCTTATATGCAATGGAAATGAGACTGATGAGCCTCATCACTCATGATATTTTTTTTCCAAAAATCATCGCCGGTTTGAACCATGTTCACCACAAAATTCGCTTAATTTAGGCAACGTGGCTTGTCGATCGGTAAAAGTCGTTGCGTTAATTGAATTTTTTGCAGGAATAACTTTAAGTCAGCACGAATTATGCGGCGGAGAGACGTGCGAGGGATGCGAGGTAGACGACGAGGAACTGACCAGAACGGCGACAATATCTAGTGTACACTGCTTCTTCCACAGTTGGAGAATAGGGCCCATGTTCGTGTTTTGTTTTTTCGATATCGCGCCTTTAGATGTAAACAGTCATACATACAACCGCAACCTGAAGTCTCAAAACAACCGCATTTTAGGGATCAAATATATCATAATACCGGTAATACCTAATAGTGCGGTCCATATTTACTCCGTATTTTTGCAGACACTGTTTGAAGATTCCAAAAGAAAAATGATTGAAATCATTTATTGATGCTCTTAACAACAGCAACAAGCAATTCTACCCATCAATACATCGGCTCCTACAAATTTGCGCAACCCTTCCGATTTCCGTGGCTTCAAGAGAACGCTTATTTTCATCTTTAAGCAGATTAAAACCGTATCTGCGAAGCAAAACAAGTGAAGTCCGATTGCACGGGTTGGCGTTGTTAAACGTGCATTGTGACGTTGAAGTAACGTGCGAAAATGTAATCGAAATTATGTCGAAAAAGCCAAGAAAAATTAATATCTTATAATCTAAAACACAGTTGATTTGATTTATTGATTACTTATTTAATAAATATACTATGCATATTAAAGTGGCCCTACTTTGTTTTTTTTTTTATATTTGACATGTTTATTGCTCTGGATTGTTCATTTATGACTCAAAAGTAATATCTAAAAATTTAAGGAAAAAATATTGATATTTAAATTTGACTGTGACACAAATATGTGATTTACTATATATGGGAAATACATGTTATTACATTAATTACATCATGAATATATTAATTTCTTTATGATTACAAAAGCTTTTAAGGTCGGCGCCAATATAATCAGACTTTTAATCAGAAGCGCCAACTTTAAAGCTTTTGTATTTATAAAAAAATTACTACATTTATGATAATAAAACAAATTAGAAAAAAATTTAAATAATAAGACTTTTAATGTAATAACATGTTTAAATAAATTATCAAATATGACCAAGAAATTAAAAGGAAAAGTTATTTTAAAATTATTTTTTTTCTTTGTAATGATTTTGCAGTCGGTTTTTTTTTAAGTTTTTATTTCTTCCTTTTTAGAGAAAATGATTTTTACGGAAAAGTGTATAAATGACACAAATACAATTGTTCTTAAAAAAATTTGTTCTATTAAATTCTGAAAGTTTGTTGGTTATTTCAAATACGTCTCTTAATTTAAATTAGATGTCACGTGTTTTGTAATAATTATACCCATTCTGGTAACGAATTTTATTACCCTAGTGTCAATATTAGTCGAGATGAAGTGTTTTTCTAATACTGCCACGCCCTTTTGTTGAATAAGCGTCCACTTTCTTGACCGTTATTTGTAATAATTGTGCCTACCACAGTACTTCATTTCAGTAAACCAGCGTCAATATTAACTGAGATACAGTGTTTTTCTAGTATTACTACGCCCACTTGTCGAATAACCCCTACTTTATTGACCATAATTTTTATAATTCTGCCTACCCTTGTACTTAATTTCAGTACCCTAGTGTCAATATTATTCGAGATACACTGTTTTTCTAAATTTGCCACGCCCAATTGTCCAATACCCCCCACTTTTTTACCGTAATTTGTAATAATAATGCCTAGCCCTATAAAAAATTGCAGTACTTGTATCAATATTATTCAAGATACACTATTTTTGTAATATTGCCACGCCCATTTGTCGAATAATAATTATCTTGACTGTGCTTTGTAATAATTGTGTCTACCCCTACACTAAATTTCAGTACCCTAGTGCCAATATTATTCGAGATACAGTGTTTTTTAATATTGCCACGCCCTTTTGTTGAATAAATCCCACTTTCTTGACCATAATTTGTAATAATAATGCCAACCCCTATACTAAATTGCAGTAATCTAACCTCAAAATGATTCAAGATACTCTTTTTCTAATATTGCTATGCCCATTTGTCGAATTACGCCCATTTTCTATTTGTAATAATTGTGCCTACCACTACACTAAATTGCAGTACCCTAGTGTCAATATTATTCGAGATACAGTGTTTCTAGTATTGCCACGCCCCTTTATTCAATATCGCCCACTTTTTTAGATAGATCATAAAAACCTCCGTGTTTATGATTTCTATCTGCTCACCAAAAATTGTTGCAATCAGGCGTATGGCTAAGAAGTTATCGATGTACATACATTAAAAAAAAAAACAGAGAAACTGACGAACTTGAGAACCTCCTACTTTTTGAAGTCGGTTAAAAAAAGTGCGATTACGTTTAATAATTTGGTCATTACGAAATTTTTTGCTTGAAGTATGCCTTTTTGGAAATATCGAGTTTGAGTATTTTTATGAAAAAATTCCCATTATACAAATTTTGAAAAATCAATCGAAAAATGAACTAAAAAAATAGTTTCGAGCTATTTTGTGCAAAAAATTTTTAAAAAAACCCCAAAAATCGGATAAAAAATAGCGAACACAGAAAAAAAAAATCATAAGCTCTGTTTATTTAAGTCCTATTTTCATATTTGATAACTTATTTTAAAGAAAATTGAAATAAAAAACGAAGTGAGTACCAGTTTTTGAAAAATTTGATCTTAAAAAAAAAATGTAATTGGAATTTTTTTGGAAAAACAACTTTGCAATAAAGAGATCGCTACAGGCACGTTTAGATATCAATATTTTTTCATGAAAATTCACAATTTACTTTTTACATGTAAAAGTGCAATCGAGGCCCATGAATATTTTGAATTAGTTTTTTTTTTTAAATTTTAACCCCCTCCCCCCGACATATTTTCCTGGATCCGCCCCTGCATAAGCCGATCTGAAAGTAAAAGAAAAAGTTATAAGGTTGCCAGAAGCCGAACGTTTAAATGGCCCATCCTGAATCATGCATTCGTTTCAAACACTCTGAAAGCAAAACTGAATTAAATGATGAAATAATTTTGAACGAAAGGTGGCCTTGGTAGTTCATTTTGTAGAGTGATTGTAGAGACCCAAGGGTCTTGGTCCTACACTTTGACTTTTATTAATTTTCTTTCCGTATTTGTCATTAACTGAAATTAAAAAAACTTCAATATTTATGACTTAATTGTTATAGTTGGTGGTGGTTGGGAAGCTTGTGGAGAAATCGCTTCTTCTCACAGGTTCAATTAAAAATTGTGAATTTGTTTTTTATTCAGTAATCAATATCCAATTCATCAAATGATGTTTCTTTATTTTTAAAGCTGTGACTTCTTTATGTTAATGAAAGCAATTGTGTATTTTAAAGCATTTTATTTGGGATTATAAATTATTCAGTTACATCAATTCGAATCCGTTTTTTTGAGTTCACATCACGCATTCTTTAAAAATCAACTTATTGCTATCAATTAGTCGTGTGATAATATTTTGAAAGTATACTCCTATTTGAGTATTGCGATTCAGCATGATTGTTATGGGTTGCATGCTTTTATTTTTAAATTTGGCATTTTTTTTTTAATTTTCCAAAAAATATTGTAATGTAATGCAAAAATAAGAAAAAAAGATCAAGTTCTGTGCATGGAAAAATAAAATTACTTTTTAAATTTTCAAATTAGATGAACATGAAATTCAGAAACCAATGAAAAAACTAGGTACACCAACTTTTGCATTATCTATATAAGATCGACTATCGAAACTCTTGAGCTTTGTTTAAAAACCGATTTAATTACATCGTTGTAATTATTGAAATTCTTTTTCAAACTTCAAACCTTAAAATAACTTAAGGAGTTGTATTTGTTAAACCGTTATGGTCTTCATCAAATAAGTAAAAATCTTCTGTTGTTGCTTAGATGTTAAAACAATCACATAACATAGATAGAGCTGAAGAGAGATGTCTGGCAATTAATCAAACAATACGAGCCTGATAAGTGAACTTAAATTTCTTGTAAAGTTTTTAAATGAGAGTTCTTTACTTATGTTTATAGGCTCTATTATTTCAATTTGATTCCCCTCTTCCGTTTCTTAAATTTATATTTCAATTAAAGGGCTTAATCAAATACTTACTAAAAGATCTTAAAAGTAAAAATGTTCATGAAATATTTTCAAGTCGATCTAAGGCAGGAAACAATACAGGAGAATGTTAGCAATTAATGCCATTTCTAATACCTCCTACCAACTGCTGAGTGAATTCTTCAGGAGTTTAATTATATTAATTTGTATACTGAATATTATGAAACCACTGATGCTAATAACGGCGAATACGAGTTGTATTGTCCATATGCAACAGGTCTTTCAATATAACACTGCGTTACAAAAATTATCTTTTGTTCTGTCCTATGAACCAAATATACCTTTGCGGAAAGAGGAGAAAAAATAAAAATTAACGTTTATCGTCGTTTTTCGTGTACACGTCAGAATTTTTTTGTTTTTATGTTTTAAGTTCTGTGATGCCCCAAAGTGAAATAGTACTATATATTTATTGGGAAAAAATAGACAGAGTTGTTAAAATTTAATTGAAGTTGTTGGGTTTCATTTCTTAAAGTATAATGGCGCGTTGGTTCCACAAATTGGTTATTTTTTAAACATAAATACTCCTTCATATTGTGAATTTTGAATATTGGGAAAAAAGAAAATTCATTAAAACAATAAATAAAAAACCGTAACTGGTACAAAAACACAGGTGCGTAGTTGGACATACGAGAGAAGCGAAGCTTTCTTTTTATTATGTTACTGTCACTGTTATTTCAACGCACTTGTGGGCAATTGTTAATTTTTCCTTCTCACTATGCAAAAACAAAACAAAAGCATGTACCAGCAACAGCATAAACGCATTCACATAAAAAAAAACAAAGTAAGTATCGTGAGGATCTATCCCGTGACCCACTGATTAACAAGACGACACTGTTTCCACCGATCCAAACAGCTCTATTAAATTTTGACGTGGATTTAATATTAAATATATAACTGCAGCTATGTTAACAGTTGATGGCGCTAACAGATGGCACTCGCAAACTGAGGATGATGACCAGTGTTGTCACTTGCAAATTTTAAATAGTAGTAGGTTGAGTCTAGAATGAGTGGTGAATTTTAAAAAACTTTGGAATATATTTTTCTTCTTAAGGAAAAATTCGACTGAAGTCCTACGGCAAAACAAATCATTAGAAGTATTCCATAAAGTAAGTTTTTTCACGCTGAATTAGTTTTATTGCAAATAATTCTCATAAAATGTTCTTAAAACAGTTCTAAAATAAAATATTAAATGTAATAATAAATAAAATATATGCAATAAAATTTCTAAAATTTTAATTATAAAGCAATAATTTTAATGTAAATATTTATTAAGATTTTGGAAAAATGCAAATAGTGGGTGATAAAAGTGGTAGAAACTAAAAAAGTGCTAGATTTACCACAATTGTAGAAAAGTGGCAATACTGATGATTCTTGTAGCAAGTGGCTTAGCAGCTACCCAAACCATTAAAATCTATTAATCAACTCTTGTAGCAAGTGGCTAAGCAGCTACCCAAACCACACAAATACATTAAAAGATTGTTGTATGTACTGCAACATAGCTTCAGTTGCTGTTAATACTAAATCAATGCTTCAGTGCAAAGAAGGTGTCTGGCTCAATGAATGGAGTAAAGAACTTCCAACCAAAAGGTTGACGGGTTCGAATCCCCACGGCAGGTGAAGAATGTTTTTTTATATTTGTTATATTAAATTGTCTTGTTGTAAAAAACACAGGGACAAGAAACCATATAAAATTCTAAGAAAAAATCTGTCGAAAATTTTTCCGATTTCACTCTAAACAAATTACAGAACGGGGCGTAAAAAAAAAAAAATATATAGAAATGAATTTCTCAAATCCCCGTAAAAAGAATTAAAATAACTTAAGAATTAAAGTATTAACATAATCAATCAATAAAAGAAAAAATCGATTTTTAACCCACCGAAAGTGGTACAAAAAACCCGATATCAATTTTGGAATCAGCGTACCATCATACATTTAGAAATTAGGTTTAATCAAATTTCCATAATTCATTCTATATTTTTTTTCAACAAATGTACGGAGCCATTTCACCGTGTGGAACCACAGAACTTAAAACGTAAACAAATAAAAATTCTGACGTGTACATGAAAAGCAACGATACCCGTGTATTTTTATTTTTTGTCTCCTTTCCGAAAAGGTATATTTGGTTCATAGGACAGAATGTGTGTAACGCAGTGTAATAGAAGGTCAAATTGCAGAATAGTTATAAAGTTACCTTACTATGCCAAATTGCTTACCTAATTAAGAAAGACTGGCACTAATGTGTGTGACCGATATGAGGTAGGTCAAATTACAATTTTGCCAAAATATTCCTCTCATAGTGTTTTTTTTTCGTTTTCAACTCAACATTCTCACAAGGTGTCTGGATGACCACTTAAGGACTTACTAAAGTTTGTCGGTGACCAAAACTCAAATTTTTTTTCTGACATATTTCGAAAGAATACATTTTAAAAGTATTCTCAGAAAGTTTTGAGTCAATTTAATAAAAATTGTTGTAGTTGTTGTAGTTATAAGCCCAATCGTCCGAAGAGAAGACAGTGTACTTTTCTCAATGTACTTTAACACTCAAGTCTATGTTTTTAAGCTAAGACACATTTGATGACACCGAATTTAAAAAGTTCCAAAAAATACACAAGGCACCAAACCTCATTTCTTTTACGCCGAAATTTTTAAATTCAAATACAAGTTGAACAAAATTCATGTATTCCTACATAAACTAGTTCTAGAAAATCTAACTACTTCTTTAAACTACGGATGTGACGGATGTCATTTTGCGGATGCGGATTCATATGGTATACCAAAAAATTAAAAATGCGGATACGGATCTAGATGCGGATAAATGAAATGTATATCCGTGGATGGGGATGCGGATATATGGAATGAGATTAAAAGATAGTTTTTTTTTTAATTAAATAACATTTATTTTTATATAAAAGTAGGGGAAAGTGGGGAATCGTGAGCCATGGGGAATCGTGAGATACAACCATCTTTCGGCAATATGTCAAAATAGATAGTTCAACACAACTGTCAACGTCGTCTCTTAGCCTTAGCATATTTTTACATTGGTAGTTGACCAGTGTACGCGTACAGTTTGCTCTGTACGATACTCGCCCGAAAACAAGTTTTTGCAAATCTTTTTCTGCGTTTATACGAACCAACACAGGTTAATGTGCTAACTACACTATGCGCCACTGATTTTGTACACGACATCCCACTATATTTTTCTAATCGATTTTGGGTCTCTAAACACGAAAATGCAAAAAAAAATTTTTTTGGATAGGATTTTTTAAAAAAGTTTTTTTCGTTTTTTTCAAACATAGTTAAACATATTTTAACATATCTTGGATACAACTTATCCAATTTTTGTAATTAAGCCTATCAAATTAAGTCAAATAATGTTCTACATGTGTGTTCCACAAATTTTTTAATTTGGATGAGTAGTTTTTACACTATCAAAAGATATATTTCCAAAAAAATATTATATTTTATAAAAAATAAAATATTTTTCACATAAATATGCGAGTCAAAAATGTTTTAAAAAATTTATAAAAAATTCATAAAACTGTTAAAAGTGGTAAATTTAATATTTTGATCTTAAAAATAAATATTTAATAGAGAAATAAATTATCACTGAAAGAAATTCATGCAAAAATAAGAGCAGGAGATGCTTTTGAGTGAAGGTACTAAAATTCGACATTTAACTGTTCTTCATATATATTAAAAAATTTTAATTTGAATTTTTATTTTAAAAGTAGGTCTTTTGTCCAAAAATCTTGAAAATAATTCTTTGTACTCATTTGCCTTCTAAAGTTATCTGGGTTTGTTTCTCTTATGAGAAACCAAATATTATCCCCCCATCATGTTCTCATTCCAGGTTCCTTAATAGCGTTGTTCCATGTTTTTTATTTGCTGATGAAAACGTTCGCCGTGTTCATCACTTACTTCGCCGAGATTTTAGGGGAATAAACCCAAATGTGATTGTAGAAAATGAATTTTTAATGACATGTTTGCACCTGACGTTAAAAAAAGAAAAAGTTTTAATATGTTATAAAAAAAAAGAGTCTTTTATACCAATTTTTGCATAATTTATACGCATGTCACGATTGATTGCTGCATATTCCGGAGACCTATTGTTTCCCAAAAATCCAGAAACAACCAACCGAAACGAATTCCAGGCAGATTTTTCTTCAGAAGATAAGAACACTTGGAATTTTTCGCTACAGAGCAATTTCTGAAGCGAAGCTTTTTACGCCCCGTTCTGTGATTTGCTTGGAGTGAAATCAGAAAAATTTTCGACAGATTTTTTCTTAGAATTTTATATGGTTTCTTTGTTTCTGTGTTTTTTACAACAAGACAATTTAATATAACAAATATAAAAAAAAGTTTCTTCGCCTGCCGTGGGGATTCGAACCCGTATAAACCTTTGATTGGAAGTTCTATACTCCATCCACTGAACCAAACACCTTCTTTAAAATGAAGCATTGATTTAGTATAAACTGCAACTAAAGCTATGTTGCATTACATACAATAATCTATTAATGTATTTGTGTGGTTTGGGTAGCTGCTAGCCACTTGCTACAAGAGTCGATCAATAGATTTTTATGGTTTGAGTAGCTGCTAAACCACTTGCTACAAGAATCATCAGTATTGCCACTTTTCCACAATTGTGGTAAATCGAGCACTTTATTAGTTTCTACCACTTTTATCACCCACTATTTGCATTTTTCCAAAATCTATATAGTTATATAAAAATTATTGCATTATAAATAAAATTTTAGAAATTTTATTGCATATATTTTATTTCTATAGACATTTTATTGCATATATTTTATTTATTATTACATTTTATATATTATTTTAGAACTGTTTTAAGAACATTATATGATAATTATTATAGCGTGAAAAAACTTACTTTATGATATACTTCTTATGATTTGTTTTGCTGTAGGACTTCAGTCGAATTTTTCCTTAAGAAGAAAAATATATTCCAAAGTTTTTTAAAATTCACCACTCATTCTAGACTCAACCTACTACTATTTAAAATTTGCAAGTGACAACACTGGTCATCATCCTCAGTTTGCGAGTGCCATCTGTTAGCGCCATCAACTGTTAACATAGCTGCAGTTATATATTTAATATTAAATCCACGTCAAAATTTAATAGAGCTGTTTGGATCGGTGGAAACAGTGTCGACTTACTAATCAGTGGGTCACGGGATAGATCCTCACGGTGGGCAAAGTAATACTTTTTTTTAATGTGAATGCGTTTATGCTGTTGTTGGTACATGCTTTTGTTTTGTTTTTGCATAGTGCGAAAAAAATTTACAATTGCCCACAAGTGCGTTGAAATAACAATGACAGTAACATAAAAAGCTTCGCTTCTCTCGTATGTCCAACGACGCACCTGTGTTTTTAATTTGTGCGCCATTGAACACATTTTCCTTGTTTTTTCCCAATGACAGTTTAGGAAACAAATTTTTTAAGAAAATAAACGCTTCTCCTTCCTTCTTTAGAGTTTTGATAAAGTTTTTTATTAGTCCCTATTTGATGTGCAAAGCTGGCAAAATTATATTTTCCATTTTAACCAGAGGAACATATTTGACGTTGTCGCTTCCAACTTTTATGTCCTCTCTTTTTGGCCAGTCCTTTTGACATAATGCTCGGCACGAGCTTGACTGTCCCAAAGGCAGAGAAATCTACAATAACCACCCTGCAATTCACACATGCAACCTCTTTTATCGGAACAAACTTTCCAGTCATGCTCTTGATACTTAATGTTTTTCAACAATTTTGACATTGTCTCATACGTTTTCTTCATATCGACCGCATGTACAATAGGTAGCGATGATTTGTCGTTACCGTTGTGCAATAAAACTGCTTCCAAACTTTGTTTGTTACTGTCAATAAACATTCTCCACTCTTTTGGATCATATGGTTGACCTAACTCTTTGAATACTCCGGGAATATCACAGCTATAGCACATGCCCTCTTTGAGGGTATAATATTTTGTATAAGGCTTATGCCGGTCTCGGTAAAATGATGTTGACATCTCTATCTACCAAATGTCGTTCTTTCAAGCGGGATGCAAGTAATTGAGCTTTTTCTTTGGTAAGATCCAAATCTCTAACCAAATCGATCAATTCTTTTTGCCAAAGTACTTTTGGCTTTTCTTTGATTTTAAATTCCCTCTCAGAACTGATTTTTTTAACTTAGTGGGTCTTCAGACTGCATACTTGTTGTATAACATGATACATGTATATGCATGCTCATTTGAAACGAGAACTGGAAGGTCAAATCCACCTCTTGATTTCTTAAATCCGCTCTTTGTGCTTAAATAAAAGTAGCAATCAGTGACATGGTACTGCGGGTCTCTCCATATCAATGGTTTGATGAATTTCATGTGTCGTCTGAAAATAACAAATAAATCATACATTCTGGTAATTGTAAATTTGTAAAAACTTTCATAAAATACAATTTTGTTTTCCCGTTTAGGAAAGGAAGTTTACAAACGGAATGAAATTGTTAAATCAAAACAAACTTAAATCAATTAATCACTGTTCACATAAAGCAGAATGCAACAACAAATAATAATAACACATGTTTTTTACGTTTAGTCAGAAGCTGCAAGTTTTATGTAAAACTCTCTCTCTCTCTCTAACTCTTTGAAAAAGATAATGTTTAATTTATTAATAACATTTACTAATTAATACATACCTTGAGGTAGAAATCCATTCAGCTTAAATTGTTCTAAACGTTTGGCAAATCAAACTTGGTGCCCAATGTCGATTAATATTGCTGGGTGGTATTTGAAAGTACTGCTCATATTGCTTTTGCAGCAAATGTGTAAAAAGATGCCTCTTTTTGTTGATCATATATTGACTACACACATAACAAAAATTATCAGATTCGTTTTTACAAAATTCGCTCAACCTTTTCAACATTTCAACACATTTTTATGAATTAAACAAAATTAATTTTAAAAATGAAAGAATTACAATAAATGATTTCAATGCACACGATAAAATCACAAGTGAGAAAGACGATCAACTCAACCGCAGTTGAAAACAGGTGGAGATGCTTATCTAAGCTGATATTTACTGTCAAACAAACACAAACTAAAATACAGGCCTTCTTCCAGAGATGCCAAATGTCTTAAACCACAGATATTTTTGGATCGACCTTTCTAAGTATGTGACCAAAAATGTAAAAAACAGTAAAATGTCGAATTTTAGTAACTTCACTCAAATACATCTACTGCCCTTATTTTTGCACGAATTTCTTTCAGCAAAAGCTTATTTTCTCTATTAAGAATGTATTTTTAAATCATAATAAATAATTGACCACTTTTTGCAGTTTTCGATTTTTTATGCATTTTTGAAGACATTTTTAACTTGCATTTTTACGTGTAAAAAGTTATTTTTTAAAAACATTTCTTTTGATTGTGCAAGAACTACTTTTTCAACTAGAAAAATTTTTGGACCAAACATGTAGAAAATTTTATTAGGGTTAATTTAGGCTTGAATATAAAAATTAAATTAGTTTTGTCCAAGATATGTTAAAATATGTGCAATTATATTAAAAAAAAAAAACCAAAAAATAACCTATCCATAAAATTTTTTTTTTGCAATTTTCGTGTTTAGAGACCTCAAATCTAAAAGAAAAATATAGTTGGATGCCGCGTAAAGAACTTTTTTTTTAATTTTGGTGCATAATATTATTATCGTTGTACTTTGGCAACTTAACCATACAAAAGGAATTTTGCATGGCATTCCAACAAGTCACTCACACACCGCCATGTTGCAAGATATAGCTTGTGGGGAATCATGGTGGCGAATTGTATGGGGAGTGTGTTCATGGTTTTTTATGAAAACTGAAAACGTGAAAAATAAACAAATATTTTTATTAAATTTTTCTGGTTTTTGTTAATTATCAGCCACCATGTCACTTTTTTATGCAAATCAAGATAAAAAAAGATTAATTTTTTTTCATGTGCCTAAATTGCGTGTCGGATTGATCGTGCATAGCCCTTTTTTTCATTTTCTCAAATGAAATTACTTTAACTATCATTTCCAATTATTTAATAAAGTTTCGCATCGTAATTGTTTGGTTTTGACTAAATTAAGGCGATGGCTCACAATTCCCCATCATTTTTGGAAATCTCGAAAACATTGATTTTTTGCAAACAACCAAAACTTGAAAAACAAAACCAATAAAAAACTGTAATGTTCAAAATTTACGTATTTCTACGTAGAATACTATACTCTATTACAATTTGCAAATTATCTGATATTTGTTACAGATATCGAGCAAAACAAAAACGTGGCTCACTATCCCCAACTTTCTCCTGTCAAAAAAATCTTAAAAATTTAGTGATTAGAAAAAAATTAGTATAAAGCAAATACCTTTTCAATGAAAAGAATAACATAAATAAAAATGTTTAATTTTTAAAAAGATCAGCTAGACTAGACAAACTATAATTAGGTCTTAAATGATCAAAATCATATTGAAAACTTTTTTAATAGTCAAAATCAATCAACGTAAATTCTTTTTAACAACAGTAATGTTGGTGCTTTATTACTTCTTAACCGATTTCGAAGCTCATAATGAAGCATAATGAAAATGTATTTTTTTAATTACGTTTTTGTGTCGATAATAAACATTTTTATGAATGCGATCTTTTTTTTTTTGCGGATGCGGCAGCGCATTACAGCATATCAAAAAGGGAAAAAATAAGGGTGCGGATGTAGATTTTTTTGCGAATGCTCCACGGATGCTGATGCGGATGCGGACCTCCGTCACATCCCTACTTTTAACGCCTTTTTCTCGAAAAGGTTGTTTTCAATTACTGTTGGACAGCATTACTCGAAAACTATGCCAAGGATCGCAACCAAATTTATTTAACTTTTTTAGTCAAAAATCAGTGCCTTAGCTGCAATTTTGGTAAAAATCATAATATTTGTAAAGTTTTCAATCGAAAGCTCCAAAAGCCTTAGCAGAACCTTAATCATTTGTTAATTTTTTAGATGAACAATCTCTGAAAAATCGTGTCCATACTGCTGTTCGCATACTGCTATTAAGCCAAAATAGGTTTAATATTTGTTATTCAAAAGTTCAAAAACTGTTCTTCAAAACATATATAATTGTAATGTAAAAACAAAATTTATCTAAAATAAACCGTAGCTTAAAAATACAACTTTAAATACAGTTTTTTTTTATCTTAAAAAACTTTAGTAGGCCCTTAAAGCGAACTCCGAATACTGCACTTTTATGAATTAGAGCAGGTCAAAGGAAATATAAGGAAATGTTATAATGTTATATGCAAAAGAAAACTCATATTGGAAACTAATAAGCTCTAACTGTTAGTACTGTCTTTTTTTAAATCTTATATTATCTTTTTTGAAATCAGCGGATATATTCCTGAACAAATAATCAGTCTTTAAAAACTGGTGTTTAAAATCGACACTCAATGGGTCAGTACAGTGCAATTATACAATTTGCAAATTTGGATCTTTTGTTCCTCTTGGAAGCAATATTTATTTTACTAGAGTGTACACTAGACATTTTAACCAAAGTTCCTTGTGTCAAAATATTCAAATATATACTTAGGCATTTCAGGTTTTCTCATTTTCTTCCTTATTGGTAAAGCGAAAAAAATGTTGGTTAAATGTTTTGTATATAGTGGTTGTATGATGTGTATAAAATTTTCGTGATCGGAACGGGAAGTACGCCTACCTCCCATGCAAAGTGAGGTACTAAAAATAACTTTGTATGGGAGGTAGGCGTACTTCTGGTCCGATCGTGCAAATTTTATACACATCATACAACTTCCCTTATCGCTTTACTAATAAGGGAGAAAATGAGAAAACCTTTCACTTGCAACAATACAACACACAACTTTACAACACCTTGTGAATTGCCTTACAATATATATATTAGGGTGGTCCTTATTTTCCGACTTTTGAATTATCATCGCGGCATGTCATTAATTATCATTAATTTTTTGATACGATTTAGAGGTCGCTACCAGCTGTCAATGTTTAGACCTCTCACAAAAAATCTAAGGTACACGTATTTTTTTATAGGTGCACGAACTCAGGCTTGAAGGTTCAAAATGGCTACCGAAAATTTCACATAAGTGCATTTTTTCACATAATGGCCATATTGGAGCTACATTTTGAATTTTAAATTTTTCCAGATTCGTGTTTATCGACCCCAAAAAACCTATAGGTACCTGATTGCATGTAGATGCGAGGTCGTCTTCTAGTTTTGGCCACTTTTTCCTGCCATTTGTAATAATTTGCCTGGGTAGCGCCCCTAAATATTATTTAAAAAATAAAAAAAAATTTACTATCATAGATTCTTATGGTATATATTCAACCAATGTGCTGCCCAGTGAAATTAAAAGAAAACATCATTTTCCTTAGGAATTAGGAACACCCTTTTATATATATAAATATGTATATATATATATTTATTTTATATATAAATATTTTTTTCAAGCTCAACACTAAAAAAAATGTTTTAAAAGTATTTACTTCTTTTTAATGTTTATATCTTTATTGAATTTATATTTTATGCACTACTTTACTCTTCCTTCTTCTTAATTGTTGCATGAAAATCTGAGTATTTACTTAAATAGTGTTTGCATATACATAAGAGCTTGAAAATCATTGAATATTCAAATTTTTTAAAAGTTATTGTTTAGTAAACTTTTGTGCGTTTCTATTTTATGTTCGTTGCTGTTGTTACTGCTTATAGGAATTAAATAAAAAATATAAATTTATATATAAAAAAAAACACTACAAAAATATTAATATTAGACCATACATGTGTAGGAAAACTGTTATGTATAAACATAAAAATAAAACGACAATGTAATATTATATTATACTCACATATTGCCATTAAATTAAATATAGAGATATTGGTTTGTTGGAAAATTATTATTAACAAAATATTTCATTAAGACACGAAAAGCTGCAGAACAAGTTATGTTTGGGAAATATTAAACACTAAATAAATAAATAAATAATAAATAAATAAAGCAAATTTAGTACATTTCAATGTCTAGAGATAACGGTTCAAATGGGCAATCACGAAAGTCGGACATGTTAGTCTAATTGTATACAAGCAAATTAATTAAAAGCTTAAATAAGTTGACAAAACTTAGCAAATAAATGATTAGAAAATTCTGCGTAAGAATTAACAAAGTCGTGTACCAATAAAATATTGTATATAAGTTTAAATGGACTATATAAAATAACTTACAAAAAATTTTGCAAGTCCACCTACGATCACGCCTACCTCCTATACAGAACAAAAATTTGAAAACACAATAATTTCCTTCGTACTGAAGAATAATTGAAGCAACTCTTTCAAGAATCTGAATTATATGTGTCACATTTAAAAAAATTACACGCCAAAATTTAATTGCTAAAAATCTTTCCGAGTGGATTTTGAACCCAGGATACTCCGATCGTGAAGCTAGAGAACTTCTATTAAGCTAACCACGTGATGAAAAATTGGTAGCCCAAGCCACTTAAAACAGAGACCGTATCAATTATGCATTTTATAATAAAAAGCAAAAAATAATAATTATTTTTTGACTTTTAAAATTTTGAGCAATATATAATAATTATTTTTGCTTCTTATTTCTTAAGGCAAAAATAAAAAGCAAATCTAACCAATATTTTTTTGAGTAGTAAATAACTAGTAAGTTTTGATATTTTTTTTTAACCGATATTTTTTTGAGGACTAAATAACAGGTAAGTATTGATTTTTTAAGGTAAAAAATAAAAAGCAAAATATACCCAATAGCCAAATAACTGGTAAGTTTTGAGTTTTACTTTTAAAGCAAAAATAAAAAGCAAAATGTGAATCTAAGTTTGCGATTGAACCAAAGCTAAAAAATTATAAGAAGACTAGTCATATCATTCCAATAAGGTCCAATAAGGAATCACCTAAAACACCATGTCTGCATTTGATATACCTGCAAAATTAATCCGTCTATGCAGGATGACTCTGAGCAACACCAGCAGCGCAGTTAATATCGGGAAGGACCTCTTCCCACCATTTGTTACCAAATGAGGTTTCGGACAAGGTGATTCTTTATCGTGCGACTTTTTTAATCTAATTATGGAGAAGATCATTCGAGCCGCTGATCAGAGACAAAGCGGCACAATATTCTATAAGAGTGTTATGCTGCTAGTGTATGCTGATGATATTGATATCATTGGCCATAACACATGCGAAGTCAGTGCAGCATTCTCCAAATTAGAAAAAGTGTCAAGTCGCATGGGTCTTGCAGTAAACGCAGATAAGACGAAATATCTGGTGTCAACAATATTATTGGAAAACATGGAAAGCAAAAAGAATGATGACAAAACACAATACAATATCAATCGTTATATACTTAGAGGGGTACTTTTTGCATTTACCCTTTGCCAGTGACGGACTGAGACCTAAAATTTGATCTGGAAAATATTAACTTGACCGGCTTACTCTCCTTGAGGCACTGCTCTGAATTTTATGGGCAAAAATTAATGATTTTTGTAATATTTTTTACAGGATTTATTATGCTTACATTTCAAACGTTTTGCGATGTTTTCGGATACTTTTAAAGTTTAGAAGAAATAAAAATCCCATCATAAATAAAGGTGCAACATGTTCTGAAGGAGGCACCTCTAAAATAAAAAGGAAAATGGTTTCTACTACGATAGCTCCACCACCGCTCTTAGACACAAAAATTACCTGCGTCAATAATAGTCAACATTTCAAAGCTAAGTTCCTTATTATGTATAACAACTCAACTTAAGTTAAAGTTGACAAACTACATGGTTCCATATAAATGTATGTAATACGTTATAAAAAAATGTACTTCAAATGAGTCAACTTAAGTTGAATTGGATACATAATAGGAGCCTGAAAAATTTCACGTGTTTTTTAGTAAAAGAACACGACAGACTCTATTTTTCGGGCCAAAACCAGGTAAAAAAGTGGGGATAAAATATAAAAAATGAAAGATAATACTCAGGCGAAATCGCCAATATATTAGACAAATTGCTAAAATATTTAAATCAATATGTAAAATCATTTTTCTTAATCTCTAGAACCGTTTTGAAAAATAACATTTTGAAAAAAGCGTTTTAAGTTTACTTATGTATTGAATCATATCGAATTTATATCGTATATGTATGTATTACTTTTTAAAGAAGAGAAATTTCGTCAAAGTATTTAAAAAAATCTACTCCATAAGTTTGTCCTATAAGAAAGTGAGTAAATAAGTATAAGTATATTTAAATAATATTCAAATCAATTATGGTGAACAGTAGGTCGTTACCACGTTCTGATAAAAAACACATTATGATACATTCGACAGTGTTTAAGATGTTACATCCTATCTTGAGTCAATATGAATTGAAAATATTGTGGCATTGTTTAGCTCTTTACTTATACTTTTATGAATCATACTGCGCATAGTATTGGTAATATTACAAATTCAATATTGACTTCGACAAACATGCAATTAAGAATCCTGTCCCTTTTTAAATTGATAAAAGCTTACTTTACAAGACATGGCTACAGAGTTCTTAACATAACCTTTGAGATAAACATCATATAACTTATTAAAAGAACCGATTCTTAAAAATGTCCATTATGAATGAACTCATCTTGTAATGTATAAGCTGCCCCAGCACGTTTCCTCTGAAGCTAAATCCTCTTTTGTCTATATGATATAAATAGTTCTTTTAAGAATTTCACACCTATTTCTTGGTGCCTCTTAAATAATAGAAATAAGGCTCTGAAGAGATTTAATGTCAAGAAGTTTTTTCGTGATCCTGAAATTTAAAACAGTAGCATTTCGTCTTCTTTAATTGCTGTTTGGCTGTTTCTTTTGCATTTTTCAGCAGTATTTTCTCGGAACCTCCATAAATTTTTTTGTGGAGACATTTCTATAAAATACAAATTGTATTATTTCTTAGAGCTCTATGGCCCACCCATCCACAAAGTGGTATCAAGAATACTTACTAGCAAACTCTATGTAATTGAGTTTTTATAAAAGTACTTATATTATAAGTTTGTTTGAAAAATTATTGTAAAATTAAATTATATTACATATCAAAGCATAAGGCGGCCGTGGCGTAGTGGGTAGAGTGTGTGACTCTTACGCCAGAGAACCCAGGTTCGAATCCACCATCTGACAAAGAAAACTTTTTCAATTGACTTAATTTTTCTGTTCGGCCGTCACCTCTCTGCAGACAATGGCAAACCTCAGAGAGTAAAAACTGCTATGAAAAGCTTCTTGAGAACATAAGCCGTTCGGAGTCGGCGTAAAAAAATGTAGGTCCAGTTCTCGATCATTTCTATGCAAACATATCACAACACACACAACACAATTGATCATAAGAAGCTCGGTAATTTCGGTCTGACATCGTTTTTTTTTCGTTTACATATCAAAGCATATTAATAAATGTGCTTTAAATATTATCTATTTAAAAGGTATGTAGCAAATGCAAATGTGGAACAAAGACTATATTTTGATAACTTATACAGTAAAGAGTTAATTTTCTTATGTGTTATAAGGCCACCGGCCACAAATTGCACCGGCCCTTCTGGAATTCTCCAGATCCTCCAGTATGGCCAGTCCGCCTCTGCCCTTTGCTGGAAGAAGTTGTTTAAAACATTGCATACATACAATTTATATTAACAGGCTTGCATTTGAAAATGCACATCTTCAGAGGAAACCATACAACATTTTGGAAAAAGAGGTTTTATAATCGGGTTCGAGTTTTAAGCAGTTACATTTTATAGAAATTGAAATTGGACGGTTTCACCATGGTGTTGGAACTAATTGGCCCGGATCGATAAAAAGCGCTCACAAAGAAAACTTCTATTAAAGATTGATATTTTCCACATTTTTAATGTGTTAATTGATTCTTAATAAAAAATAAACTGCATATATTTTCTTATATTAGCGAAAGCAGATATAAAAAATATTATTTCAAAATATGATCTAAAACATATTGGCCCATAATCATAAATAATATAAAGTCGGATTTAAACTTAGTATAAGCATTTTTGACAGTTTTTCAATATAATTTGTTGTCAAATAACTTGCTATAAATTTAAAGCTGGCTTTTATTTGTTTATGATTATGGGCCATTGTTTTTACAAGGTTTTAATTAATAAAGTTGTCTTTATTAATTAAACTAAACTTTATGCATTTTTACTTTGTAGCTACTATAAAAAATATTACACAAGTTTCGTGATTTTTGTAAACAAAACTCGTTCACTTTTATAAAAAAAATGATTATAGATTTTTCTTATCTGGTTATCTTGACTATAATATAGTTTGCTTATATTAAGGAAACAGGATATTTGAAATAATTATTTATTACCGCAAAAAAAACCACTGCACGGGGCCTACTTTTACCTCCCTTTTTTATGCATAAAATCGTTCGTGCGGTGTCTCTTAAGATTTCAGGAATGGCAACACCTAAGGCCACCAAATTAACAATATCTGTTCCCGGGACTCCTGAGAAATCCGGGAGATCTCAGAAAAAAACAATGTATAAAGTTTTAATTTTGTTCTAGCAATTACCTACAAGGTTAATAGTTTCAACACTACCAACAGTTTTCAAACAATAAGATCAAATTGAACAGATCTTTTAAAAATGTGTTATCAACAATTAAACCAACAATAGAGAGCGAAAGGATTTTCTGTTGCATGCAATTTTGTTTTAAAAATCCGAAATGGTTCTGACCAAACCATAAATGCGTTGGCATCATTTAAATATTATTTTTTTAAAAAAATAAAAATAAAACTATTAAGCACATTGGCCCATAATCATAAACAAAATAAAGGCGGCTTTAAATTTAGTATAAGTGTTTTTGACAGTTTTTCAATATAATTTGTTGTCAAATAGCTTGCACTTAGTATAGAGCTGACTTTTATTTGTTTATGATTATGGGCTATTATATATATATTAATACGCAAACAAAAAAGTTTGTGAACCCTTTTTGCCTGTGTTTACTTCAACTAAAACTTATATCGATGGAAAAGTATTTTTGAGTAGTTATGCACCAGAGAACTGCAATGAGTATCCGACCGAAATCGGATACTCAAATCATATCCGAGTTTCTTGCACTTTTCAACTCTATCCAGACTCAATGATATATGTAACATATTTATAAGCATTCGGCTCATTAGGATGTTTTCGGGTATAAGTACATTCTTATAACAACAACCAACGCTTGTGATTTTTTTTTTTTGTTACGTATAAGCAAAACGCAAACAAAGGCCGGCGCCAGTGAAAGTTGAAGTTAAACTATGCGCATGTGATATGGTCACTAAAGGTGACAGAAAAATAAAAAATAAATACTTTACAAATTTAATAATTGGAGCATTCATAGTTTAATAGTATATTAACAAAGCGTATTTATAGCATTTGTTATTTTTGTAACAATCCTCAACAATAACCTCAGCGTGTGTCTGCCGTATTCAATAATTTTGCAACGCTGTTATATATGCTGTAGACAGGGCATAAAAATACGAGACACAAAAAACACGCCCAAGGGCTACTTTTATTTACGCGTGCCTGCGTATTTGCGTTTGCATGCAAAACAACAATAAAGCAAAATACGCTTACGTAACTTAGCGTAAAAATAACAAATCGTAAATTAAGCAGACCTGCTTACTTAAACTGTGCACACCCTTAATAATTGCTGATTGCAGAAAATGAAATGTCATGAATAAATGCTAATTAAAGCTTCAAACTATCGAAGCTGTGTGCTTTTTTTAACCTCATGTGCTGATTTCACAGTGTAATAGCATGTTCACACACAGGTTGAAAAGCCGCTTTTCAGCTGAAAAACCTCTTTTCAGAAAAAGGTGTTCACTCTTGAAAAGCAGCTTTTCATTTGACAGACAGTAGTCATATGTTTGTTATTATAGCGGTTTGTTTCATTGTGCTTGGCTTAGCAAACAAATATCGCCTCATGAAGGTCACTCTACTTCACGCGCTCCTTGTATCATTTATTTTCAATTTCCAGGTTGTGTTAAAATTGGGAAGAAAGTTTGTCTATAAATCACGACAAATGAAAACAGACAGACGAAATGTCAAATATCAGTGACAAGTTGGATTTTTGTAATGATTTTGACTTTACTTCAACGAACAGACTTCCGAACCAGGGTTGTTTTCCAACATTTCAGAGTTTTTCGCTGAAAAGCAAACAAATATCAGATTTTCATTTGACAGTTCTTCTATGGCGAAAAATTTAATATCATGTAGCTTTTCAGCTGAAAAGCCATTATTGTTCGAAAAGCGGCTTTTCAGCCTTAGTGTAAACATACTATAAAGCTCAGCAAAAAAACGCACAAAACAATTACAAAAAAATCGCTCAGTAATCACTGCTGCGCTCTACTGCGCTCTGCTTCATATCTGTGGTAGAAGAGCCGAGTGATTCGGCTGCTTGTGCCGATTATAAGTATTTCGGTAAATAGAATAAGTATCAGCAAGACGACAACAACCATAAGTATTTATGAACCGAAAAAACACGATCTCTCCCGATCCGACTCATGATTTAGGATACTCAAATTTATTTCAGCCACCGCATTGCAACTTCGTAGAAGAGAGTATGAGCCGAGTTTTATGCGCTAAGGGTTGAGTCGGTTTTTGTACTTATTTTTTTTTCGGATATACTCAGAGTCACAAAAAAGCTATCCGTTGCAGATCACTGTTGTGCACAATATTTTTATTCAAATTTAAAAACCCTTTTTTCCCAATTATAGTCTCTGGGGACAATGAGAAACCAACAACAAAATACATAGCGGTACAGCTCTATTAAACATCGTTGCTGTAGCATACACGAACAGGAATAGAATGCGAGAGAGTCGCAGATACTTAAAAAGAGCTGTGCATCATTATTGTTGTTTGTGCTTTCTCTTAATTTCTCTCAACAAAATAAATTTGCCACAGCGTCAGCGTCAAAAAACTGTCAAACTGCTGCTTTGTTCATTTTGTTCAACACTTCTGTTCAGGATTTGTGTTGGTGCGTTCAGAAAAAAAACAATAGTAAAACCGATTTTAATATGGCCGAATTTCGGCCACAGGCGATAATAGTCTCAATAAGACTTAAGGGGGTCTTCTCATTGAGCAACTTTTTTTTTTCAACTTTTTTTTATAACTTTTGCATTTATTTATACAATGGCGGCTTACAATCGTTGGAAGCAATTCAAAATACCTGAGTTATACACTGAATTTAAAAAAATTAGGAAAAAGGTAAATAATGACATAGCAGCATCAAAGAGAAGATTTTATAGTGAAAAATATAAAAATGCAGTTGCATCAAAAAAAATTTGGAAAGAAATCCGTGACATTGGAGTAGGTAAAAATCAGTCTGCTGTCGATGTGAATATCGATGTGGATGACCTAAATAAAAATTTTGTAAACTTGCCCATGCCTACAGTTGATGAGAATGCTTACGCTAGTAGAAATGATTATTCGTCCGTTGTCTTAGGTTCAGATACTGCTTTTTCGTTTCGTTGTGTTGACCAGAGTGAAGTACTGTCTAGTCTTCTGTCAATAAAATCAAACGCCGTTGGTTTCGATGAAGTTCACCCACTCTTTCTGAAAATTCTATTACCAATCTTGTTACCATACATAACTTACGCCTTTAATACTATTCTCACTACTTCTATCTTTCCGAAATGTTGGAAACAAGCTAAAATCATTCCAATACCTAAAACATGCAATGAATATCGACCCGTTGCCATATTGCCTTTCTTGGCTAAGGCAATTGAAGTGATTTTAAATCGGCAAGTTAGCGAATTTATCTCCGATAAAAAGTTACTAAGCGAAAGGCAGTCTGGATTTAGGGCAAAGAGGAGTTGCGTTACAGCGCTAATAGATGTATCTGAAGAGATTAGAGCAGGCTTAGATGATAAAAAAATTAGCTTTTTAATTCTTCTTGATCACTCTAAGGCCTTCGATACAGTCGATCATGGCATCCTTTGTACCAAATTAAGTAACATGTTTAACTTTTCTCATACAGCAGTAAACCTGTTCAGGTCATATCTCTCTAATCGATCCCAAGCTGTATCTGTCAAGAACAAAACATCAGAATTCTTAACGGTCAACAGGGGAGTACCTCAGGGCTCAGTTCTTGGGCCTGTCCTGTTTTCCATCTATGCTAACGACTTACCCACGGTTCTTAAAAATTGCAAAGTCCATATGTACGCTGACGACGTCCAATTGTATTTAAGCTGTAAGCCGGACTGTATTTCTGATTGTATATCTACCATCAACAACGATCTAGCACGCATAAAAACTTGGGCAGGTCAAAATGGCTTGTGTCTTAACCCAAAAAAGTCGAAATGTATAGTTATCTCTAGAAAACCAGTCGATGTGTCGGAATTTTCTAAAATCATTTTGGACAACGTCTCAATTAACTTCGTTGAGTCAACTAAAAACCTTGGAGTAATCTTTAATAGGACATTGACTTGGAATACACACATTGGCACTACAATAGGCAAGGTCTACGGAATGCTAAGGGTACTGAGGGTTTCACAACATTTTACACCACCCAAAATAAGACTTCTTATCGCTAAAGCATACATCCTCCCTACGCTTCTTTATGCTTGCGAAATTTTTGCCAATTGTGACTCAGTTAGTAAGCAAAAACTAAATGTTGTATTTAACAACATAGCTAGATATGTTTTTGGATTAAAACGTACAGATCATGTATCCCATTACGTAATAAAAATCTGCAACATGACCCTTGAGAACATTCTTAAATTCCGAACGTTACTCCTGCTGCATAAAGTGCTATACTCTGGTGAACCAGCTTACTTGCACAATCGTATCACTGCTTCACGTTCCAATCGGTCCTATACGTTAATACAATTGCGTCACTTCTATCTAACATCTGAAAGGCAATTTTATATATACGCAATTCGTCTTTGGAACTCCTTACCTACTTTTATTAGACCAATACAAAACGCCGTGCAATTCAAAAAAATTTTATTTAATCATCTTTCATCGTTGCAATAATCTTTTTAATCAGTTTTTATTTTTTTTTTTTTTTTTTTTTTTTTCTCTTTCGCTAAATTCATCTTCTCTTTCTTCTAAAAAATTAATAAACATAAAAGTTTTAAAAATGTTACAAATTAAAGTTAAATTAAATTTCCTGTTTTGTCATTACCTCGCTGGAAGAGGAATTATTTTTATTTTTTATTTTTATTTTATTTTTCCTTTTTTTTATATTATATTCACTATTTAATATTACTTATATTTAATTGCATTCAAATTTGTATTACTCTTAGTAATGAATTTTTATTGTAAACATCAAATTTATTGTCATATTAAAAAAAAAAAAAACAAATCAATGATGCCAGTGCATTAATCATAAGGTTTTCACCTTGTAGCACTGGTATATCAAATAATAAATAATAATAATAATAATAATAATAATAATAATAATAGCTTGGGTAGTTGTGAATATGCCCCTAAAAGGATTTGTAGAAATTCGAAATACTTTAGAAGATACAGCCTTTTTTGTGAAGCAAGGTCTGATGGACAAGAAGGTGATGGAGGTAATAAAACCAGCTTACGAAGCGCTGTCGGCAGATAATTTGCTTGAAAGATGCCTTGGATCTGAAACTCAGAATTCCAATGAGTCCTACAATTCTGTTCTTTGGTCACTTTCGCCCAAACACATCAACTCACGCGCTCGCACCATCGAAGTGGCCAATTTCATTGCAACGTGCCTCTTCAACGACGGTTTTATACCCATACTTAAAATTATGGGTTTGATGGGTATTGCGATTGGCAAAAACGCATACGAATACGCACTATCTCGCAATGAAGACAGATTGAACCGATCAGAGACTCGAGCTGCGGCATCATCAAAAGCTGGCAGAACGGCTCGCAGAGCAGAGAGGGCAGCAGAAAGCAGTTTCTACGAAAAAGAGGAAGGTGGCCTGTATGGAGCTGGCATCGCCGACTAATATTTGTAAGTAAAAATTGTCAGCTCTTTAAAACTGCATTTAAACTGCATTTTGATTTTTTTTTTTTCCCCCAAAAAAATTACTTCAAACTTTAACGCGTTTATCTCGAACCCACGTTTTTCGAACTGGCGGCCATGATATCTCCAGTTCAACTGAACCGATTTTCATGAAACAAAATGGAATCGACGCAGAATTGTCACCATTCTCGGGTGAACCTCGACCATAATTTTAAAAATTTTTTTACTATTGTTTTCTTACACTAAACTACAAAAAAAAAACCTGAAATTGAAATTTTTTTTTTGAATGGCCGCCATTTTGTCAAAAAAAATCACAAAATTAAGCTTGAGGTTCACACGAGAATTACATCTATACTAATTATAACCCCGTTTTTTTTTTCATTTCAGACGCTCCGGAGACCCGGAATCGTGGCCGCCGTGACGACACCTTTTTTTTCACGACCAACTTTGAAGTCTCATTACTTTTTGAACAGCCCACGTATCGAGGCAAAAAAAATTTTTTTATTTACTTTGAACCTTTTGTAATACAATAAATAAAAAAAGTTTTCAATTATTCTTTGCGTTTTCAAATAGGAATTTTTTTAAAAAGGGTCCAAAAAACGGGTTTTGAATGAGAAGACCGCCTTAAGGACTTGTGCTTAAGGTGCTGAGGTTCTGTTGAGCAGATAGGTTTTCGTGAACAGTCTACACTTGTGATTGAAAAATTTATTGAAGTAGTTTTTATTTGTAAAAATCAGTTTTTTATTTCAGTTGTCGGCTTACAAAAGAAAAGATTTCATAAACCATACATAAAGATGTTGTCAAATTTTTAAATTGTACACAACTGTGTTAAGATTTTTGACGTGCGGGTATTTTTTTTTTTTTTGAAAGTGCCAAAGTTCTCAACTGCACTGGCAAGTGCACTGAATCCTGAATACCCCTATTATATTCTCATTCATCAATAAAAAAGTTTTATAAAAATTTATTTAATATATTATAGTTTTTGTTCAATATTAAAGTTAGCCTCTAAGATTTTTCATGGCAATACAGGAAGCAAGACAAATTATACCGTGGTACCAGGAATTCCCGAGAAAGGAAGAAAAAAATCCTGTTCTTCCGGGAATCGAAATTCCACGGGAATTTAGAGACTCGCACTATAACAACGCCTACTTATACACTATACATATAAATATTGCTACGCTTAAGCCTGGTTTTCACTGTGTCAGTTTAATGACGACATAAAAGTTAATTAATTGAAATATCAGCTAACTAAAAATATTCAAAATTTACTGTGTAGCACAATTCGATAATTCATTTGTTTTTAATTTTTCAACATTGTCAAAGGTAGAAAAATGCCAACATGTATCATTTTTCATTTGATTGACAGCAACTGACCATTGAAAATGACATAGTGAAACCCAAGCATTACTTTTCCCGTCCATCTTGAATGTAATGCAGAATATCGTCGTATCTATATGTGCCCCAACCAGTGATGGAAACATTTACGATTTATCGTCATTTTGATGATTTTTGGCATCAATTGACGTTTTATGACGTGACGAATTTTTTAAATTTTGATGCCGAAAATGACGATTTTTAGTTGACTGGTTTTTTTTTACTGATTTAGAAATTAGCTTATTTTTTTAGTAATTTAGAAGAAGTAGAAATTGGATATTTCTGGAAAACAGTTCTTTCTATCAGAAAGTGTGCAAATCTTTAGCAATTCCCCTTATGGGAAATTCATTTTTAATATTTTGTCCTTGCCTTATTCGTCAGCAAACGTTGAACGCACATTGGCACAAGTCTAGTTTAATGAATCCGCTTGGATTTCAAAAAGTTGTTTAATACAAGACATAGCAGAATTATAATTATTCTAGGAGTACAAGGTAGCATTTTTTTCGTAAATTTTTAATCTACAGTCGTTAAATGACCTTTTGAATATATTTATTATAAATATCATTGCTACAATATTTTTAGCTTTATATACGTACGCGAATTTATTCCAAAGTTGAATTTTTTAATAAAAAGAACCGTTATTTTCTAAACAATTTACGTTATTAACTTACTAAAAATATATTTTTTTTAAAAGCTTACAGCTAGACCTTTTATTTGATATATAAAAATATGTATCTTTTTTGTTGATTTTACACTATCTTATATATATAAAAATGAATGTGGGTATGTGGGTATGTGAATATGTGTGTATATCACGTATAGACTCCAAAACCACCGAACCAAACTTTATGCAATTTTTAGGGATACTGAAGCAACATTCGGGAAGTGTTCCTGTGAAGTTTGGTGTTGATTGGACAAGGGGGCGTGGTACCTCCCATACAAACCAAATTGGCTCTATCACCCACAAAACAAAAAAAATGCTTTATATCAAACGGTTTTAATCATATAAAACTAAAATTTAGTAATTTCGTTCAGATGGTTACTTCCGGTGACTGTGCAAAAAATGGGCGTGGCCACACTATATCTACACCCACTTTTAAGAAATCATTGTAATTCCTGAGATGTTCAAGTTTTGATAGTGAATCTTGGTATGCAGGTGCTATGGATCCAAATGGAAGTCACTATGTAAATGTAAATGTTGTCACGCCCACTTTTACCGCCCACAAATCAGTAAAAATGCTTTATATCAGACGTCTTTTGCCGTAGAAGACTAAGATTTGGTAATTTAGTTCGTTTGGTCATTGTCGGCCAATGCACAAAAAATGGGCATGGCCGCACTATATCAACGCCCACTTTATCGAAATCTTGCTTATTCCTGAGTTGTACACGTTTTGATAGTCAATATTGGTATGCAGGTGCTATGGGTCCAAGTGGCAGTCACTATGTAAATATAAACGTTGTCACGCCCACTTTTACTGCCCACAAATCAGTAAAAATGCTTTATATCAGACGGCTTTTGCCGTAGAAGACTAAGATTTGGTAATTTAGTTTTAATCATTACTTGATAGTGAATCTAATGTTCAGGTACTATGGATCCCAGTGGCAGTCACTATGTATATATAAATGTTGTCATGTCCACTTTCAACGCCCACAAATCAGTAAAAAAGTAGAAGACTAGGATTTGGTAATTTAGTTTATTTGATTACTGTCGGCCAATGCACAAAAAATGAGCATGGCCGCACTATATCTACACCCACTTTCTCGAAATCATGCTTATTCCTGAGTTGTACACGGTTTGATAGGAAATCTTAGTATGCAGGTGCTATGGATCCAAGTGACAGTCACTATGTATATACAAATGTTGTTACGTCCACTTTAACCGCCCACAAATCAGTAAAAATGCTTTGTAGAGACTAAGAATTGGTAATTTTGTACATAAGGTCACTATCGGCAACTGTTAAAAATGGGCGTGGTCACACCATATCTACGCCCACTTTTTCGAAATCATGCTTATTCCTGCGTTGTACGCGTTTTGATAGTAACACTTCATACGCAGGTGCTCTAATATATATATATAAAATTTGCCACGCCAACTTGTATCACCCGCAAATAAAAAAAAGTAACGTGAAATGGCCAATTTCAGCCCTTGAAAGGACTTTGACCGAGCTTCTTATGATGAATTGAAATGATCGAGAACTGGACCTACAAGTTTTATGCCGATTCCGAACGGCTTATGTTCTCAAGAAGCTTTTCATGGCAGTTTTTACTCTCTGAGGTTTGCCATTGTCAGCAGAGAGGTGACGGCCGAACTGAAAAATTAATTCAATTGAAAAAACTTTCTGTGTCAGGTGGAATTCGAACCAGGGTTCTATCCCATATGGACCACACACTCTACCCACTACGCCACGGCCGCCACTTTTTTTACCCGCAAATCAATAGAACTTCTATAAATCAGACAATTCTCATCGTTAAATACTAAAATTTGGTAATTAAGTTCATACGCTTACTCTCGATTAATTTATTTATTTATTTTAAGTATTATAGTTAATTACAATTTAACAATTATAACTAAGTAAGCACTAGCTGCCAGGGCTATCGGTTAGAAATAATTTAAATTCCTGAGATGTGAACGTTTTGATAGTCAAACTTGGTATGCAGATGATATAAGTCCAAGTGGCGGTCACTTTTTATATAAATTTTGTCACGCCCACAAATCCGTGAAAGTATATAAATCAAAATTTACAGTAAAAGTCGCACTTTATCTACGCCGACTTTTCAGAAATCATTGTAATTTCTGAGCTGTACATGTTTTGATAGTGAAACTTGATATGTAGGTGCAATAAGACCAAGTGGCGGTCACTATACATATAAATGTTGCCATGCCTAAATGTTTGTTTGTATACTAGGGCTCCTCACAAAAAAAAAAGGTGTTTGGGTCGGTTGCTCAAAATAACGCTTTTTGTTATGATGATCCCCCAAATATTTCGACAGTAGCTGGAATAGTTTGAAATAAAAAAAAAACAAAAACGAAATGGCCATTTCAGCCCTTGAAAGGACATTGACCGATCTTCTTATGTTCTTAATAACAAACGGTCAGACTTAATAGTTATTTTGTCTTGCCATGTTACTTTTGGTCAAATAAATTATCTATTCATGATAAAATATAGTGTAAAGTGAAGAATTAAATTGAATGAAATTACAAACAAATGTACACATTTTTTACATTTTACAATTTATTTGACTAAAAGTAGTATGGGAAAAAATTAATTTGAATTATAGTGAAAATAATATGAAAAAAGTTAAAACAATCCATAAAAATCCGCATTATCTTTGGTCCAACGGAAAAAATTGAAGATTTTTGATGCAAAAGAACTTTTTCATTACTCTTATTTCTGACCGTTTGTTTTTTTTTAACTACCATACCAGGCAATATTTTTAGTCGAAATTTTTTGGGGATCATCGTAACATAAGCCATGGATTATTTTGAAGAACCGGACTAAGCAACTTTTTTTTCTAAGGAGCGTGAGGCGACTTAATGTATATATGTATGTGGGTATATGTGTATATCACTTAAGGACTCCGAAACCGCTAAGCCAATTTTTATACCAAAGCCTTGAGAGGGTTCCTATGAAGTCTGGTGCCGACCGTAAAAGGCTCCTTAAATACACCTAAAATTTTCGATATCGACCAGTTATGGTTTTTTTTTTGTAGGTCGCACAGTCTCGGAATTCAGTATTCGACCTCAATTTACACATGCCGTTCCACTGGTAACATTTTATGGGCGTTGGTCGAGGGGCGTGGTACTTTTTCGGCACTCCAAATATTCGGTATAGTTTTCGAAATAAGTCACACATCAATAAAACTCGGTACGAACTTACTATAAAAGTATGGCTTCACTAAAGCTACACCCTCTTTTAGGGGATAAGAGCTGAAGCGCGCCGGGTATAAGCTAGTATTACATAAAATTGAAATTTTCCAATTTTTTTTTTGTTAAAAAATCTGTTAAAAAATTTTCTATATCTTAAATAAGAGTGATATAAATTAAATAAGAGTGTTATAATAAATTTTAATAATACTCCTCCATTTATCATTAATATATTTTTTGGCAAATGGTCATATAAATCCCAATTGACTGTGACAACATTTGCATTCGTTAATGATTTAAGCATATATCAATTATTCAATTTAATAAAATGAAAACCAATGTCCGATACTGATTGACTAAAAATTACAAATTTTTTTCACTGGCTCGAAAATCCCGTTAAATCATATAAATATTATAGCTACAATGTTGCCTTAAAAACAATTGTTTATTGTAATGGCGATATTTGAAAATATGGAGTAAGAAAGCCAGTTTATTGCCAAAACGCGGCGCTCCGGAAATCGTAATCTCCCCAAATTTAGCTTTTTTACACGTACGTTGTAGATCTCTACCGTACCAAAAAAAATATAAAAAAAATCAATGAAATTTCAAATTCTCCTGTAAAAGTTCAAGTAAATTAATAATTATACAAACCATAATACATAAAACAACCAATGTTTGGTCTTAGATTGAAGGGAAGGACATAACAGAATATTAAACGAAGAATTGATGGAAAACAATATGTGAATTATAGTTTTGAATTGGAATAATATAAACAGTAGAATTTCTCAGGAACACATGCACATATATAGTCAATGAGCTCAATTTCTATACAACATAAAGCTTAATTTTTCGTGCAACTTTTCAACACGGGCATGTAGTTTATGATTTTTTAAAATTTCGTGCAGAAAACTTAAATATTTCGTATAGTTTTGAGATTTCATTATGCAAGATGTGAGCAACGTACTTTTTTTAACACAAGTTGAAAGCTGCACGTTTCGTGCAACTTTTCTATACGGGCATATAAAGGGTCCGCCAAATAACTTTTTTTTTTTTGAAAATGCAAAAAAAAAAACTACTGAATATTTTCTCAAATTTCTTTTTTTATTTGAATGCTCCATCCTTCCGGTTAATAATGGAAAATAATTTCATTCAAATGGCTGCCTCGGCTGGCCATGCAGTAGCCTACACGATCGGTAAAATTTTTAAGCACATTATCGATTTTATGCAGCTGTATTTCACCAATGGCTTCACGAATATTGTCCTTTAAAGCGTCAATTGTCTCTGGGTTGTCGGCGTAACACTTATCTTTGAGGGCACCCCACAAATAATAGTCCAACGGTGTCAATTCGCAGCTCCGAGGTGGCCAAACGACATCAGCTCTGCGGCTGATAATGCGATCTTCAAAAATAGGGCGCAAAATATCGACTGTAGCTTCGGCTGTGTGGCACGTAGCACCGTCCTGTTGAAACCAAATGTTGCCAATATCCTCCTCTTCAATTTTTGTGAACAAAAATTCGTTCAACATGGCCCGATAACGATGGAAATTGACTGTAACGGCCACTCCTGGCTCATTTTCGAAGAAAAATGGCCCAATTATGCCTCTGGACCAAAATCCGCACCAAACAGTGACTCGTTTTGGGTGCATCGGCTTTTCAATGTATGCGTGCGGGTTTTCTGTGCCCCAAATGCGACAATTTTGCTTGTTTACATACATCTTGTTTTAGAAAAGATGATTTTTTTTTGGCAAAATCGGCATCTACTGTAAGTCGATCGCAGGCAATATTTCCCAGCGTTGTTCAAGCGTATACACAACCATATTCGTTCAGCGGAAGGATAAAACTAATTATCTGTCAAATCAGACATGTGCTAACTGTTACCATTCACGAAATAACCACTAGTTGAAAAAAAAACGTTAGATGGCGGACCCTTTAGCTTAGGATTTTCTAAAATTTCGAGCAGAAAATCTGAATATTTCGAATGGGAGGTGGTTAAGTAAACACTTTAATTAAATCACTTAAACTAACTGGGGGAGAAACTCTTTACAAAATAAAACACGCGGGTGAATGCAAGAATCTTACCAGGTACCTTGACCGGAGAGGATCCAGCCGAAGATAGAATTTTGTTCTAGAGGCATACTAAATTCAACCGGTAGACTGCCAGGCTGCATGATCCGGGAATAAATATCTATTCCTAGCAGAAGTTGTACCGATACTCTCTTATAGAAGCGTGGATCAGCCAAATTGATATTTGGATAGCTTTGGCTGATCTGTTCGTCGATGTTTTTGGACGGTGTGATGACCTCTAACCGCTGTTCGACCCTTTATGTCGTTTCGATGTGTACGCTCGACCCATAACGATCCCGCAGCATCAGTGTGCACACCTCCCATCCATCGACAACACAAGTAGGAAGTCTCCATTTTCTTGCCAACTCGTGTGCGATTCTGGATTGAGGAAGGAATGCATCAAGAATCGCACGTTCCTGCACATGGCCTCTATTTGCCCACGTAGTTACTTCAGCTGTGGTGAGCAGAAAAACGATGCGTTGAAGGCTCGTCGTGGTTAGTCATGTGGGGGGAGACCGCTGCGGAAAATGGTTCATAACCGAAGACGCATAAGGTGCATTCGACTGCGGCCTCTTCTTGGAGCGGGACTGCTTCGGGACTTGGTCCCTGGCCGATGACGCAGATAGTACTGCCGACCGCCCCCCTGACCCTCTCTGCTCCTCAGCTGCGGATGCAGGTTGGAACTTCTGGGTTTTTGGCTCCTTTGCCCGTGGACATTTGCCGCGTGATCTCTTGGAGAGCGCCCGACCTGTTCGGACGCGTGCACGAGAATGCAGCAGGCTGTGATGATCGTCACCGCAATGACTGCATCTCACATTGCTCTGGCAGTCCTTTCGCATAGTAATAGTAAAAATGGAGTAGTACTGTTCGCAACCGTTCTTCCAGGTTCATAGTTAGGAACCGTCGGCACGACGCAAGATTGTGATCCATGGAGCACAAGCGACACTTGGAGACAGCATCGCTGCACATCACTACGGCAACTACGCTGGAAAGAGAGCTTCGCGACGGACTCGCATGCCGGCTGTAAGCTGGCCCACGTACCATGCCAATCTCACCTAAGGCCATCTCTGAATCTGTTTGGAGAATCATCTCCTCCAGGCACGATGACATTCTGAAACGAGAACAAAATAAACAAAAAAGAAAGAAAAAATAAAAGCTTATGAGAAAAAGAAGATCGCTTGTAGAGCGATTAGCTACACGAGCGGCCGTGCAACGCAACCTCTCTCAGTGCGAACATCAGCTACATGGACTTTATTGTTGCTACCGACATATGTTTTTAAAGTTTGACCTAGTCGCGATTCATTTGCGGGCAAATTATCTTCTTTGACAACGACTAAGTCGTTGACATTGAAGTCTAATTGAAGAGTTTTCCCCTTTGCACGCATTCATAATTTTTCCATCGGTGGCAAAAATACTGATTCATCGTCTTTACTTTTTGCCAGCGGTTGACAAGAGAGAGACAGTGGGCCGCCAACCAAGAAGTGACCTGGAGTTAGAGATTGAAAATCAGAAGAATTTCGGACATGGCGAAATGTGGCCTCGAATGAACACACGATGCGATTCAATTCAGTAGCATAGTAAATTCCTCGAAAGTATGCTTAAGACTTCCAGCCATCTTTTTTAAATGGGTCTTAAAGCTTTTGACTCCAGCTTCACACAGTTCTCCCATATGGGGAGCACCAGCTGGAATGAAATGCCATGCGATTTCTTGATGAGCATACTGCGCTAGTATGGCATCATGTGACGCACTTAGAAAGGTTTTAAAATCCTTTCTTAAGCACTTGAGGCTCCAACAAAGTTTGTACCATTGTCAGAGTACACATTTGCTGGGCAGCCACGCCTAGAAGCAAATCGAGAGAAGTTGCTAGAAAAGTAGCGGTTGATAAGACGCTAGTGGCTTCGGGATGAATTGCCTTAGTTGAGGAGCACACAAATAAACAAACATAGCCCTTACTTATTCGGCACGATTTACCTATGTAGCTTTTGATCTCGAACGGGCCAACGAAGTCGATGCCAGTGAACGCAAATGGTCGTGAAATAACCGTTCGCTCAGCTGGCAGAGCAGCCATTATTTATGTTCTCTGGCGTTCCATGTGAACGACGCAAGTTTTGCAATTGTGCAAAGTTTTAATGAGGGTTTTAGCACGTAGAATCCAATATTGCATTCAAATAAGTCGAAGCACTAAGTGGTTCCCTAATTAAAGTGAAATCTCATGAACGAAGTGTACAAAAAGACGTAAAAAATGGCAACTATACGGCAATATAATGGGTTGTCTTTCATCGTATGACAGCATTGGTGAGGAGGTCCACCAACGCGCAAAAGATTGTCTGTGTGCAGAAACGGACTAAGAGCAAGAATTGAACTCTTAGAGCCAATCATTTGATTGGTTTCCAACAAATGTTATTCGTTTGGAAAGATGACTTTTTGACACAATTGCATCAATTGTACTTTCACAAACTTGATTTCTGCGCTTTTCAGACAAGTTGATTTTTTTGAAAAGAACGTCCGATACAGTGGATGGGTGCGGTGAAGAAAACGAAACACTTAAGCTAACACTCTTAATCCCCGTGGCAACGAAGAGAAACGCTCTAAAACAGCTTCGTATTTCGAAAAATATTCAAAGTGTACTTGCACAGCTTTGCATTCAAGCGATGTGTCCAAATCTGTAGACTGAGCTTTCCTTTGCTACTAGGATCGTTTGAGTGCGAGCCAAGACGGCCGATTCCACCAAAGAGTGTTGTCAACCATCTCTTTTGGTGTAACTCCACGCGTCGCTAAATCTGCTGGGTTTTCATGAGTATCTACATGAAACCAATTTTGAATTCCTACCTTCTCTGCAACTTTAAAACTCCACTGGTGACGAAGGTTGTGCAGGAACATTTGGGCTTACAAGCAAACACGATTGTGGAATCTGTCCAATAATACAATCTATGCCTTTCTTTTTCGAGGTGCTATAGCAAGGTGTCTACTATATCCGCGAGAAGAGCTGCACCACACAATTCAAGCCAAGGGAGTGAGATCGTATTGACTGGAGCCACATTGCTTTTTTCGTAAAGTAAATGACTGACAACACAATCATTCTGTTTCGCACGAATGTAAATTGACACAGCATATCCTTTTTCAGAATCATCGCAAAAGCTGTGAAACTTTACGTCGGAATCAGGTGAAAACCCCACAAAACGTGGTATGTGAATACTGTCAATGTGTTCATAATTTAGCAAAAAGGTTTTCTATGATTGAAAACTGTACGATGGGAGATTTTCATCCCAATCAATTTCATCCAACCAGATACGCTGCATAAGAAACCATTATAGGCGCCAGCCAACCTGCTGGATCGAATAGTTGAGCAATCATTGATAGCATTTCACGTTTTGTATAAGATGATTTAATCTCAAGACGCTTAGCAGTAAAAGAGAACAAATCAGAAGTTGCATTCCACCGAATTCATAAAGTTTTGGCGCAGCTTGCATCTTCTAACTTTAAAAAGTCTTTATGCAAAAGATGCTCTGTAGGTAGGTCTGTTAAAGTCCTTGAAGCATTTGCAGTCCATTTCCGCATAGTAAAACCTGCAGAGTCTAAGGCAGCGATAAGCTCATTTCTAGCTTTTATTATGCTTTCCACGTCGTGAGCTCCCGCAAGAGCATCGCTGACATATGTGAAATGTCGCAAAATTTGTGCAGTAAAAGGATATTGCTGCTGAACATCATGTGCTAATTGCAGCATGGTTCTAATGGCTAGGTATGGAGCACAGTTTAGACCAAAGGTTTCTGTTTTAAGCTATAATCCTGATTGACATCGACAGGTGAGCTTCTAAATAGAATTAGTTGAAAGATGGAATGCTTTGGATCAACCAGAATCTATCGGTACATCTGCTGAATGTCACCATTAAATACGCATTTGAAGAACCGCCATTTCAGTACCAGAAGCGTCAAGTCGGCTTGAAGAACTGGAACTGCGTGCAGGACATCATTCAAGCTGACTCCATTTGATGTGGGACTTGACGTATTAAATACTCTACTCTCTGTAGTACTCTCTGGTTTCATCACCGCATGATGCGGCAAATAATAATGAAATGGCGACATTTCAAATTAAGGGGAAGAAACTTTTCTCATGCGACCCAATTTGTAGTAATCATTTACTTACTTACTTACTTACTTAGTTGGTCGTAACAACCCGTGTCCGGGTTTCAACCGACCTCATCAGCTCTCGCCAGGCGCCTCTGCTTTGCGCGCGCCTTCTCCAATCGGATACACCAAGTGCGGTTAGGGCTTCCTCAGCCTGGTCCATCCATCGGAGGCATGGTCTCCCTCGTCGTCGTTGACCAGCGACCCTCGCCTCGAGCACCTTTTTCGCTGGAGCTTCGTCGTTCATACGATGGACATGACCCAGCCAGCGTAGTCGCTGCACAGTTATACGCCGAACTACGTCAATGTCATCGTAGAGCTCATACAGCTCGTGGTTCATTCGGATGCGATAGTCATCGCCGACTCGAACAGGACCGAAGATTTTGCGAAGAACTTTTCTCTCGAACACCCCCAGAGCGGCTGCGTCAGTTTGCGAAACTACCCATGCCTCAGCGCCATAAAGCAGCACAGGTAGAACGAGCGTCTTGTAGAGTGTTAGTTTTGTCGATCGAGAGAGGGCTCTGGAACTTAGTTGCTTACTGAGCCCGTAGTAGCACCTATTAGCAATTATTGCTCTTCGCTTTATCTCCAGGCTGATTTCGTTGTTAGTATTAATGGCGGTGCCAAGGTAAACGAACTCCTTGACTACTTCAAAGTTATAGCTGCCGGATGAAACGTATTTTGTTTTGCCCTCATTTATCGTCAAACCTACTTTGGCTGATTCCTTTTCGATAGCGGCGAAAGCAGCGGTAACATCTCTCTTGGTTCTGCCGACAATATCAATATCATCAGCGTACGCAAGGAGCTGGACGCCTTTGTAGAAAATGGTGCCATTACGATGCACACCGGCCTTTCGTACGATCCCCTCCATGATGATGTTAAAGAGATCGCAAGACAGTGGATCGCCTTGCCTGAAACCTCTTTCGGTATTGAAGGTTTCGGAGAGGTCATTTCCTACCTTGACGGAGCTGCGTGTGTTGCTCAACGTCATTCTGCAAAGTCTAATCAACTTTGCAGGTATACCGAACTCAGACATTGTTGCGTATAGGCAATCCCTTCTCGGGCTATCGAACGCAGCTTTAAAATCGACAAAGAGATGGTGTGTGTCAATTTGATTTTCGTGGGTTTTCTCCAGGATTGGTCGTAGCGTGAAAATCTGGTCTATGGTGGACTTACCAGGTCGAAAGCCACACTGATAAGGTCCAATCAGTGTTTTTGTAATCGGCTTTAATCTTTCACACAGTACGCTTGAGAGAACCTTATATGCGATGGAAATAAGACTGATACCTCTATAACTTGCGCAGATTGTTGGGTCTCCTTTCTTAAGTATAGGGCACAGTACGCTGAGGTTCCAATCGTCGGGCATGCTTTCTTCTAGCCATATTTTGCTGATGAGCTGATGCATGCGCCTTATCAATTCATCGCCGCCGGTTTTAAACAATTCAGCTGACAGGCCGTCAGCACCCGCTGCTTTGTTGTTTTTGAGTCGTTGGATAGCAACTCGAACCTCTTCATGGCTAGGTGGTGGTACCTCCACTCCGTCATTGTTGATTGGTAGCTCTGAACTGCGCTCTCCATGGGCGGCATTGGTGGAATCGTCGCCAGTAAGTAAATTGGAGAAGTGCCGTCTCCACAATCTCAGCACACACTGCATATCCGTATTCAGATCTCCATTTTCGTCTCTACAAGTGGATGCTCCGGGCTTGAAACCTTGGGTTAGACGCTTAACCTGTTGATAGAATTTTCGTGCATCCTTCTTGCCCTGGTATACCTCTAGTTCCTCACGCTCACGCTTTTCCTGCTCTCTTTTCTTGCGTCTGAAAAGGCGCCTCTCTTCCTTCCTCTTTTCGCGGTAGTTTTCTCGCACGGCTCGCGTTGCAGCTGACTGCAGCGTTTTTCTATAAGCGGCGTTTTTTACTGCAGTCGCAATGCGACACTCCTGATCATACCATTGGTTCCGAGGTTGCGGGCGCCGGAAACCAATGACTTCTTCAGCGGCAGCGCGCATGGAGTGGGATATATGCGCCCAAAGTCAGCCGGCGTCGTCGGGTCCAGAGGTTGGTTGGTTGAGCTTAACCGAGAGTTGAGCGGAGTAGGCTTCGGCAGTCCGTTGTAATTGCAGCTTAGCGACATCTAGCTTTCGTTGCATTCCTGTGCGTATGTTCTTCGCATTGCATAATCGCATGCAGATCTTGGCTACAACAAGATAATGGTCGGAGTCAATGTTGACCCCCCGAAATGTACGCACATCTAGAACACTAGAGGCATGCCTTCCGTCGATTACAACATGCTCAATTTGGTTTCGCGTTTTTTGATCCGGGGACAGCCAGGTGGCCTTGTGGATATCGAGGTGCTTAAATCTGGTGCTACTAACTACCATGTTTCGCGCCGCGGCGAAGTCAATCAGTCTTAGACCGTTGTTCGTGGAGGTCTCATGAAGACTGAAATGACCGACTTCCGACTTTCGCATTAAAATCGCCGAGGACTATTTTCACGTCATGGACCGGAAGATGGTCGTATACGTCCTCAAGACTAGCGTAGAAAGCGTCTTCGACGGCTTCGTCCTTTTCCTCCGTCGGGGCGTGCGCGCAAATAAGGCTGATGGAGAAAAATTTTGCCTTGATGCGGATCGTGGCCAATCTTTCGTTGACAGGTGTGAACCGGGAAACAAGGTGGCTTAGTTTCCGGCTAACAACGAATCCACATCCAAATTCGCGCCTCTCCGCATGGCAGCTGTAGTAGATATCACAGTGTGCTTGTTTAGAGCAGCCTTGCCCATTCCATCGCATTTCCTGGATGGCGGTGATGTCAGCCTTTATTGTTTTGAGGGCTTCCGCCAGTTGGATAATGGCACCATCCCTATAAAGGGTTCGGACATTCCAGGTGCATATCCGTAAATCATTGTCCGTTTTTCGTTTGCGGTGGTCGTCAACGTAATTGGGGTTCTTATCCGAGGCTGGTTTAGTTTTCATTGGGCAGTAGTAATGTGGCGGGACCCAAACCCTGCGCACATTCCATGTTTAAGGTCTATGGAGTGACCCGCCGCTCAAATTAGCCGTCAAACTGACGGATGCCAGTTTGCCGTTGCCCAGGGAACACCACGTGGAGGTTTGAGTCGACTTGAGACGATTTCGACATGGATAATGCTGGCCTCACCAGGTTGAGGCGGTCAGACACGTTGCCATGTGAAGGTTCGCCCACTGTTCCCCAATCATTTACTACTTCACTTTTTTTTTGTCATTTCCACTGAAACTGCGTTGTTAAGCCCCGAAACTTGAGCGCTTCCGACTCTTGTGGGCAACTTCATAGCTTCTGCAATCTTTCAGATACGTACGTACCTTCACAGCCAGAGTCGATAAAAGCTCTAGTTGGGTACGACGATTATGACGTTGTTTGCACATGACACACGAGGACGAATATTACCTCTTGCACTCTTTCACTTCATTAGTATGAGCTAAACAATTGATACAAAATTTGTATTTTCTAACAGTTGATAGTCGATTATTGGTGTCCCTTCTAAGAAATTTTGAACAAAACTGAAGTGAATGTTGTTCTGTGGAACACGGCTTACAATTCGCAGGAGAGATTTTAATTTGGTAATTATTTACCTTTTTACTAGATGAATTGCTCTGGATTGGTTTTGAGATTGGTTTTGATTGATGGATTGGTTAGAAGTTGAAATTTGTCTGGGTATTGCGCCGCTAGAGCTGCGAATCACCGTTGAGTTAATGGAGAGTTAATGGAGATTTTCGGACAAACTCTTTCGCTTCATCACATGTTTTTTGATTTAAGTTGAAGAGTTTTTCCACTGAAGTTAGCTGCGAGTTCATTACATAAATAGCCGTAAACATGTCCCTAAAAGACGGCCATGAGAGGTAATCACCACTGAAAACCTCAGTATCGCAACGCATTCTCTGACCAATTTTCAGCACCGGCTCTGAAGCAATTGTTTGCTTTGAGGGCTTACTCTGAGAGAGCTCCGGAATTTCCCTGCTACCCGTATATGTGATTGGTAGCAGCTGCGATACTTCTTCTTTAAGGATTTAATATCTGAATCCTCATCACTGGAGATCTTGTCCAAAGAGGCATCATAGCCGCCTTTAACTTTTCTCCACTGGGCTTTCAGCTCTTCACTTTGAGCCTCCAGGGAGAAAACGTCATTTAAGTCCGTTTCGAACTCGACGAAAGCATCAGAAAGCCGAATAAATATTTTTAATTGAAATATCTTATTTTATCTCTTGTTTGTATTTGTATTTATCTCTTGTTAAAATTAAATTTTTTTTGTTTTTGTTTTAAAAGCAATAAAAGAAATATTTTTCCCAAAATTTTTTTTTAAAAATTTGCAAGATTAAAAAAGCCCAAAAAATCCCGCGAACAGCACGGTTAAAATAAAATAAATTTGTTTTAAAATAAAATAAGAGTTTTAAGAATTTCATTAAAATACCATAAAAAAAATTCTATTAATTTTATTATTATATAATATATATATTTTTTTCTAAGATCCGAGCAATAAAATTATTTAATAAAAAAAATTTTTTGAAAGAAAGTTCAAAATAAAAATTTTTTGCTTGCAAAATTATGTGCTCGGCCCACAGTGCAATTATCCTAAGAAAATTGACTAAGTAAATTTTGATTGCAAATTTGCGCGTTAGTACCACTGTATGGCTTATTAACTCTCTCACTACAATTATATGCAGCCGGCTGAAGAGCTGTTCACCAAGCGCAATTGGTACGAGATGCAGTCTGAATTTCGAACGCACACAAAGGAATGAGAGCGTTAAATTTAGACGCGGTTTCGGCTTCGATAAGTGCGTACGGCGCATAAGGCCGAATGTAAAAAATTTAAGACAAGAGTGCAGAAATGCTGCTTCGACTCCTGCTCACTAAAATTTCTTACTAGTTTTAGCTTAAAAAACATCAATACAGCCCAGTGTACCAGGCCCGTAAACAAGGGGGAATTTTAGGTGTTCAAACTCCCCTCCCCTTCCCCCCTCCCCCCCTTAGAGTCCAGAAAGTATAAAGAAATAACACAAATGAGACTTTAAATTCAAAGTGTTATTTTTTTTTTTGGATAAACTGTGATAATGCTGTTAATTTTCTTGAAAACTTCACTTAATTATTGAAAAATTTGTTTGGCCAAGTGAAAGATTAACTTTGCTTATAAAAGTCATAATCATTATATTGGAATTCATTTCCAAGGAGATTGTATATTAAATAATCAGTTTCAATGCTCAAAAAGTCCCTAATATTTAGTAAAATAGATATATGAAATTACACCTGGAACAAATATTATTTTGTAAATAGAAGAAAATTAGCTTGACATATTTTATGCCATGTCTACACAGCAAACCATAGTTGACGACTATGTCGAAATTAGGACTAATTCATAACTATTTCGAGCTGTCTTAAAGAAATCGTTACAATTTCGTTACGCAAATATTGGGACAGTTTCACTTTTAATACAAATTTATATAAAATTTCATTATGCAACTGTTTTTACGATATATTAAAATGCTAACAGAGTAAAATTTCCTTTATTCGAACTGTCTGAAAGAAATCGTAACTTTTTCGTAACATTTTCGTTAAGACTCGTCGCGAAATCGTTACGATATTTCGTTAAAAATTCGTGTCAACTCCTTAATACGATTTTCGTTACGATTTCGCAATGAAATTGGATTTCGAAATCGGAAAGATTTCGTTTTGTTTGTTTTGCTTTTCTGTGGTTGCTGGCGCCAGTTGGAAGCTCCAAGTTTCGTCAGGTTGTCCACTACTTGGTCCTTCCAACGGAGATGCGGTCGTCCTCTTCTGCATTGACCGCCGCCGCGTCGTCTTCCATCCGCTCAACATGACCTAGCCAGCGAAGCCGTTCGATTTTTATGCGCCTTACTATGTCAATGTCGGCGTAATGCTCATATAGCTCATAGTTCCATCACATTCGGTACTCGCCATTGCGCAGATTGGTCCGTAGATTTTACGAAGGATCTTTCTCTCGAACGCTCCCAAAGTCTTTTCATCACAGCTGCTCAACGCCCAGGTTTGTGCTGCATATAACAGGACGGGCATGATTAGTGACTTATAGAGCGTGACTTTTGTTCGACGAGAGAGGGCTCTGCTTCTCAATTGCCTACTGAGTCCAAAGTAACACCAGCTGGCAAGTGTTATCCTTCGTTTTATCTCTCTAGTGATATAGTTGGTGGACTTAATGCTGGATCCGAGGTAGACGAAGTCCTTCACAACCTCAAACGAGGTGTTGTCAACAGTGACGTGGGTGCCAATACGCTGGGACTGTTTGTTTGTTGACACCAGATATTTCGTCTTATCTGCGTTTACTGCAAGACCCATGCGACTCGACTCTTTTTCTAATTTGGAGAATGCTGCACTGACTCCGCGTGTGTTATGGCCAATGATATCAATATCATCAGCATACGCTAGCAGCATAGCACTCCTATAGAATATTGCTTTGTCTCAGATCAGCAGATCGAATGATCTTCTCCATATTAAGATTAAGAAAGTCGCACAATAAAGAATCACCTTGTCTGAAACCTCGTTTTGTAACAAATGGTGGGGAGAGGTTCTACCCGATCTTAACTCCGCTGCTGGTGTTGCTCAGTGTCATCCTGCATAGACTAATAATATATAGAAGAATAATTTTGCAGGTATACCAAATTCAGACATGGTGCAGTATAAGTGATTCTTTATTGGAATGTCGAAAGCGGCTTTGTAGTCGATAAAAAGATGGTGGGTGTCGATTTGCTTCTCTATGGTGTTTTCCAAGATTAGTCGTAGCGTGAATATCTGGTCGGTGGTAGATTTTTCAGGTCTGAAGCCACACTGATAATGCCTAATCAGTTGATTTACGATGGGCTTCTGTCTTTCACATAATACGCTCGACAGCACCTTATAGGCGATATTTAGGAGACTACTCCCACGGTAGTTGGCGCAAATAGTGGGATCACCTTTCTTGTGGATTGAGCAGAGTATAGTGAGGTTCCAATCGTTTGAAATGCGTTTTTCTCTGGAGTGGAGTCGCGACACTCTTGGTCGTGCCACTGGTTTTGGCGGGGATGATGGTAGCCAATAACCTCTTCGGCAACCGCTCGCATAAGGTGAGAGATGTATGCGCACTGCGCGCATATATCGTCGATTGCAGGAGTGCTTTCTTGAAGGAGTGAGAGTCGATTGGAGAATGCTTCGGCTGTCCGTTTTGACTGCAGCTTGTCGGCGTCTATCGTTCGCTGTGTAGGATTGCGCGTTTTCTTTGCAGCACACAGACTTGTACGGATCTTAGATGCGACAAGATAATGATCCGAGTATATGTTAGCACCACGGATCGTGCGTACATCTAATACACTGGAAGAGTGTCTTCCGTCTATCAAAACATGATCAATTTGGTTGTGCGTTTTTTGGTCAGGGGTCAACCAGGTGGCCTTATGAATATTGAAATGCTTGAATCTAGTGCTACTTACGACCATGTTTCGTGCTGCGGCGAAGTCAATCAACCTCATTCCGTTATCGGATGTGTTGTCGTGGAGGCTGAACTTTCCGACTGTTGGACCAAAAATGTTTTCCTTGCCCACCTTAGCGTTGAAGTCACCAAGTACAATTTTTACGTCGTGACGGGGGCAGCGCTCGTAAGCGTCTTCAAGGCGCTCGTAGAAAGCACCTTTGATCTCATCGTCCTTGTCCTATGTCGGAGCGTGCGCACATATTAGGCTTATATGAAAGAATTTAGCCTTGATTTTTATTCCAAAAAAAATTTGTTGAATATGACGATGTTGATGCCACTGTTGATGCTGCTGGTAATGCCGCTGTTGATGCTGCTGGTGATACCGTTGTAGATGCCGCTGCAATTGCTGCTACCACAAAAATTTTTAACCTTTTTTTTTTTAAAGAAAAGTTTAAGACACTCGCGGCAGATCAGGCTTTGAATTTAGTTTTTTTTTTAAGCGAAACTTTTTACGCCCCGTTCTGTGATTTGCTTAGAGTAAATCGGAAAAATTTACGACAGATTTTTTCTTAGAATTTTATATGGTTTCTTGTCTCTGTGTTTTTTACAACAAGACAATTTAATAGAACAAATATAAAAAAACATTTCTTCACCTGCCGTGGGGATTCGAACCCGTCAACCTTTGGTTGGAAGTTCTTTACTTCATTCATTGAGCCAGACACCTTTTTTGTACTGAAGCATTGATTTAGTATTAACAGCAACTGAAGCTATGTTGCAGTACATACAACAATCTATTAGTATAGTATTTGTGTGGTTTGGGTAGCTGCTTAGCCACTTGCTACAAGAGTTGATTAATAGATTTTAATGGTTTTGGTAGCTGCTAAACCACTTGCTACAAGAATCATCAGTATTTCCACTTTTCTACAATTGTGGTAAATCTAGCACTTTTTTAGTTTCTACCACTTTTATCACCCACTATTTGCATTTTTCCAAAACCTATATAATTAAAATTTTAGAAATTTTATTGCATATATTTTATTTTTATAGAAATTTTGTTGCATATATTTTATTTATTATTACATTTAATATTTTACTTTAGAACTGTTTTAAGAACATTATATGAGAATTATTTGCAATGAAACTAATTCAGCGTGAAAAAACTTACTTTATGGAATACTTCTAATGATTTGTTTTGCTGTATGACTTCAGTCGAATTTTTCCTTAAGAAGAAAAATATATTCCAAAGATTTTTAAAATTCACCACTCATTTTAGACTCAACCTACTACTATTTAAAATTTGCAAGTGACAACACTGGTCATCATCCTCAGTTTGCTAGTGCCATCTGTTAGCGCCATCACCTGTTAACATAGCTGCAGTTATATATTTAATATTAAATCAACGTCAAAATTCAATAGAGTTGTTTGGATCGGTGGAAACAGTGTCGTCTTTTTAATCAGTGGGTCATGGGATCGATCCTCACGGTACTTACTTTTTTTTTTATGTGAATGCGTTTATGCTGTTGCTGGTAAATGCTTTTGTTTTGTTTTTGCATAGTGCGAAGGAAAAATTAACAATTGCCCACAAGTGCGTTGAAATAACAGTGACAGTAACATAAAAAGAAAGCTTCGCTTCTCTCGTGTGTCCAACGACGCACCTGTGTTTTTTTTTGTTAAAGTTATATATGTGTATATTCAAAAGCACTTATTTTTTCGCGGTTTTTAATTTATTTATAAAAATTTCGGATCGCGATGTACCATGAATATTTCGAACGAAGTTAAGAGTTTAATTTAATCACATAAACTAACTGGGGGGAGAAACTCTTTACGAAATTAAACTCGCGAGTTCAAAACAACAACATTTATTGACCAATGTCAATTTTATTGTGTTAAACTTAAAACAAACCAAGTTAAAACAGGGCAGCCAGAAGCACTGCCCATAAGAGTAGTAAGTACATTGTCGTAGTTGTCGTACATTGGCGGGGTACAGACGTGCCGCTCGTCCGTCCCCGTGTTCTTGTTTTTTGTTCCATCGGATTTTATTAAATAAAATAAAAAAAAATTAAAAAAAGACGTTCCGCTCGTCCGTCTCCATGTTCTTGTTATGTCTTGTGTATTAAATAAAACGAAAAAATAAAATAATTCGCGTCCTTAATTGTATAATCTAATGTCCGTCGGTTCTCTTGTGTCAAGTGCCTAGTGTTGTTACAAAAAAAAATATATGCATTTGAAAAAATTAAAAGCTGAGAAGTGGAAAAAACATAAAACAAAGCAACAATTACAAACAGTTTTAACAACAGCAGCATCAACACAATAATAACAATAAAAACAACAACAACAACATCATCAACAACAACATCATCATCTGAAATATGCTTTGCTGAGTGCGGCCAGCACCAACAACAACATTAAGCTGCAGATAATGCTTTTTTTTTAGCTGACCACGCGAAGGGCTTTTCTATGCTCTTCGCCGCGTAAGTAATTGTTGTTTTTTTTGTGTCCGTCAACTCCTCCATCCTCTCCGATTAGTTACAGCTGTGAGTGAGGTTGCACTGTGGGTAGAGTTGTGCTAAGGTGAAGGCATAACACTGGCCTTTGCACATATTTAAATAGTTAAATCTCAATTATCAGTTGTAACTAATTACCTTTTTGCCCTATTTATTTAATATTTGCACGGTGCGAGAATGTCGAGTCATTTTCGCATAGATTTTTGCAATAAACGTGGACTGAGGGCGAATTTCTTCTCGGTCTATGCATATTGTACTCTTAATAGGCCTCAAAGAATGGCATTAAGTGAGACCCAGGTGAGCGAGGATGCAGATCCACTGGATTTTCATATTCCTGGGTATCACTTACTGCCCTTGTTTTCTTCGCGTAGGGGCATCGCTCTTTTTATACGTTCGGATGTAGCCGATCCGGAACTTAGCTCTATGTGGGTTAGGTTCAGGGTCCGCTCGCACTTGCTACATTTCTGCTACGTTTATAGAAGTCCGAATTTAGGGAGGGAGCCTATTTTTAACAAACTAGATTCTCTCTCTGATTCGATATCGCACATTTTGGGGTTGTTCCCTGACAGTGAAATCGTTGTAGCTGGCGATTTCAATGTCCACAACTCGGCTTGGTTATGTCACTCAGGCCAAACAACACCTGAAGGGCAATATGTTAAGCTTTTTGCTGAATCGAACCAATTGATTCAACTAGTGAAGGAATCAACTTTTTTTCCAAGAAGTGATCTGCATAGCCATAACATCTAAGACCTCTTTCTGACATCGCATCATGAAAAATATGATGTGAGTGTCAACGCACCTCTTGGTAATTCGGACCATTGCACTATCTCCGCTGTTTTTCCATATTCTAACCTTCGCACCTCTGCGCCTGAAGCCCCGAAAAGGATTGCATGGTTTTATGGAAGAGCAAATTGGACTGCGGTAAATAATTTTTATCGCAACTTCAATTGGAAATTATGTTTCGCTGACAGACATGTGAATGCCGCGGCTGTTATGGTGCAAGAAATTATCTTATTGGGTATGCGGTCTTTCATCCCCAATAAGATGAGAAGCATCAAACAAAAAGACCACTCATGGTTTAATGAGACTTGCAGGATTGCAGTCAGGTCCAAAGAGGAAGCCTTTCAGAATTGGCGCTCTGATAAGAATCCCGATACGAAAAGACTTCGCATTGAGGCTAGGAATCGCTGTTATGCAATTTTAAAACGCGAAAAGTTTCTTCACGAAGCTCGCATCAGAGAACAGGTTCTTCTCTGCCCCAAAGGGAGCAAAAACTTTTGGTCATTTGTTAAAAGAGTAAAGAATCAGACGTCATCGACTATTCCAACTCTTTTAAAAGATGATCAAATCTTCACGGACTCGGCTGATAAAGCGAACCTGTTGGCCGGATTGTTTGCACATAGCTTCACAATCCCAGTAAGCAATCAGCCACTACCTTTCTTTGAAAGAACGTCTTCTGTAATCGACCTTCTGTCGTTGACTCACAACCCAATTCATTCGTTTTCGGATGACAGCGGCATTTGCCATTCATATTAATTTAAAAAACGCCCGAGCTCTTTGGAGATTGAGAGGAAGAGGCAACATATGAATGACACACTTAATAATGACTTGGGGAAAATCTCCGAGTGGGGTCTTGCTAATAGAGTAGAGTTTAATGCTAGCAAGACCCAGTGTTGTCTGTTAACCCACAAGCGAATCAATTGCCCCTTAGCTCCCCTCAATATGAACGGTGTAGATCTTATGGAGTCAGATGCTCTTGACGTTCTAGGCATTTCAATACAAGCAGATCTTCGGTGGAATGATCACATTTTTGATGTGTCAAAAGAAGCAGCCAAGTGCCTTGGTTTTTGAAACGGTGTAAGACATACTTCACTCCATCTGATCTTCGTTTGATCTATACCTCATATATTTAGCCGAAAATGGAGTACAATTCGCAAATTTGGGCAGGGGCTTCAAGATCATATATGGAGCTTCTGGACCGGATTCAAAGACGTGCGATATATTTGATAGGTGATGGAAATACTTCATCTTCTCTCAACTCTCTTGGGCATCGTCGCAATGTTGGTTGCCTAAGCCTTCTGTACAGGTACTACCATGGGAAGTGTTCAAGGGAGATACATGGCCTGACGCCACCAGCTCGTGTGTTTCCTAGGTCCACTCGGGCAGCTTTTCAAGCCCATCCCTTTACCATTGCAACTTTGCCCAATAGAACATCGCATTACCGAGATAATTCGTTCTTCGGTCGCTCAGTAAAATTGTGGAACAATCTCCCTGCGGTCGTGTTTCCCGGCAGTTTCAATCTGTGTAAATTTAAATCAAATCTTCATCGACACTATCTTTCCACCCTCCAACTAACTATCACCCGACTTCCGAATCAACACAATGCTTTCGCATTTATAGGGGGCATCCCCTGAGTGCTGGTTAAGTCTAAAAAAAAAAAAAAAAAAAAACAGAAACAAAGGCTAGATCATGGTGTAAAAAAACCAGGTGGTAGCGAATTTTTCACACTTTAAATTGCCCCGGTTCTGTCCAAAAATTCTGACAGGGAGAGAGCAACTGTTGATTAGTGCCAAATTTTATCGGCTGCATTCAGCTGGTACATCTTTTGTGCAACCGGTTAGTGTGTGCCTGCGAAAAGGTATCAGTTTCTGATCACCTCAACATGTGAAGATTGTCTGTTTCTCGTCGCACTTTATTTTTCTGGTATATTTATTCAACGTGCTGAGCATTTCCAGTTAAAAATGTGACTTTTTTAGAATAAGTGTGCTTTTATAACAAATTAAATAAATAACACAAAATAAAACGATAAAACACAGTATTTCCATTATTTGACCCATTATTCATTTATTATTAGGTTGTCCAGATATTTCACGTCAACTCACAAGAATAATATTTTAAACACATTGGCATTATTCATAAGCATGATTCAATTGTTATAAGGTTGTCCAGATATTTGACGTCTACTCACAAGAATGTATACCCTTATTTCAAGAGGAGAGCAATAGAGCAATTTTTACATAAAAATCACGCAGTTGCCTGAATATCATTCTTTTTCGTAGAACAAAATACTAAAGATACATTTGACTACTAATTTTTGTACTACTTCCTTGTGTTGATCCAAAATAATATGAGCTTTAAAAATGTAATGGTCACATTTTTGTCGTAAAATAATATTGAAAAAATAAACCTTGTGAATGTTGTACACATTTCACAGAGAATTTGCATGACTATTTTTATTACATATATATTTTTTATATATGAGTTAAAATAAGTAATAAATGATATAGTCAGCTTTGAGCCAAAATTTATTGAAAATATGTTTTTAAAATAGTAAAAAAATAGTTTGCTTAACGAAAAGTATGAAAATAGTGATTTTTACATTTGTATTTGGGAAAATCAAAAAGTTTTCTTGTTTCCTCTTTTGACAAAAGATAGCTACACCAGGCCCGTAGCCAGGACTTACCTTAGGGGGGCTTTGATAAAAAATATATGAGAAGATATCAGTAAAACTAAATGCAAGGATATATATGGAAATTGTTCTTAACAAATCTGTTTTCTCTTAAGACTACTCGTGAATATGCTCGTTTTTAAAAGACCATTCGAAATGACAAGAGTTTATAGAATTTTTTTATCAAATTAATTTTTAGTACAAAGTTTTCGATTTTTGCGTATGGTTTTTTTGAAAAATAGTTCAAATTGAGAATTTGTAATTGCTTTTTAAAAAGTATAATTCCGAAAATTAGCACAAAAAGGAAAAATTTCTATGACAAAATTTTACTAATACAACAATATTAGTTTGAAAGAAAAAAAATAGGTTAGATTTCTCAAAAAAATCAAACTTAATATTAGCTATGAAAACTGAAAACTTTTTTTAATAAGTTCACCTGTTGAAGTTTGATTCACATTTCACGGGACATTTAACATAAACGGGACATTTTACAAAAAAATGTTAGCCTTTAGATTTGGTTTCTTTTTGGCTATCTTTTAGCTTTTATTGATCCTCAGCTTGTGTACAAGTATTTGGACCTGTGTGAACCCTTGTTCGAGTTATCATTAAAGGCCAAAATATTGCTGCTCTCGAAAACGATTTCGGCAATTGAAACTATGTTATATTCAAAGGAAAATATTTTAAAATCTTTAGAAATTGAACTGTTCCATTTCTTTAAAAAAAAATTTGATATCATGACTGACAAAATCAATTAATTCCAATAACAATTACTATATTTTTATTTTATTAAAATTTTTTGAGCAGAGGAATCGACACCGATAAAAGTCATATTTAAATATCAGAATATTTTTCAAAAGTCGTAATTCGATAACTGGTTTTTGCACAGCACCAATATCTCATACCCAATATATTATTTAAGTTATTCCATCAAAATAAGTCTTTCTTTGAAAACTGGATACATTTTTATTAAACAGTTACTTTTTTTTTGATATTTAAGAATTTAATCAGTGGTGGATTTAAATTTACGCTATTTGCAAATTAAAAAAATTAAAAATACATTTCTTGAACTTCCAACTTGTTTTTTTAATTTTTTAACATCATAGAAAATAATTTTTCAAATGCCGAAGTTCAAAAAAATAGTAATTGTTAATTTTTCTTATGAGAATTTGGTAACATGATTAAAACATCATCAAATTCCCTAAGAATTGAACGGTATAAAACGTTTTAAAAAATTTTTTATTGATAATTTTTTTCGAAAAAAGGATATCTAGATTTAAGGTGATTTTTCGAAACCAAGTTTGAGATTGAAGATGTCTTATATACCAAGAAAACAACAAAATAGAATAGGCAAACCTTTTAGTCATTCACTTTACGTGGAAAACTCCATAATTTATTAAATTTCGTGGTTAATTTTTGAAGCGAAGCTTTTTACGCCCCGTTCTGTGATTTGCTTGGAGTGAAATCAGAAAAATTTTCGACAGATTTTTTCTTAGAATTTTATATGGTTTCTTTGTTTCTGTGTTTTTTACAACAAGACAATTTAATATAACAAATATAAAAAAAAATTTCTTCGCCTGCCGTGGGGATTCGAACCCGTATAAACCTTTGATTGAAAGTTCTATACTCCATCCACTGAACCAAACACCTTCTTTATAATGAAGCATTGATTTAGTATAAACTGCAACTAAAGCTATGTTGCAGTACATACAATAATCTATTAATGTATTTGTGTGGTTTGGGTAGCTGCTATCCCCTTGCTACAAGAGTTGATCAATAGATTTTTATGGTTTGAGTAGAAGAATCATCAGTATTGCCACTTTTCCACAATTGTGGTAAATCTAGCACTTTATTAGTTTCTACCACTTTTATCACCCACTATTTGCATATTTCCAAAATCTATATAGTTATATAAAAATTATTGCATTATAATTAAAATTTTAGAAATTTTATTGCATATATTTTATTTTTATAGACATTTTATTGCATATATTTTATTTATTATTACATTTTATATATTGTTTTAGAACTGTTTTAAGAACATTATATGATAATTATTTGCAATAAAACTAATTCAGCGTGAAAAAACTTACTTTATGGTATACTTCTTATGATTTGTTTTGCTGTAGGACTTCAGTCGAATTTTTCCTTAACCCTCATCCGGATTTGTCATCAAATTGATGACATTTTTGACTTTAAATGTTTATAACTACTTTGTTTTTCATCGAATCGTTTTAAGATTTTGGCTCAATGGGTAAATCGTATATACATTTTTAATTTCTGATATCGTATGTATGCGCACATGTCACATTTTTGTTGTACAAAAAATTTCCCTAATTAATATTTTGTCATCAAATTGATGACACAGTATTCTAACAGGTGCCGTTAGTTTTTGATGGGTTATTTATTATTTTTGCGCCTTTTTTTTTGTTATTAGATTAGTCTTTGTTTATCTCTTGACCTAAGAGCAACTAATAACATTGTGCACTAAATCCGTTTTGCTTGGAAATAATAAAAAAATAGCGAAAATGAATTCTGATGAAAGTGATCTATTCGACAGTAATGACGATGAAGAATATATACCAAGTGATAGTGAATTTAGTTCTGATCACCATGAAAATTATGATTCTAATGATAATGATTCTGATATTGATTTTTTCGATCAACAAACAAGAGAAGCAGCAGTGTTAGATGAAAATATTTTATTGATGTCAAAAGACAAACAAATACAATATTCAACTGAACCAATGCCAATTGCTCGTTCTAATAATTCTTCCAGTCTTTCTTTTGCTTCAAGGCAAGGTGAATAATGCATTTTTTTCCATATTTTCTTGAAATTTGTTTTTCGAAATTTGTTGTTTAGGTCCAACAACATATGCTGCCGCTCAATGTACTGATGCGGTGTCTGCATTTTTATTGACGATACAACCGATTGAAAAAACAATTGTTGATATGACCAATTTGTATGGTGTTCGTCTATACAAAGATGATTGGGAAAGTGTTGATATTATAACTATGCGTGCATACTATGGTATTCTTTTATTAGCTGGTGTTTATCGTTCAAATGGGGAATGTTTGAGTGAACTGTGGGACGATAAACATGGTAGACCAATTTTTGCGGCTTGCATGTCGTTGGTGCAATTCAAAAAAATAAATCGATGTTTACGGTTCGACAATAAAGAGCAAAGAGAACGAGAAAGAGATAAGCTTGCTCCAATTCGATTTATTTTCGACAGATGGTTGCAAAATAACAAAAAGTTATATTGTCCAGGTGATTTTGTAACAGTAGCATAAAAACATTTTATGCTTACAATCTTCAAGTTTATACTGAAGCCGAGATCGAAATTGTTCTTCTGAAATAAATCAAGGTGAACGCTTGAGATGACTGAAGGTATAAATCTATCAGATTTTTGGGACTTACATTTTAAATTTTTCTTTTTTTTCATAGGTTTGAATGGAAGTAATATCACATGTGACAGTTTTTTCACTTCACATCATCTTGCTGTTGAGTTGAAAAAACGTCAGATGACTTTGGTAGGCACAATTCGCAAGAATCGTAAAGAAATTCCGCCATAATTAGTTGATATGAAGAAGAAAGAATTGTATCATACTTCATTCGTGTTCGACCATAATCTTCGGGCATGTATGTTGTCTTATGTCCCCAAAAAACGTCGTTTTGTTTCTTTGTTATCGACTTATCATTCGACTGTTAGAGTCGATGTTACAGATAAACAAAAAAAACCAGATATTATAAAATTCTATAATGAAACAAAAGGTGGAGATCAATAGATCAATTGGTCGGTACGTATCGATGTAAAAGAAAGGTGAATCGTTGGCCTGTTGCTCTGTTTTGTAATATACTTGACATATCAGCATCCAATGCTTTTGTTATTTATAAAGCATTGAATCCAGAATGGAATATTGCAAAAAAAAATCAACGCAGACGCTTGTTTTTGATTGAGATTGGCCAGTCATTGTGTTATCCTTTTATTGAACGACGCAAAAGTATGCCTCGTGGTCCCAATGCTATCGCTGTTGTGAATAACATTAGAAATATTCCCAATGAAGCTTCTTCTAGTGAACTACCATCAGGTTCATCGGGTACAACAGCAAACACATCATTTTCATTGCAACATGCACCGAAAACAAAGAAAAGAGCAATATGCTATTATTGCAAACGATCAGAGAATCGAAATATGCACGGCAAACGCTGTGATTATTGCTTAAAACATCTTTGTCCAAGTCATTGTTACTTATTATGCCAGAACTGTATTAAAAAAGGCCAATTCAAATAATATTTTTCGTTAATTTTGATTTTTTTACGTTTTTTTTAAATTTTTTTTTTCATTTAACACCACACCTATGTAATGTTATTAATAAATATAATTTTTTTGCATAAAAATCATAAATAAAGACCCATTTAATCAAATCATACAAAAAGATTTATTGTTGATTTATTGTTTTTGAAAATAACTGATTGATACAAGTGTCATCAATTTGATGACGCTAATACTTTTATGTATAAAAAAAAAATAATCCGGATGAGGGTTAAGATGAAAAATATATTCCAAAGTTTTTTAAAATTCACCACTCATTTTAGACTCAACCTACTACTATTTAAAATTTGCAAGTGACAACTTTGGTCATCATCCTTAGTTTGCAAGTGCCATCTGTTAGCGCCATCAACTGTTAACATAGCTGCAGTTATATATTTAATATTAAATCTACGTCAAAATTTAACAGAGCTGTTTGGATCGGTGGAAACAGTGTCGACTTATTAATCAGTGGGTCACGGGATAGATCCTCACGGTGGGCAAAGTAATACTTTTTTTTTTATGTGAATGCGTTTATGCTGTTGTTGGTACATGCTTTTGTTTTGTTTTTGCATAGTGCGAAAAAAATTAACAATTGCCCACAAGTGCGTTGAAATAACAATGACAGTAACATAAAAAGCTTCGCTTCTCTCGTATGTTCAACGACGCACCTGTGTTTTTGCATTAAATAGCTTTTAAAAATTAAAAAAAAAAATCTATTCAAACAAATGCTTTTTAAAAGGTTTTGGGTCCAATAAGCATAGATATTGCATAAAAAGTGTCAACTTTATTTTTTAAATATACATTTTCAAATATACATTCAAATATACATTTTTCCGGATATCAGGGTCTTTTTGAGCATCAAAATCCACAATTGAAAACGTTTCTTTAATATACAAGCTCCTTGCAGCTAAATTCAAAATAATGTTTACGCCATAAGCAAAGTTAATCTCTCATTTGGCCAGACAAATTTTTCATTAATCATTAATTAAAAATGTTTAAACTTTTGCATCTTCAGGTAAATTAACATCATTATCTCAGCTTATCTTAAACAAATTAAATTTTGAATTTAATGGTCTCATTTGTGTTATTTTTTCATACTTTCTGGACCCTAAGGGGGGGAAGGGGTTTTGAACACCGAACTCCCCTTGGCTACGGGCCACAGCTACACTAAGGCACATTTGCTTAGACGAAATATAAATTTTTTCAAAAACATAGAATACACATAATACATATTTTAAACCAATTTTTTCATTTATGTTACAGAAAAATAGTTGTTTTGCAAAATTATGATAAAACACACGTGCGTTGTTGGACACACGAGAGAAGCGAAGCTTTTTCGCAGTTACATTGATTTGATAGCTTAATAATTTTTTCTTTTTAATAAATTAACTTTTAAATTCAAAAATTTTAAATAACATAAAATAAATAACATATTTACAGAAAACATATTTACTGCTTATTTTTTTATTGTTGACTGTTAAATTACATATTCGGCCACGCCAACTACATATACGGGCATATAATGCCAGCTACTCTCAATTTTAACTCTCCACACATGGTTGTGAACTTGGCTGCACTGAACAAATTTTTTCCTTCAACAGCGTACTGCCTAGCGAAAAAACTCTCTAAAATTTCTAAAAATTTCTAAAAAATCAGACTTCACGCCAAGCAAATCACAGAACGAGGAGTAAAAAGTTTCGCTTCAAAAATATATTTTAGAGAACGCACACGAAACAAAATTTAACAAACATTACAAACGTCAAATTTAACAAACGTACTGCCTAGCGAAAAAACTCTCTAAAATTTTTCATACTTCACGCCAAGCAAATCACAGAACGAGGAGTAAAAAGTTTCGCTTCAAAAATATATTTTAAAGAACGCACACGAAACAAAATTTAACAAACATTTTAGACACCTTGCCGATGTCTTGCGTGCGTTTGTTAATTCCATATGTATTGACATCATCTATTTTTTTGACACTTAAAAACGCACTTGTGGGCATTGATACTATTCTTCGTATCAACAACACCACAAACGCATTCACAATACAAACACACCGATGCTGGAGACACCCTGTGGCAAATAGAAGCAAATTGTGTAGCATAGCAAATACACAATCCTCTATCTATTGATAGACGGTGCCGATCTACTGCAGCATAGCTTCTGTTATAATTAATATTGAATTATCAACTATTTCCAAGGAACCTTTGTGGCCTGGTGGATAGTGTATTTGACTCTCATACAAGAGGACGCGGGTTCGATCTCCACGGCGGGCCAAAAAATATTTTTAATATTTATATTAAAGTATTAAATTTGTTGTTGTAATAAGCACTAGCAACAAAGAAGCCATCAAATTTCCAAGAAAAAATCTGTCGAAAATTTTTCTGATTTCACTCTAAGCAAATCACAGAACGAGGAGTAAAAAGCTTCGCTTCAAAAACTTGTTGTTAATGATAAAAATTGTTGTAAAATAACATATAACTCTTGAAACAATTGGCATATTCATTTAGACGCACTTTAGTTAAATCGTAAATTATAAAAATTTTGTAATGAGCATGCCCACCATTTTTTTGGATCACCTCAAATATTCTATTAGGCATTGAATTGGTAAGTTTTTGTAGAATGGTTCCTTGAATTGAAGTCCAAACTTTCTTAATTTAAAATTTCAATTCTGTAACAGTAGAAAATGGGGTTCCTTTCGCTTTTTCGGTGTAAGCTTTCCGTGCCATAATACCCAATAGATTTTCTATGGGGCTTAGATCGGGGCTACACGCAGGCCTCTTCAAAGTTTTGATTTCTCGCTGCTCAAACCAAGGCATGGATGTCTTAGAGACATAATTGGACGCATTGTCCTGTTCAAAAATGACACTGTCGCCCATTTTATCCTCGATAAATTGAATAAGGACATGGACGCATTGTCCTGTTCAAAAATGACACTGTCACCCATTTTATCTTCGATAAATTGAATTAGAACATCGTCTCGCATGTCCAGGGGCGCAACCAGGATTTTTTTTGGGGAGATTTTATAATATATCGGACTTACATATTAAAACAAAGTAACTATAGCGGCTATTGTGTACTGGTTAGTGAGTCCGATTTTTGCACTTATAGTTCCTGGCAAAAACTTCAGTCAAGCAAGCAACATCTTACCATTCAACTTCTTCACATCACAGGAGTAAATTTCAATTGTTAATTTCAAAGTTAACAAGCAAACAAAGAATTCCACCACAATACAGCATACATAATAGCTGCATTCCCGTGGCACTGGATCAGATTTATGGCTTCATTTTTTATTCCTCTCCGATCAATCGTTTCGTTCAAGCCAGTGTTCGTTCGTGTTTTTGAAATTTGTAATTCGAACGGAATCAAACAATCATAACAGCTGATCAGCCACCGAACGATGCCGTAGTACAGATACGTATTTGCAAAATGTATTTCTAACGATCACTGAAACCACGAATTCGAACGTCAAATTCAAACTAATAGCCTCATTTTGTATTCCTAACGAAGCCTTCAACGAACGATGGCTATGCGAACGATGTTGATTTCAAACTGAAATATGTATTTCGAACGAAGCTTATCGTTAGCTCATTCGACAAGCTTTTGTTTGATATGTACACTCAAACTGTTATACATAAGCAGTTGTCAAATGTGGCGTTGCCATATCAAACACTAGGGAAGTTTTCTGTATTTTGTCTACTTACTTCATAGATTTTGTAAATATGTTGCTTTGTTTCTTATATGTTGGCAGTGCTTTTGTTCGGTTTGTGTATTCAATAAATATACTTTGAGCAGTTAAGTGGTTTGCGTATTTGTTTTTCATTATTATTGTTTTTAGTGATTGAGTGATTGCTATTGACATATCAAAATAAAATGTATGCAGCTATTGCAGATTTGTTTTTATTTTATGTATTCCAAGTGCTTCACAGTCTTCCGACACTGTATATATACATATATTTCATAATTTATTTACCTTTAGGTTCAGAACTTTCCATTTTTTAACCATTATATTAACGACTGCAACCACAACGATAGCATAAAAGTGTTCGTTTGATTTTGACGTTCGGATTCATGGTTTCAGTGATCGTTAGAAATACATATTGCAAATATGTAACTGTACTACGGCATCGTTCGCTGACTGATCAGCTGTTATCATTGTTTGATTCTGTTCAAATTACAAATTTCAAAAACACGAACTAACACTGGCTTGAAAGAAATGATTGATCGGATAGGAATACAAAATGAAGCCATAACACTTTTATGCTATCTTTGTGGTTGCAGTCGTTTATAAAATGGTTGAAAAATTTAAAATTCTGAACATAAAGGTAAATAAATTATGAAATATATAAATATATACAGTGTTTGAAGGCTGTGAAGTACTAAAAAACATAAAATAAAAAAATAAACTGCTATAGCTGCATACATTTTATTTGATTTTGATATGTCGAAAGCGATCACTCAAAACAAATCCGCAAACCACTTAATTGCTCAAAGTATATTTATTGAATACACAAACCGAACAAGAGCTCTGCCAACATATAAGAAACAAATCAACATATTTAAAAAATATTTGAAGTAAGTGACAAAATACTTCCATTAAGTACAATAAACTACAAATTGTACTTCCTTAGTGTTTGATATGGCAGCGCCACATTTGACAACTGCTTGTGTATAACAGCTTGAGTGTACATGACAAACAAAAGCTTGTCGAATGAACTAACGATAAGCTTCGTTCGAAATACATATTTCAGTTTGAATTCAACATCGTTCGCATAGCCATCGTTTGTTGAATGCTTCGTTAGGAATACAAAATCAGGCTATAATCTCAGTGGAACAGTTTTAGTTCAACTCTGTTACATTTGGCACCACTCGCGATGAAGTGTTAAAATACGAGTGCGGACAGTAGGACGAAAACTCATCGAAGAGTACTTAAAATTTGCCAACTATGTTCGTTTTGAAAAAAAATGCTTTAAGCTTGGCAGCATTTTAAGATCAGAAATTGAGCCAGGAAAAGAGCTGGTTCTAATTTTTGTTTTTGTATTGTGAATAAAATAGAGCCACGCTAGATCAACGACCTCGGGAATGCAGCTAATGATAACTAAAAATAAGTTTTGATAAAAAGTGTTTTATTTGTATTAAAAAATAATTAAAAATTTAAAAAATTGTGATCCATTGTTTACTTTTTACAGAAAAAAAGTTAGTTACAGGATTATTGTGATTAAAATTAACAAAACAAACCAAAACCATGTTTTCAAATTCAGTTTACGCCTACTTTCAGCGAGTTTATCTAAAATAAAATCCACTGATGGCGTCATACCTCTGTACAGATTAAGCAATGTGAGACCATTTAATCTATTTTGCAACATCGTGCTTCTAAAATAAGTTTTGAGTCGGCGAAGTTCTGAAAATGTTCTTTCATTTTCACAAGAAGTGACTGGAAGAGTTTCAAGGATGATTGGTAAATTAAATATACTCGTATTAGAGAATATTTCTTTATTGCACAGTTCTAAGGCTTCAAACACTGTCTTTTTCCATCGTTAGTTTTATTACTAACTTTATACGAAACATTCGGTTTCATTTTGAAATCATCAAAATATTCTTCCAAATCATCTTAATAAAATCCAAATAGTTTTTCAAAAGCTCCTAAAGCGCCATATCTATTGGTCTTGTAGCGTCAGGAAAAAGTGTTGAAATAAACAGTGGAAAAATATGTTTTAAAAATCTAACTCTTAGGTTTGAGATAAATCAAATGCTTGTCAAAAATTTTTTACAGAGACAGAGCCAACTGTTGATTAGTGGCAAATCAATATTTATTTTGTTGACTTTATGCTTAGAGTATAATATTATATTGTGAAGTAACAAATTGAATGTGTCGTAATTTAATAATAAAGTATTAGTACTTCAACCACAGCTCTATCTAGGGAACTAAACACTCTTTCACTCTAGTTGGTCATTCAATGGGTGGCGCCATTGCAGTGCTGTTATCCATAGTTTAGGCACTTTTATATAAAATACTCTTATACTGTTAAAAATTAAAAAAAAACCCCATATATCACAAACTTCGTTTTGCTAACGGGTTTTGCTTAAGGGCCTTCTAAAGTTTTAATTTTTGTGAATTCAGCTAACGCCCGCGTTTATCTCCTGTATCCACTAAACAATATTATTTTTTCAACCACTCAACGTTTTTCCGATTAAAACGATAAAGTTTCCGAAAGTGTTAATTTCTACATTCTTTACGTTCATTATAAATTGTTCTGTTTCGAATATTAAAAAAATGCGTCATTATCACTTGTGAATGCACCAAATCTTAAATTAAAACTAACTTCAACAAATTCAAGCTAGGCTAGAGCAGCTTGAAAAAACTCAAGCAATTCCTTAACTGGAAAAAGCAATTCCTTGCTTTATTTATTAGCATTAAAGCAATGTCTTAAGCAAATAAGGGAAAGGTAAAAAATCGTTTTCCTAGGGAAATTAGAAATTGCTTAAAAGAAAAGGTATAGCTTGAGTCTTTATTCATGCTATATTTAAGCTATTGCTCAGAAATTTAATGTTTTTAAGCTAAGACACATTTGGTGCAACCGAAATTAAAAAAAAAAGTACATAAAAATACACCAGTCACCAAAACTCATTTCTTTTGCGCTGAAATTTTTAAATTCAAATATGTACAAGTTGAAAAAAAATTCATGCTTACTTAAATAACTACTTCAAGAACTTTAAACGCGTTTTTCTTGAAAGGGCTGTTTGAAACCAGTGGACAGCTTTATTAAAAAACTATGATAAGGATCGCATTCAAATGTATTTATCTTGTTAAGCAAATAAAATCGGTACTATACGTATCGATCGTTCGATTTTTATTTTAGAGAAATACTTTTTTATAACCTAAAAAAATTACTTTTTTACCTAGCATTTTGGTCAAAATCAAAATTTTTCTAAAATCTTCGATCTAAAACTCAAAAAGCTTTAGGAGAACCTTAATCATTTTTTTTTTTTAGATGGACAAGCTCTGAAAAATCGTGTCCACCGCATATTATACAAAAATTCAAAAAGTTTTCCTCAAAACATATGCTGTAATTATAATGCAGAAACAAAATGTATCTAAAAAAACCTTAGCTTAAAAATAAATCTTTTAAGACATGGTTTTGTTCGCTTCAAAAACTTTAGTAGGCCCTTAAAATTAATCATCACCTGTTTTTGGCAGATCTAGGGACATTTTTGGTGAGAGAGATACGCTACCGAATAGAATGAGAAATTACGATTGCCAATTATTGTCTTAAATCAGGAGAGCGCTCAGTGAGCTATGGAGCGCCCAGGCCTGTCTTAAATTGTTAACTAATTTCAGTTCTTGCTAATTCGTCTTCTAATTTCAGGGGGCTGTCAATATGATGACTGTCTTATATGAAGAGTACAATTATTGTCATTGCTAATTATTGTAATTGACTATGGCCAATAATTGTATAAAATTTTTTCGGATTTTTTAACAACAATGCCATAAGAAATGCGTCCGTACCATGATGAAACGCTTAAATTCGTACTAAATCTAATTAAGGAGCAAACTACTCATGAGAAATGAGTAAGGTTAAAATGTTTTCTCTTTTTATTTTTTATTTTAATTTTTTATTAAAGCTATTTTTTGTAATGTTTGAAATATCTAAATAATTTTTTGTATATACAAATAATCATTTAAGTGCCTATATACGGCTGAAAAATACTATTTATTTTTTTCTTGATGACAATAACTATATATTAAGACCATACCAAAAACTATACCATGCTGCCAATAATCGTAATTACGAGATTGTCAAAAATTGTACCAAGTGGCCAATAATTGTACTCTTTTAACATGACATGAATTGTACTTACACTGTCACAATTTATCATATTGGATATATTTTCAAAAATCATACAACAAACAAAATGAAAATTTTTTTTCATACAACAAAAATGAAAAAATGTGATAAAATGAAGATTTTTTTCTGCGGCGTAACTTTTTGGAGTCAATTTAGATACATGGGATAATGACGTTTTAATCCTATAACTCACGTTGTTTGAATTGACTCTGGTTCTCAAAATAAGTGTTATTTTAAAATTGAAGGAGATTTCACCAAATATTTCAGCATAACTGAGGAACAATTTGTCCGATTGGGTTTATTTGTAACATATCTGTGCTAAGAACAAAAGATGAAAAAATAGCAATTTTGACTTTTTTGATTTTTTATGAATTTTAAAACAACAAAAAATTTAGAATTTTTCCTAAAAAAATGTTTTTTCCGAAGAACTTTCTGAATATTTCCGAAAATATTGAGCTAATTAAAAACAATGCGACCGTAGCTGGGAGGTAATTTAGTTGTTAATTTTTGATTTAACCTTATCGGACAAATGGTTCTTGAGTTATGCTAAAATATTTGGTGAAATCTCCTTAATTTTTAAAATAACGGTTTATCTCGAGAACTAGTCAATTCAAATAATGTAAATTATAGGCTTAGATCTTCACCAACATATGTACCAAAATTAACTTACAAATCCCATGCCGCAAAACCAGTGGTTCCCTGTGTTATATATTATTTAACAAAATTTTATAGTAACTTCATGCATATATCAAAATTAAAAATTAATAATGATATTAAAGAGAATTTGTTTAAATTCTCACAATAATTAATTTATTAATGAAGTGGGTTCAAATCTACAAATTCCTTATGGTTGCAACAATTATACCGCGTACCCTAGATCATGATACAATAATTTACTAGGTAGCCTTGACAACTACCTTTTTTTCTCACGAGCGGCGATCGGGAGTTGTCAAATCAATACAAAGTTTAACTTGTCATCTGTTTTGCTGCTTCTTCGATTTCTCTTTTTAAAATTAAAGCTAAAAATTTATTGATCACAAAATTTTTCTTCAAAAGTAGACGAAAAATGTTTGAACGAAGTAATTTATGTAAATTTCAATAAATTCATCCAACCAAAACAAAACACTGCGTCCAGCTAAAAACAAAACACATACCATAGAGTATAAATTATTATCTAGAGATTGCATCAACTCTGCTAAATCTCTGGCATGTGTTAACAGAGGTTAACAGAGTTTTTTTTCTTCATGTTTTTAAGTGAAATAACTCTGTTAACACATGCCAGAGATTTAGCAGAGTTGATGCAATCTCTAGATCATAATTTACACTCTATGCACATACCTACATGCAAATAATGAGAGCAAACGAAACACATGCTCAGTTTGTTTACCATACCCACGGTTGCCATCTGCCAATTTATTTTTGTACCAAATTTTCCTAAAAAATGTACCAAATAGAAGAAAAATGTACAAACTTTTTTCTATAACAATTTTATTAACATTTATTTATACAAACACTTCGTTGAAGTATATTTGTATATATACAAAACATAACAGCCGTTTTAACCCTTTTATACCCGTTGTTGTATATATAGGCGTCTAGGCCCCGCTAATTGAATTTTTTTGATCTTCAGTTTCTTGCATTATGTAGCCTTGTGTGTTGTGCAAGCTTACAGCATTTTGTTCGCTTGTAAGCTGCGCCCGTGTTCATTCAGTAGACGTTCTCCTTAGAGTAAAATAAGACAACGTCATTTAGCGAAAAATGTGTTTATATAAAAAGTGTTTAAAAACATTAAAATAATTGTTTTATTATAAAACCAAGTACACAATATAATAAAATGAAGGTAAGAGAAAACAAAATCGCGAGAAAGTGTTTAGTTTGTTTATAATAATTTTATATAAGTGCTGTGGCAACATCTTGTAACTAACGAACTAGGACACTAAGCACTTCAAAATTTTTGTCAGTTCATATTTGAGTCAATACTAACACATATCTTTCCTCAAAAAATGTTTAGCCTCTCCCATTTTAATGCAGGCATGAAAGGGTTAAGTTCTTTTATATTAATTTTAACAAAATAAAAAAGTTAAAATAGTTATTTTGCTGACCAGATGTAATGAGATTACACAACTCTTTAGAGAGCATTATGTCGATAAGTGTTTTAAATTCTACGAGTGATATATTTCTAAGCTTAGTTTTAATGAGACTTAGATCAAAAAATTTGCGCTCAGCAGCTCTTGAGCTATATGGAAGGCACATCAGACTATTAACAAATTGGGCAAATACTTTAAAACAAATTTCCCCTTATCCATTCTTCATACACCTTACTTTTTCCCAAAATGTAGCAACATCAGTACAATTTTATAAAAAATAAATAATTTCTCAAACAGTGAAACCAAGTGCTGCTGTTTGTGTAATGTTGTGAATTTTTTTAACACTTTTTATAAAATGTACCAAACCAAAAAATTAAGGTATCGATGTACCAAGTGAAATTAAATTATTAAATATTTTTAAATATTTGTTATTAAATATTAAATATTTATTAAAATTATTAAATATTGGTACAATTGTACCAAAGTGGCAACAGTGACCATACCATTTGTATGGCCGCTCATCGCTTCGACACTTCGGCATTTCGAAAATAAATTTACTCCAGCCCTTAAGTAGGCCGATTCATGGCAGAATTATAATGTAGGGCCGATTCGCTTAGTGTCCTCACGCGTCATTTAAGAGTGGATAATGAAAAGGTTGGTTAGTTGTCAAAACGACGAAATTCGTAGAAATTGCAAATGAAGAAAATATTTTATGTTTCCAAGTTGCGAACAGTGCGGTCGCGTGTGTTAAATTAGTCATATTTTGAGTGAAAATATTAATAAAACATTGTAATAACAACCATAAAATGTGAAAGAAGTCCTAAATTGGAAAAAAAATCTGTAAAAATTGTAACCTAAAATCAACTGCGAAACTCGAGATGAACAGCTGATTTTGACATCCAGCCCGCTTGATTCTGCTTTCTAATTAAATTCTCTCCGAGTCGGCCCTACCTTATAATTCTGCCATGGGCCGATTGAACATTTTCTTCAAAAGGGAAAAATTGTCTGGTGAATTCTCTTAAGAATATATACCATCCTTGTTACAGCTTAGTGTCAGATAATTGCACTATACATAATTATCCAATTCTATAGCCCAAAATATTTGTCTTCGCTTATATGTAAAAAATTTCCCTGTTTTTTTTTTCTCTCTTGCTTTGTTATTGGAATAGTCCTTTTCTGATTGAATAGTTTCTTTCTATGGGTATTTTTTGCTTTCTATTGGCAAACTCGAAAGTAAAATCTTCAAAAAGAAAATTTAAAAAATTTGAAAATTTAAATCATGTATAGTACAGTGGTCCTTATTTTTTTTTTCGAAAGTAACGAATAACGCACCAGGGTTCTGTTCCTTAGCATGACAGAGGTAAACTCTGAATTTTCAGGAAAAAATATTGATACTTAAACATGCCTCAAGTGACCTCTATATTGAAAATCTGATTTTAATGGGAAAATAGTGCTGTTTTCCCAAAATAATACCAATCACATTTTTATTAGCTCAAATTTTCAAAAAACTAGTACTCACTTCGTTGTTTAATTTAATTTTTCTTTGAAATTAGTCATCAAACATGAAAATCGGCTTTAAATTACCAGTTATGATTTTTTTTACTTATGGAAAAAAACTAATTTTTTTTTGTTCTATTAAAAAAATTGCAAAAATCTAAATTAAATAAATTGTAGTGAGATGTCATGAAAATATTTTCTAAGACTATACCTAATACAGATACAAAAAATGGTGCGATTACGTTTAATAATTTGGCCGTTGCGAAATTTTTTTGCAGAAGTACGCCTTTTTCGAAATTTCGAGCTTGAATATTTTTAAGAAAAAAATTCCCAAAAACCCAAAAACAGAAATTTTTATAAATGTAAATAAAAATGAACTAAGAATAGTTTTGAGCTATTTTGTGCAAAAAATTAAAAAAACCGAAAATCGGATAAAAAGGTTACAGCTGTTGAAACGCCTTTCAAAAATCCTTAAAGTGCCCTTTTCTGTCATATCGAATATAGAAATAATCAAAAAAACATTTTTATTATTTGAAATGTCTTCAATAATTCTTAAAAATATATCTACTTTTTTTCGAAAAATTTTGAAATTTCAGGGTTGAAAAAATAATCATAGCCCTGGTTTAAGAGTAAAAACATCCCAAAAATCCACTTTTTCAGACACAAATTTCCTCTGTGTTGTGTTATGTTGAAAAATTTTATATCAAGCATACAAATGCATCTAATGTTTTGCTTGTTTATTTATTATTTTTGTCGTAATTCTGGAATAATGTGTTGCGATTAGTGTCTGAAATAATGTGTTTTCAGACTAATGTTATCTACACGGACTTCAGCAAAGCTTTTGACGTTATAAATCACAAGCTCTTCATTTGAAAATGATCTCTTGTCGGATTTCCCACACAGTTGGTGTGGGGATTGAATCGAATCTAAGTAATAGAACACAATCCGTTTTATTTAAACTCGCGAAATCATACGAGTTTCCTGTTACCTCGGGATTGCCCCCAAGGAAGTCTTCTCTTTCTCGGACCTCTTCTCTTTCTACTTTGTATAAATGATTTGTCATCTGTAATAAAGCATTCTAATATCTGGATGTATGCCGATAACGTAAAACTATTTCTTATAAAAATGGATATGACGCTGTATTCTTACAAATTGACATCAACAATATTCATAACTGGTGTAAAATAAATCTAATGAATCTCAAAATGAAAAAATGTAAGCACATGACCTTCTCGCGTAAGCCATTGCTTAGGCATACTTACAAAATTTGTGATTATACATTAGAATCTCTAGAAAGTTTCGTTGATCTTGAAGTTATCATGGACCCTAAGCTGCGCCTTCATATTCATATTACTAAAATAATAAATAGAGCAAATAGTTCCCTAGGATTTATTAAACGATGGGCAAAAGAGTTCAACGATTCCTTCATAACGAAAACTTTGTTTACTTCTCTAGTGCGGCATATCTTAGAATATGCTTCAATTATATGGTGCCCACGATACGGTTGTTACATTGACGACATTGAATCGGTTCAGAAAATTTCTTTTGTCCTGCTTAAACAATTTTTATTGCAGAACTTTTTTTCACCTGCCACCCTATGAATATCGGTTACAGCTCTTGAATCTTCCAACTTTAAAAAATCGCAGAGTTATGCTTAATGTGAGTTGGATTGTTAAGCTTTTACATGGATATGTAGTCAGTCCATATTTATTGAGTAAAATTTACTTTTATATTCCTCTCCGTCCTAGAAGTTCTTTTGAGTTACTTTACATGAACTTTTGTAGAACAAATTACTTGCAAAATGAAGCGCTTGTGGTGACATTAATTTTGTTTCAGATGTAATTTCCTTAAATGCATCCATGTACTCAATTAAACATAATATTCTAGATTATCTCCAGTACCGCAGCTGATGTGAATCATTATCTCCCAAGGGATTTAATTTTTTTCGGGCGATATTTGACAATATATTACAGGTAAGCTGAATCAAATTAAACATGATTATCCAGAGCAAGACCACGTCCGTCTCGCCTGGCATGTGCAGGAGCTAGACCTCGTCCGTCACGACTTGCACGTGTAAGATTTACTCTAATCATTGTTTACAGAAATCTACAAACAACAGAATAGAACTTGATTATCCAGAGCAAGACCTCGTCCGTTTTGCCTGGCATATCAGGGAGCTCGACCGCGCCCGTCTAGCCTTTCATATGTGAGCACGGCTCTAATCAATCGATCTATTAACTATCAAGATGACATCCGGAATATTCATACAACGTTAAACGTTCTAGCTTGGCAATTTGTGTTTATTAATTTAATACTAAGTTAACTTAAATACATAATAATTTTTATATTAATATACTGCTATAAATGAATGTTTATAATGCTATTATGATTTGTAATTATGTGTACGTATAATGAATTGTTAAATTTTTAAAATGCTATAAAGCCTTAGGGCTTCGCATAAAATTAATAAAATTAAAATGAAAATAAAATTATAGTCAAGATATTTTCTATTATAATCTTAAATGACCTTTATAAATGATGATAATGCAAATTTATGACTATGAAAGTAAATAAATAACTATATGAAACGGAATAAAGGCGCATGCCGAAACTGGCTTTGAAGATTTAATTACTTAAACCTGGGCAACCAAATTTTTCCTAAATATATTTTGGCAACCCTTGAATTCTAAAATTTTGCAAAAAAAATATCAGATATTTAGTTTTAAGAATAATTGAAGTCATTTCAACTGATAAATCTATGTTTTTTGACTTTTTATGATTTTCTTCTGTGTTCGCTGTCGGTTTTTTTACTTCCATAGACGACACCTTAGGTTATCTGGAAAAGGTGCGCGCCTTTCCGTTTTTTCCATTTTCCTATTTTTGGCAGCACTTTTCCTGAGCAATTTTTGACACAAAAAAATCAGATTTCACCTGTAATGTTTCACCTGTCAAACTAAAGGTAAACCGCGGAAAATTAGACTGCTCCTTTTTTTTGCTTAGACTCATTCTTTCTCTTAATTATAAAAATTAGCGTTATAATTCTCATCTAGCCCGCGCTAGAATTATTTACGTGTCAACACTTTCTTGGGTATTTAAATACCCATTAGGCAGTAATGAGTTAAGGATATGCCAATAACTATACTATGTTGTCAATTCATTCCATATTTTTGTCTTATTTATTACTAGTTTTTAACCGAGTTCAAAAACGAGGAGGTTCTCAAGTTCGTCGGTTTCTCTGTTTCTCTGTTTTTTTTTTTTTTTTTTTAAATGTATGTACATCGATAACTCCTAAACCATATGCCTGATTGCCATTATTTTTGGTGAACTGATAGATATCATAAACACGGAGGTGCCCATCTTTTTTGTTTTCAGACTTCACCAGCACTCAGCGGATGCCCCCTATAAATGCGAAAGCATTGTGTTGATTCGGAAGTCGGGTGATAGTTAGTTGGAGGGTGGAAAGATAGTGTCGATGAAGATTTGATTTAAATTTACACAGATTGAAACTGCCGGGAAACACGACCGCAGGGAGATTGTTCCACAATTTTACTGAGCGACCGAAGAACGAATTATCTCGGTAATGCGATGTTCTATTGGGTAAAGTTGCAATGGTAAAGGGATGGGCTTGAAAAGCTGCCCGAGTGGACCTAGGAAACACACGAGCTGGTGGCGTCAGGCCATGTATCTCCCTTGAACACTTCCCATGGTAGTACCTGTACAGAAGGCTTAGGCAACCAACATTGCGACGATGCCCAAGAGAGTTGAGAGAAGATGAAGTATTTCCATCACCTATCAAATATATCGCACGTCTTTGAATCCGGTCCAGAAGCTCCATATATGATCTTGAAGCCCCTGCCCAAATTTGCGAATTGTACTCCATTTTCGGCTAAATATATGAGGTATAGATCAAACGAAGATCAGATGGAGTGAAGTATGTCTTACACCGTTTCAAAAACCAAGGCACTTGGCTGCTTCTTTTGACACATCAAAAATGTGATCATTCCATCGAAGATCTGCTTGTATTGAAATGCCTAGAACGTCAAGAGCATCTGACTCCATAAGATCTACACCGTTCATATTGAGGGGAGCTAAGGGGCAATTGATTCGCTTGTGGGTTAACAGACAACACTGGGTCTTGCTAGCATTAAACTCTACTCTATTAGCAAGACCCCACTCGGAGATTTTCCCCAAGTCATTATTAAGTGTGTCATTCATATGTGCCTCCTCCTCTCAATATCCAAAGAGCTCGGGCGTTTTTTAAATGAATATGAATGGCAAATGCTGCTGTCATCCGCAAACGAATGAATTGGGTTGTGATTCAACGACAGAAGGTCGTTGATAAAAACCAGGAACAAAGTTGGCGATAGAACTGATCCCTGCGGTACACCTGCGTTAATGGCGTCCTCTCTGGACGATATGCCATTGACTACAACATGGATCGTTCGATTCATAAGAAGCTTGTGATCCACCGAGCAAAGTTACCACCGACACCATATGCAATTAGTTTAGACACGAGCGCTTTATGCCACACTCGATCAAATTCCTTTGAAATATCCAGAGCAACAACTCTGCTCTCACCGAATAAGTGAACGCATTGGTTTCATTTTTCAGTTAAGAACGCCCTAAGGTCGCCAGTAGAGCGGGCCGTACGAGAACCATATTGACGGTTACTAAGCAATTCATTGTGCTCCAGATAGTTCATAAGGTTCAAGTTAATTACGCTCTCCATAACGTTGGCGAGCGTAGAGCATGTCGATATTGGTCGGTAGTTTGCAGGGTTCGTGACATCGCCCTTTTTTTGTACCGGCTGGACCCTTGCGACCTTCCAACAAAATGGAAATACTCCTGTTCTGTAGGAGATGTTGAATAGGTTACGCAAAGGCCGAGCCAGACTAGAAGCACACGCTTTAAGCACAAGTGGTGGTATGCCATTCGGACCAGATGCTTTGTTTATGTTGAGGTTTGCAAGGACCTTTTTAACTGCTCTCGTACGAAAATATATCTCCTGCATTACAGAAGACGTTCTTTCAACGAAAGGTAGTAGCTGATTGCTTACTGGGATTGTGGAGTTATGTGCAAACAACTGACCAAAAGTTTTTGCTCCCTTTGGGGCAGAGAAGAACCTGTTCTCTGATGCGAGTTTCGTCAAGAAACTTTTCGCGTTTAAAAATTGCATAACAGCGATTCCTAGCCTCAATGCGAAGTCTTTTCGTATCGGCATTCTTATCAGAGCGCCAATTCCGAAAGTCTCATTAAACCATGAGTGGTCTTTTGGTTTAATGCTTCTCATCTTATTGGGGATGAAAGACCGCGTACCCAATAAGATAATTTCTTGCACTATAACAGCCGCGGCATTCACATTTCTGTCAGCGAAACATAATTTCCAATTGAAGTTGCGATAAAAATTATTTAGCGCAGTTCAATTTGCTCTTCCATAAAACCATGCAGTCCTTTTCGGGGCTTCAGGCGTATAGGTGCGAAGGTTAGAATATGGAAAAACAGCGGAGATGGTGCAATGGTCCGAATTACCAAGAGGTGCGTTGACACTCAGATCATATTTTTCATGATGCGAAGTCAGAAAGAGGTCTAAGATGTTATGGCTATGCAGATCACTTCTTGGAAACAAAGTTGGTTTCTTCACTAGTTGAATCAATTGGTTCGATTCAGAAAAAGCTCAACATATTGTCGTTCAGGTGTTGTTTGGCCCGAGTGACATAACCAAGCCGTGTTGTGGACATTGAAATCGCCAGCAACAACGATTTCACTATCAGGGAACAACCCCAAAATTTGCGATATCGAATCAGAGAGAGAATCTAGTTTGTTAAAAATAGGCTCCCTCCCTAAATTCGGACTTCTATAGACGTAGCAGAAATGTAGCAAGTGCAAGCGGACCCTGAACCTAACCCACATAGAGCTAAATTCCGGATCGGTCAGGCCCAGACTCCGTTGGCACTGATACGCTACATCCGAACGTATAAAAAGAGCGGTGCCCCTATGCGAAGAAAACAATGGCAGTAAGTGATACCCAGAAATATAAAAATCCAGTGGATCTGCAACCTCGCTCACCTGGGTCTCACTTAATGCCATTATTTGAGGCCTATTAAGAGCACAATGTGCATAGACCGAGAAGAAATTCGCCCTCAATCCATGTATATTGCAAAAATCTATGCGAAAATGACTCGACATTCTCGCACCGTGCAAATATTACTAAACTCTGTGGACATAAATATGTGCAAAGGCCAGTGTTATGCCTTCACCTTAGCACAACTCTGCCCACAGTGCAACCTCACTCACAGCCGATACTAATCGAAGAGGATGGAGGAGTTGACGGACACGAAAAAAACAACAATTACTTACGCGGCGAAGAGCATAGAAAAGCCCTTCGCGTGGTCAGCTAAAAAAAAACGTTGACTGCAGCTTAATGTTGTTGTTGCTGCTGGCCGCACTCAGCACAGCAAATTTCAGATGATGATGATGATGATGATGATGATGATGATGATGTTGTTGTTGATGCTGTTTTTAATGTTATAATTGTGCTGTTGTTATGCTGTTGTTGTTATTTTTGTGTTAAAACTGTTGATAATTGTTGCTTTGTTTTATTATTTGTTTTGCTCGCTTAGCTTTTAATTTTTCCATATGTATGTATTTTTTTTTTTTTTTTAAGAACACAAAGCACTCGACACGAGACAACCGACGGACATTAGTTTATATAATTAAGGGCGCGAATAATTATTCACTTTTTTTATTTTTGTTTTAATTTATTTAATAAAACCCGACAGAAACAAAAGACAAGTACATGGGGACGGACGAGCGGCACGTCTCTTTTTTAATTTTTTTATTTTATTTGAATATTATACGTAATAATATATTCTAAAAAATTGGGCGGTATTCGAGAACGGGTCATGGCAATACTAGAAAAGCACTGTATATCGAATAATATTGACACTAGGGTACTGCAATTTAGTGTAGGGGTAGACGCAGTTATTACAAATATGGTCAAGAAAATGGGCATTATTCGACAAATGGGCGTGGCAATATTAGAAAAAGCGTGTATCTCGAATAATATTGAAACAAGGGTACTGAAATTTAGTATAGGGGTAGGCATTATTATAACAAATTACGATAAAGAAAGTGGGCGTTATTCGAAAAATGTGTCTGGCAATATTAGAAAAAAACTATCTCAAATAATATTGACACTAGTAAACTGCAAATTAGTGCAGGGGTAGGAACAGTTAATACAAATAACGGTCAAGAAAATGGGCGTTATTTGACAAATGAGCGTGGCAATATTAGAAAAAGAGTGTATCTCGAATAATATTGATATTATGGTACTGCAATTTGGTATAGGGGTAGGCATTATTAGTAAAAAGAACGGTCAATAAAGTGGGCGGTATACGACTACTGGGCTTGGCAATATTAGAAAAATAGTGTTTCTCGAATAATATTGACACTAGGGCATTGAAATATACATGCAATAACAATAGAGTTCAGCTACTACAGCTTTATCGCACTTCCTCAGCATTAACCCATCTAAAGCCACTACCCAGTAATCATTGAAAAATGTCAATGTTATGGATACCCGTGACCACAAACAAGTTAATGTAGAAAAAATTTACCCACCAATAAATGGGTTGGGCTCAGGGACAACACAAGACGTAATAGATCTAATTACACAACTAATTGTAATCTACTTTTGAGTTGACCTTTTGACAAATTAACATCAAAAACGCTACAATTGTTAACAAAGGAACTCATGCGACTTAAAGGAGCAGTAGCCATATAATTTGTTCTACTAAATTGGCAAATAAATTAAGTTGTTAGCGTTTCTACTGCTTCTACGGTTAGTGTTAAAATTTATGTGAGAAAGAAGTTCTGGAGAATCGAATACACCTGTTATGAGCTGATGATCACCTAAAGACTGCATTTTTAATAGTTTTAAACGATCCTCATAAGGAGGAAGGTCTAATATATCAGTTCCACTTAAGCCCCTTAGAGTAAACTGAACAAAACGTTTTTGGATTCTTTCTATTCGATCAACATGCACATTGTAACTTGGGGACCAAACTTGACTTGCATACTCTAAGTGAGGACGCACGATTGCATAATACAACGTTGTAGTTGTAATCATGCTATTAAATTCTTTGGCCCAGCGTTTTATAAAACCAAGCATTGAAGATGCTTTTTTACAAATATTATCAATATAAATGTTAAACGACAGCTTAGAATCCATGCATATACCTAGGTCTTTGACGGTGTCTACACGACTCAAGGCAGTATCTTTAATCTTATAATCAAAAATAAAATTATTCCTTTTTCGCAAAAAGGTCATAGTTTAGCATTTATCTGGATTTAAAAACATATTATTTTTAGAACGCCAAACTTCAAAGGATTTTAGATTAGACTGGAGTAGATCTAAATTATCTCTAGAATTAATCGTTCTGTATATTTTCATATCATCGGCATAAATAAGCAGATGAGAGTGTTCAATGACGTGAGTTACATCATTGATAGCTAAGATAAACAGAAGAGGACCAAGGTGACTACCCTGAGGAACACCTGATCCAGTAATAAATTCAGAAGACAATGCCCCTCGGAAACGTATTTGATAAGATCGCTCCACCAAATACGATTTAATCCAGTTCACAAAATATTGTGGAAATCCCATTAACTCAAGTTTAAATAAGATTAGATTGTGTGGTAGCTTATCAAATGCCTTACTAAAGTCAGCGTTAACACAATCGACCTGGTTACCAGAATAAATAGAATTTAAGCAGAATGTTGTAAAATCGAGAAGATTAGACACTGTGGATCTGCCATTCACAAACCCATGCTGACGAGTTGTTATGACTTCCCCACAGTGAATTTTCACCCGATCATACACCATCCGCTCAGAAAGTTTTGGAATTGATGAGAGCTTAGCGATAGGCCTACAGTTACTGACATCGTTCCTGCAACCCTTTTTAAAAATAGGACTTATAAATGATTTTTTCCAAAAAAGTGGAAAATAACTATCGTTAATAGATTTATTGAATAATAAAGAAAGTGGTTGACTCAAAAAGGAACCGCATTGTGTTAACACTGCGGCAGGAACACCGTCAGGTCCAGCACCAAACTCCTCATCGATCGATCTAATATATATTAAAATATCCTCTGGAGTGAAAGATATATGTTCCAAAGATACTCTGGGTTCGGAATTCATATATTCAAAGTACTCTCCATCAGGATTAAAAGAATCTGAACAGAATGATTCTTTAAAAAGATTGGCGAATAGGCCACAAATTTTGACGGGATTGTCAGTAAATCCCTCAGGAGTTCTAAATGAAGAAGGAAATCCATCAGTCTTCTTCTTTGTGTTTACAAATCCCCAAACTTTCTTTGAATCTGTCAATATTCTCAGCTTAACATTATCTAAATATTCGTGATATAATGTAGCTGAGCGATTTTCAAATTCCAGAAGCAAACGTTTGTAAGTTTCTAGGTCGTTTGAGCCTAAGCAATAGACGTATTTCTTCCATGCCCTATTCCTGTTGTTGCGAAGAGTCTTTAAATCCTTTGTGTACCAAGGGTACGTAGAATTCCTCGCAAATTTGAGACTATAAGGTACGGACTGAGAAAACACAGCAAAGAGTTCTATATAATAAAAATGTATGGAGTCATCAAGGCAATTTCCATTTATATATTCTAAAATTGCATTAAGTTTACCATGAAGCAACTGATTCAACTTCAAAAAGTCAGCTTTTTTAAAATTGAATTCATAAAGCTTATCTGCTGAATTAGAATTTACTATATTTGCTCTGTCGGATTTGTACCAAATACTCAATGGTGGATGATATTCATCAACAGTAGTTAGAGCATGAAATGCCCACTTAACAACAACATTGTTACTGTCTGTAGTTAAGACCAGGTCAAAAAGTCTTTCAATACTATTATAAATACAACTCACTTGTTGTAAGTCTGAACATATATTATCAACAAATATATGTTCTTGGCGGGTCTTCGAATTAGATGCACAATAGTACGTATCATCGTCAGAAGAATGCCATTTTAAATCAGGTAAATTAAAATCGCCCAATAATAAAATGTCGTCATTAACGTCAAGTAAATCAATTATGTAATCTATGCACTCCGCAAGGCTTGCATAGACCTCTACACTACTCTTAGGAGGAACATACGCATTAATAACATATACATTAGAGTTACAATGTATAACTTTAACGCAAATTAGTTCAATATTAGAAGAGCAGGGATTGTCAACAATAAAACTGACAAAGCATTTCCTTACAGCCAAAAGGACACCACCACCGACAGAAGAAATATTTTCAGTGTGTCTGTCTTTTCTAAAAACTTGAAAACTATTGTCAAACAATTCCAAATCAGTAATGCTTCCGTTCAGCCACGTTTCTGTTAACGCGATAATATCCTCAGAGCAATTTTGAGTTGATAGAAATAAGCTCTGCGTCTTAGAACGTAGTTCCCTTACATTTTGATAGTAAATGGACAGCCTATTTAGTTTTTTTGAGTCTGGCGGGTGGCTTGAGTCACCCTTTTAGACTTATTTTTTGGCTTGAACTCATGGCTTATTACCAATTTTTTGCATGAACAGAATGCATTTGAATTCACTAACTTGGAGTGCCTGACAAACTTCAATATATTTTCTATTGATGTGTCGGGCTAAATACGTGAAATTAAAACATTTCTGGTCCTCGAAACTGCTTTTAAAGTCAAATAACTGTTGGGCGTAGTTGAAATCGTATTTGGACTACTAGTCAATGGAGGCATAGAAGATGGTGTATAAGAAATCACCGTATTATTATTTTCTGATGGCATTGCTGAGGGCTGCTCTGCCTTGGAAGGTCTGGAGGACGCCTTCCGACGCTTGTTTTTGTTTTTCCGCTGTCTTTTAGAGCTTTTAAGGTCTTTTTCTGATGAAACTGACAAAATTCCGGAAGAAGCAGTCATGGACGAGGGAACCGAAATGTTATCCTGAACAGTAATTTCATCAGAAACGCTGGTAGTGGGTGCGGCACTGATTTCGCTAAAAAATGAAACAATTTCTCTGAAGTTATTATTTAATAAGTTAAGGCTTTCCCCAAAAACCTTTATTTTAGAATACAGTTCATCCGGGGAAAGGGCCCTGCACGAATCACAATACCAGCGAAGACCAGATCGGACTGACATTAAATCGTCAAGGCACGATTTAGAAATATATTGTAGTACAGGGGTAGGCAGAATTATTACAAATTACGGTCAATAAAGTAGGCGTTATTCGACAAATGGGATGTGGAAATACTAGATAAACACTATCTCAGTTAATATTGACGCTGGGGTACTGAAATGAAGTACAGGGGTAGGCACAATTATTACAAATAACGCTCAAGAAAGTGGCCGTTTATTTAACAAAGGGTAATAAAAAGGGTAACAAGACACTAGGGTAATAAAACTCGTTACAAGAATGGGTATAATTATTTCAAAACAAGTGACATCTGATTTAAATTTATGGGACATATATTTGAAATAACCAACAAACTTTCAGAATGTAATAGAACAAATTTTTCAGAACAATTGTATTTATGTAGTTTATACACTTTTTTCGAAAATTTATCATATTCTCTAAAATGGAAGAAATAAAAACTTTAAAAAAAAAACCGACTACAAAATCACTACAAAGTAAAAATAATTTTAAAATAACTTTTCCTTTTAATTTCTTGGTCATATTTGATTATTTATTTAAACATGTTATTACATTGGAAAACTTATTTTGGTTTTTTCCAATATGTTGCATTATCATAAATATATTAATTTCTTTACGAATACAAAATCTTTGAAGTTGGCGCTTCTGATTAAATGTCTGATTATATTAGCGCCGACCTTAAAAGCTTTTGTATTCATAAAGAAGTTAATATATTTATGATAATGCAACATATTAAAAAAACTAAAATAAGTTTTCCAATGTTATAATATGTTTAAATAAATTATCAAATATGACCAAGAAATTTAAAGGAAAAGATTTTTTAAAATAATTTTTTAATTTGTAGTGATTTGGCAGTCGGTTTTTTCTTTTTTTTTAAGTTTTTATATATATATATTTAAATATTATAAATAAACATGATAACATTAATTATAATCTCATTTTTAATAAACTGAATCAAATAACACAAACGAAAACACTTGCATAGAGTATAAATTATTAACTAGAGATTGCATCAACTCTGCTAAAATCTCTGGCATGTGTTAACAGAGTTATTTCACTTAAAAACATGAAGAAAAAAACTCTGTTAACCTCTGTTAACACATGCCAGAGATTTAGCAGAGTTGATGCAATCTCTAGACAATAATTTATTCTCTATGACACTTGTCAGAAGCTAATAACCTTGAAGAAGGTGGGATTTTATTTTTGATCAATTTAGGATTTTCTTAGTTATGTGCACAAACCAAGTGAAAAACTTTGCTGATATGCAAAACGATTGCATCGACATGTAGGGCAAAACACATTGCAGGCATCGCGCATCAAGCATCGCCGCAAGCCTTTCATGGTTCTACGTCACACACTTTTAAAATACATTAAAAGCATGCATCATGCCTAAAGCAACCATGGTGAGAGTCATAAAAGAAAATATATGTTTTCTGTCAAACTTTTGAAAGCAAAAAACGTTTTGTGATTCAATATTTTGTGCTTCAAACTTAGAAATAAAATACTAAAAACAGAAATACTTTAAACAAGTAAGCTCATATTCGCGGACAGCAAACCAGAAACTTACCTGGATACTTGGTAGCTCCTGCAACTACAGCCCAAGCTTTTTCTTGCTGCAGTTTGTTTTTAAATTCCCAGTTCTTCTTGTCGAATATGCATGTGAATTTATTTATCTCATTTATGAGCAGCTCTTTTTCTAAAAAACGTTTTCACAATCAGCTGTTTTCTAGCTGTCAATGCCTCAAAGCTTGGAAAAAGTTGAAAAGTTGCCTACTTTCAATATAATAGTTATTCTATATAATGTACAAGAATTCTTAATATTTGTAAAAGATTTTCGAGGGCTTAGACAGAAAACTAACAAAATTAAGCAACGAATAAGAAAATGCTTATAAATAACAATTTAACCCTCTAATGTCCCATTTTTTGTCTGAGCTCCAAAAATCAGACAACTAATTTGTTGCAGATAAAAACGAATCTGAATTTCGTTTTTCATTTTGATACTTTGTTCATTGAAAATGCCGACTCCGCCTAGAGGCGGACTTGGGCATAAACACAAAAGATAAGCAGAAAAGTGTGATTTAGATTTTTAATAGTAAAACAGGTATTTATGAAGAACAATTTCTTACTTACCAGTTTTTTTTTTCACTTCGATGTAGGGATGTTCGATGATCATCGATTTTCGATGTTCATCAATGTTAAGGGACAAAAAATCGATGTTTTAACATCGATAACGCCCAATCTCAAACATCGTAACCTCAATAATCGACGTTTTTAAATTTTACTCTTTTTAAACGCTTTCACAAAGTATTGTATCAATTTTCCTAAGCAAAAAAAAAAAAAAAAATGGAAAAATAGCTCTCAATCATTATTATTGCTCTATCTTCTTTGTTTGTCCCTGTACTACACAGTGTGTAGCTATGTTGTTTGTGTGCGTTATTTGCTATAAGTTTAAAAGAAATACTGGCGTTTATTAATTTTTCTTTTTACTTGTATTTTCGCTTTAATAATTTATTTTCTAAATAAATAAATACTGTGATTTTACAATGCTTTTTTATTGATAATTATGTATGCAAAAAAACATTGATATTGGCCAACATCGATGATTTTTGTTCGATAAACATCAAGAATCGATGTTGAGCTTTAGATGTCAATATCGATACCATCATCGATGTTTTTAGAACATCGAACATTCCTACTTCGATATCACTTCATTTAATATGTTTTTTAATTGACTGGAAATCAAGTATTTTTGAGAATTTATTAATTTTGTTAAAATATGATGAAATTGAAATTCAAACTGATATTATTATCAAACGGAGCATGCCAGCGCAAACCGAAAAAAAGAATTTGAAAATTTTTCCACAGATTACGGGCTTGGGCATTAGAGGGTTAAGCAAGGTTATGTAGAGGATGCGTAAAGCCTTAAACAGTGCGTACCTAAAGAAGTGTTGAACGATTGCTTATGAAAATCTATTAAATAAGGCTGTAAATGTTTGAATTTGCTTAACGAACTTTGGAAAATTATTGTTGCGACTGAATTTATCAGTTTTGTAGCCCAAGGGGGGAGATTTTAAGGTCGGCGCTAATATAATCAGACATTTAATCAGAAGCGCCAACTTCAAAGATTTTGTATTCGTAAAGAAACTAATATATTTATGATAATGCAACATATTGGAAAAAACCAAAATAAGTTTTCCAATGTAATAATATGTTTAAATAAATAATCAAATATGACCAAGAAATTAAAAGGAAAAGTTATTTTAAAATTATTTTTACTTTGTAGTGATTTTGTAGTCGGTTTTTTTTAAAAAGTTTTTATTTCTTCCATTTTAGAGAATATGATAAATTTTCGAAAAAAGTGAACTACATAAATACAATTGTTCAAAAAAATTTGTTCTATTATATTCTGAAAGTTTGTTGGTTATTTCAAATATCTGTCCCTTAAATTTAAATCAGATGTCACTTGTTTTGAAATAATTATACCCATTCTTGTAACGAGTTTTATTACCCTAGTGTCAATATTATTCGAGATATAGTGTTTTTTAATATTGCCACGCCCCTTTGTTAAATAAACGCCCACTTTCTTGAGCGTTATTTGTAATAATTGCACCTACCCCTGTACTCCATTTCAGTACCCTAGCGTTAATATTAACTGAGATAGTGTTTATCTAGTATTTCCACGCCCATTTGTCGAATAACGCCTACTTTATTGACCGTAATTTTTAATAATTCTGCCTTCCCCTGTACTTCAGTATATTTCAATGCCCTAGTGTCAATATTATTCGAGATACACTATTTTTCTTATATTGCCACGCCCAGTAGTCGAATTCCGTCCACATTCTTGACCGTAATTTGTACTAATAATGCCTACCCCTATACCAAATTGCAGTGCTATAGTATCAATATTATTCGAGATACACTCTTTTTCTAATATTGCCATGCCCATTTGTCAAATAACGCTCATTTTTTTGACCGTAATTTGTATTAGCTGTGTCTACCCCTACACTAATTTGCAGTTCACTAGTGTCAATATTATTTGAGATAGTGTTTTTCTAATATTGCCACACCCATTTGTCGAACAACGCCCACTTTCTGTATCGTAATTTTTTATAATAATGCCTAGCCCTATACTAAATTGTAGTACCGTAGTATCAATATTATTCGAGATAAATTGTTTTCTTAATATTATTACGCCCAATTGTAGAATACCGTCAACTTTTTTGACCATACTTTGTTATAATAATGCCTACCCCTACACTAAATTGCAGTAGCATAGTATCAATATTATTCGAGATACAATCTTTTTCTAATATTGCCACTCCCATTTGTCGAATAACGCCCACTTTCTTGATCGCAATTTGAAATAATAATGCCTACCCCTATACTACATTTCAGTACCCTTTTTTCAATATTATTCGAGATACACGCTTTTTCTAATATTGCCACGTCAATTTGTAGAATAACTCCCATTTTTTTGACCATATTTGTAATAACTGCGTCTACCTATACACGTAATTGCAGTACCCTAGTGTCAATATTATTCGATATACAGTGTTTTTCTAGTATTGCCACGCCCCGTTCTCGAATGCCGCCCACTTTTTTTTAAATGGGCACCTCCGTGCTTATGGTATCTATCTGTTCACCAAAAATTATGGCAATCAGGCTTATGGTTTAGGAGTTATCGATTTACATACATTTACAAAAAAAAAAAAGTAATAAATAAAAAAAAAAACATAGAAACCGACGAACTTGAGAACCTCCTCCTTTTTGAAGTCGGTTAAAATCAATGTATTGATGCAAATCTTTATTTGGAATGATAGTTCGGTTCCTACAACTCAATGTTTAAAAATTACGTTCTTCAAATATTGCCCACGACTAACTCTTAAATGGTCAATTCTGTGAGTCTAATTTTCGACAACTCTTTCGAGCATATCAGCCGGTATTCCTTGAATAACACGAGTTATGTTGGTTTTCAAAGCGTCAATAGTTTCGGGTTTGTCGACATAAGCAAGTGATTAAACATATCCCCAAAGAAAGTAATCCACTGGCGTCATATCACATGATCTTGGTGGCCAATTAACAGGACCATTTTTTGAGATGATGTTTTCGAATCCTCAATAAAGCAATTGTTTAATAAACTGATGACTGATTTTGGTAGTAAGTTTCCACAATTAATAAACGTTGTTCAGGCGTAAGTCTATTCATTACTGAGTCGTATTGAAAACTGAACACAAACGTCATATGGACAAGCCATTTGACAAATAACAGCTGTCAAAACCACCCAGTTGTAAATGGGACCCCATATTGGATCACCATTTATGATCTTTTAAACTTTCTTTTTCTTTATAAAAGAAAAGTAAATTCAAATCTTTCAAATAAAACTAGTTTTGTTTCATGCGATTGAATATTTTTCTTCACACATTCAAATTACTGTTTAGACTTCTTGTTTACGGGCAATTGTTTGAGATAGTGTATATTATTCTTGCTGTGATAGTAATAATGCACATTACGCTTTGATTTAACTTTTTATGTGTGCATATCAATATATTTGATACCAATTAATATTATTTTATTCAGTGTAATGAGTTCGCACCTCAACTGAAAAGCTTTTCTAATTAAAAGCTGACGTATGCATGTAAAAACCATCCGCCCGTAGGTGGCCTTTTGCGCATTCCTGGTGTAAATGTTACCAAAAGTTGAATTTCTTTGGTAATAAGATTAACGTTACCGCGACAGAATCGATCTGTTAACATAATAATAACATTAACAAGAGCTTTTTAACAATTCCTTGTTTAGTTAACAAGCAGAATGGAGCTGTTAGTCTTACACTTTCGCAATACAACACTTTTTGTGCATTCTTTTTACACTTTTAGACTCTGTATACCCTACTAAAGTACGCTAGTGGTCGAAACTTGACCTTTTCATCATACCACCCCGGATGATGGGGGTGGTATGATGAAAATATTCGGTGCACTCCTTTTCCATACTCTGATTCATTTAAAAAAATCATCAAAATCGGTTGAGAAACAACTTGAATGCCATACCACCACGAGCAACGCCGGCTATTCCAGCTAGCATTTTTCTTTAAAAATTCGTCGATGCTTCTCCCTACTCTGATTCATTTAAAAAAAAAATCATCAAAATCGGTTGAGAAACACAAGAGAAAATGGTACTGAACTGTTTTTCCTTAGCCTATTTATGTATAGATTTGCATTGATAAATAATAAAAAACACAACAAAAATAACCTGATTTATATAAATCCCGATATATTAAAATTGAACATACTTCAAATATTATTTTTTTTTACTTTTGCTCAAGGAGTCCACTTAGTATGTCTTAAGAAATATTCAAATGTGTTAAATAATACTGTTATGTTTTCGAATATAAGTGTTTTAGCTTTTCCTTAAGATTCGGGATATATTTCGAAATAAATAAAATCAAACCTTTGTTGCAAATTTGCGCAATTAATCTTTAATTCGGCAAATGAAAATAGAGCAGAAAATAAATATATTTTTGTTTTCATACTTGAGCAATAATACGTTCCTAAATTCGAAATAAGAATGAAACTTAAATACTTTACTTTTAATATATAAAATATTGTTTTTTGAGCCCATAAAATAATTTCACTCACTTTTCATAACAAATAATTTTTTTAATAATGTATTATAAATACATCAACATATCCCTTTTATTAATTACAGCCCAGAATACATTCTGAGTCTTTTGTGACTCTTTTAAGACTCATATTTATGATATTTAGTGATGATAGTGATGATAGGAGCGGCCGTGGCATAGTGGGTAGAGTGCGTGGCCCATACGTCAGGCCCATACGTCAGAAACCCTGGTTCAATTCCCACCTGACACAGGAAAGTTTTTTATTGAATTCATTTTTCTGTTCGGCCGTCATCTCTCTGCAGACAAACCTCAGAGAGTAAAAACTGCTGTTCTCGATCATTTGTGTTCAAACATTTCACAACACGCAAAACACAATTGATAAAAAAAAAAGAAACGGCCATTTCAGCCCTTTAAAGGACTTTGACCGAGCTTCTTATGATCAATTGTGTTGTGTGTGTGTTGTGAAATGTTTGAACACAAATGATCGAGAGCTGGACCTATCAGCTTTATGCAGACTCCGAACGGCTTATGTTCTCAAGAAGCTTTTTTACTTTCTGAGGTTTGCCATTGTCTGCAGAGAGGTGACGGCCTAACAGAAAAATTAATTCAATTGAAAAAGCTTTCTGTGACAGATGGAGGATTCGAACCTGGGTTCTCTGGCGTATAAGCCACACACTCTACCCACTACGCCACGGCCATCACATCATAAGAAGCTCGGTCAAAATCCTTTCAAGGACTGAAATGGCCATTTGGTTTTTTTTATTTATTTATGATATTTAGCACTATGTATAATAATAAGCCTTCCTGTAAGAGTACACGTTTCTGAGTCTTTAATTTTGTTATTTTTTTGTAATTTAAAGATTTCCTCCCTAGTAAGTTTCAAACTCACTACATCATTGAAATGAAAGTCTAAAGCTTTGCTTCTATGGCAAGCTTTAATCGCCGGAAAAGTTAGTCTAAATCAGATGTACACTCCTAAATTCTTCAAAATTAAAACTCAAAAAATAGTCCGGATTATTATGATTTAAGGATAATTTGATTTTTGAGGAGTCTTAAAATACTTTTTCCTGAATAATAATTATGAGCGCTCATAAAACCTTCATACACAAGACTCTTTTCTGACTCATAATTATGATCGCTTATAAAAACATCATAAAAATGGCCATAATATCGTCAGAAATTTCATGCTTTTTGGAGTCATTAACATGATCGCTCATATTAATTCTCATTGGGTGATTTTATTGAAATTTACAAAGAAGTCTCTTAAAAATTGTGAATTTTTTTATGAAATTGAATATTTAAGTCATTCAAAATGTAAAACATACGATGATATACGAGTATAATTTTGTATCTTACGTAAATGTAGAGGTCTACACTTCAAAACTATCACAAAAATAACTTAACACTTAAATTATTAAAAGCATTTTAATAAATTATATAATTATAACTTTAAGATAGCATGTTTTTGGAAATGTATATATTTTTAAAACAATTTAAATAAAGGAATGTTTGTTTGATATGAGCATGCTAAGGCCTACCAATTTTGTGTGTTTTATTTGGGAATGTTGCAACCTAGTTATAAATTTTAATTTAGTTTGTATTCAAAAACAGTGATTTTTTCTTATTTTTTCTTTGTTAAGGTGGAGTAGTTAAGCTAAAAAAAGGGGGGTTCCATATCGTAAAATCCAGTTTTTAATATTATTTAGTTTATTATTTAGATAAGTTTTAATTCCTATGATTTAACTATTATTAAATTAATATAATGGTGACATAATGATTACTGACGTCATGGCTATTCAAAAGTACATCCTAGTTATTCTGACAACATTCACGCGAACCTTAGAAGTTAGCTTAGAGGACTAACATTTAAATACCTATACTAAGAAATATGAAAACTTTATTGACATTTTTGAAGAATTCCATCAATTTAGAAATTGAAACTTTTTTATAGCTGAAATTATGTATGAAAAACTCAAGAAATATATAGTAAATTAATTATAAGAGTTCGATTGTTTTCAACCTATTTAGAGCTCATTTTCCAAAAAACTTTAAAAGGCTTTACACACAGTTTAAGCCATTTTTTACCACTGTTTCTTTAAAGAAACACTAACTTTAAGAAAATTATTTACAAACACAGTAAACGATATTTGAAAATGAAGAATAATGATTGAATTATATATTTATAGGCTATAAAATAGTCTTTTAATTTTTCATAAGATTACCAACTTTAGTAGAACAGGTAGACAACGTAGTTTAGACAGTTTTTTAAAAAAATAAAAAAAAATACTATTACAATTATGAAGAGCGGTTTTTTAAGATAATGTTTTACATTGAAGCCATTAGTCAAGAAATCATAAGTTAGAGTAAAATATATATATACCAGTAGATTGTCATGTATATTTTTATTGTTTCTTTAAAGCAACGCTGTCTAAAACCATATACAAAATCGGGCATATTTTGCAATTTTTGATAATTCTCATGGCACACCTTTTACTGATAATGGCAATTTTTTTTTTGTTATGTTATGCTTTCTAAATTAGGAAAAATTAAATTAGGAAAATTGTTAAAATTAGGAAATAAGGAAAATAGTCTCATTACACTGGTGCTTTAATTTGATATATCATTTTTTTGATTACCGTTGTTGGTTTTGGAGATATATACAATTAAAAGACCAACTACTTTTTTTTTGTAGAAAAGACTACAGGGGGCAATATCTCGAAAATGGAGTGACAGAAAAAAAAAATCATTGATATTTTCAGAATGAGCGACCAATTTTACATGAGAAATGGATAGTGGCATTCATTGTACAAACAACTTTGCGTAATTTGTAAACCAGTGTTGAAATTGAAAAATCATAGGATGTGCCAGCATATGTTATTTGCCAGAAAGGGCTCTCTACATGTTTTCTATTTGGAAGGGGCTAACTTTACCATCAGGACAAATTTTTCTACTGCAATTAATTCACTATAGTACACGTAATAACTTTGTTTTTAGTGAAGCTTATATAAAAGAAATTGTATAAAAGTTATTAACAGATATTCTCAGAAATGAATGAAAGTCACAAAATTTTGTATATGACACTAGCAGGACCCAGTGGTGCACGGCTTCGCCACGGACGCTCCAGCAACAATTTTTTTATTTGTGGGCGGTGAAAGGGGGTGTGGCAAACATTTTTCCCATGCCCCATTTTGTGCTCGAAAGCAATTTACTGCCAAAATTTCAGCGCAATCGGTCCAGAAGTTTTAGAGTCTTAGTGATTTCTTAAAAGTGGGCGTAATAATAGTGTCATCACGTCCATTTTTAGTACAGTTGCTGACGGTAAGCATACAAAAAAAAAATTACCAAATTTCAGTCGTATACGATCAAAACCGTCTGAAATATAGAATTTTCATTGATTTGTGGGCGGTAAAAGAGGGCGTGGAAACCCATTTTTGGTACAATTGGCGAAAGTAACCATACAAACTAAATTACCAAATCTTAATCTCATACAATCTAAAAAGTCGGATATATTGCATTTTTATTGATTAATGGGCGGCTAGGACGCAAGTAATACACGCTTTAAGCGAAATCCGTTTAGCCGTTTACATTTGTATAAAGTCAAACAAAAAACAAACAAACAAAAAATGATTTTTATTTATATAGATGCTGATAGAAGATATAGATAGATATATAGATGGGCGGTAATAGAAAGCGTGGCAACATTTTATATACATAAGAGTGCCATTTGGACACATATCACCTACACACCAATTTTCACTATGAAAACGTGCACATTTAAGGAAGTATAATGATTTAGTGAAAGTGGGCATATATATAATCCGACCACGCTCATTTTTAGCACAGTTACCGGCAATAAGCGTACGAACTAAATTACCACTAAATAAGACAACTTTTAGTCTAATACGACCGAAACCGTCTGAAATATATAATTTTTAATGATTTATGGGCGGTTAAAGTAGGTGTGGCATATCTTACATAGCCTACCACGATTTTCGCGTGATTGTGGATCATCCATTTTGTGTTTTTTTATTTTACAACGCTTTTATATAATAGTATACACTCTAAAATATTTCGGCTGAATTTTACGACGATAATCGTCGGCAACACATTGCCGATTATAAATACTTAGTTTTACTCATGTTCTTAAATTCAACATTTATTATTGAATAATGAACAAAATAGTATGTAAGAGAGACGTGTGTAAATTTATGTACTTACAGTCAGTAAAGTGTTGCCGACTATTAGCACACCTTCCCCAAACAAAATAAACTATCTACCCTTTACCGCAACAGCAGCGCCTGCTTCATCGGACAGCTCATGCAATGATTCCGAATTTGTATTCATATTAAGCACAGATGATCCACCTTGTAAAGTTTTAGGCCTTTTACACACTTAGTCAACGCAATTCCAACGCAACTTCAACGCAACAGCGAAAAAGTTGAAAAGCAATGCTATTTTAAACTGAATGCTTTCAGACTTGCTTCAAAAGTCGTGCTTCTTACACTAATTGAATACTTTACCCTTGCTCATTTATACTGCAAACTATTTCTTCTTCTTCTAGATTCTATGAATAAAAAAAGGAACTTATTAATTAACTTATTCATGTTGATTAATATATAGCATACTGCACTACAAATAATTGAATTCACAAAACAAACAAACTGATCCAACAAGTCGCCGATGAAAATTGCGGAAAGCCGCGTGGCGTTGAACAAGTTGAGAACGTGTCGAGAACTTGTTGGTGCAAGTTGCTTAATCTGAAGGTTCCGGTATAACTACACAGGCTATCAACTTGAGTTGGAGTTGCGTTGACCAAGTGTGGAAAAGGCCTTAGGTTCTTATACGCAGATATTATGACTCACGCGTATAAAGCAGGGCTCCAAGGCAAGTGATTGTTGATAAGCTTCTATAGCTTCAACAAAGCGCAACTCGTTGGCTAAGTTGTTGTTTGCGCACTGCTTAAAGGAAGATAATTGTACTTAATATAATAAACTTATATATATTATTAAACGTATATTTTACTTCATGTAAATGATTTATCAAACGTTTAAACTGAACTAACCACGCACGATAAATATTAATATGAACGAAAGCAAAAATCAATTCATACACATTTTTTGCTCAAACTTCACATTTCTGTGTTGGAATTTAAACACTTTTTGTTTATATCTTAATTTTGCATTTTTTTTGCTTAAAATTGAACAGTTTCTGTATTATTTGAAATCTTAACATATCCCTATAGGAACAAACTAACTTGTTTTTAAAAACAGCTAACTAAAAAACTAATTGAAAATAAACTAGTATATGAACTACTTTGAATTATATTAAGGCGGCATAATATAATATAATATAATATAATATAATATAATATAATATAATATAACAGTGCAGCCGTAACAGTTTAATAACCTACACACGTACAAATTGTACAACAGCGCCCTCTACTTTTCGAGACAGAGCAAAAGAGATAGCGCCAAAACAGTTGCCGTACACGAAAATCCTTTAATAAAATTTACCATCCAAATGGCTTTCTACTTTTTCACTATTTCTTAAGAGATTTGTACTGCAGCGCCCTCTGGTGTTCGATTTAGTATAAAAAAGTAAGTCCAAAACAGTCACCATATTAGAAAACCCCTAAAAACAAATTTTCATCAAAATCGGATAAACAGCTTAGAAGTTTTTTAAAATATTTGTACACAGTGCCCTCTGGTGTTCAAGATAGAACAGAGTAGATAAGTCATAAAAACTTACCGCATACGAAAACCTATATATACACATTTTCATGCAAATCGGATGAACGGTTTCGAAGATAAACTATAAAAACAAAATGCCTTAAACACGATTGCAGCGCCACCTACCGGGTCCAATTGTCAATCTGGACCATCCAGGGATTCACTCAAACATACACAAAAAATTTCATCAAAATCAGTGCAGCCGTTAAGGAATAGTTTAATAACATACACACGTACAAATTGGACAACAGCGCCCTCTAGTTTCACGATTTCCTAATATTTGTACTAAAGCGCCGTCTGGTTTTCAAGATAGCACAAAAGATATAAGTCCAAAACACTCACCGTATCAGAAAACTCATATTTTCCAATTTTCATGCAATTCAGATGGACGGCTTAGGAGTTTTTCGAGGTTTTTGCAAATATTTGTACTACAGCGCCCTCTGGTGTTCAAGATAGAACAGAGCAGATAAGTCAAAAAAACTCACCTTATCCGAAAACTTCTACATACCAATTTTCATGCAAATCGGATGAACGGTTTCGGAGATAAGCTGAAAAAACGAATGCCTGGATTTCGATCGCAGAGCCCCCTACCGGGTCCAACCTTTTTTACTGGATAAAAAGTAACCCATGTTATAACCGGGTATATAAGGAACCTAGATTTCAAGTTTCATTTAAATCCATCCAGAGGTTTTCGCGTGATGCTTTAACAGACAGACAGACAGACAGACAAAAATTTTAAAAATGCGATTTTCGGACTCAGCGTCACTCAAAATGTCCAACGCAAAAAGAATTTCGAAAAAATATTTCATGTACAGATTTTTTTTTTACAATTTTATATATATATAGATTGATAGATATAGATAAATAGATATAGATAGATAGATTAACAAATAGTTGAAAATTACAAAAATGGGGGACATCTGGATTTTAAGTACCGTTTTTTTACATTTTTTGCTCTTTAAAATGCTCAAAAAAATAAAAAAAAATGGTCAAGATTGTTATTATTTACTACTATTCCACCTCAGGGTGGCTATGTCGGTTTATGTGAATATTTGTAGTTGCCGTATTAACAACTGTTTCACCCATTGTATAGGTACAAATGGAAGTTAAATAGTAGATAAGGAAAATTAATTCAATTTATCGCGTTTAACTGATGAAGAGTTGAACAAGTAAATAAACTCTGTGGAGTCGGATATAGATGAAGAGGAGGATTTTAGCAACGACGATGATTTCAACGACCCGGACTTTGTGCCTAATGGGAACACCTGAGGATTAACATTGCATATCGTACTGCATTCGTGAAATTAATAATGGGGAAAGGAGCGACCTTTCCATTGCAGCAATAAATCTGTTGCTCAATATAGGCTCAGCTACTGAAGATTTGCCAACTTCCAGTTAAGAAGTAAGCAGAACCACTCTTAATCTCACAACAGGATTAGTAGCGTCCGTGTTGACAATAGCAGAAATAATAGTACTCACAGTACCAGCCTCAAAACCACACAGAATGCCACTTGTATGAAATTGCATGAAATAAATAAAACTTCTGAAGAGTTCTTAACTATAACATGGCGAAAAGGACCACTAAAGTTACACGTTAACGAGGTAGCTTTTCGTAGAAATTTGCAGCTCCCGCTCTCAATCAAGGAAAACGCTGACTAAGATTCTCTGTTACTTCTTTTCAAAATAAATAATCAATATTATGGTCAAAGAAACGAATCGAGCTGCATTTAAGGAGAACATAAGCTCAAACTCAAAACCAATGCTGATGAAATTCACTAGGTTTCTTTCTATTCATTTCTAGGATTCCTATGTATATGTTTGTGTACTGATATCTCTAAATAGAAAGCTACTGGGACAAAAACGCTTTACCGGCTATTAAAATCAAGATGCCCATAAAAGAGTTCATGTTCACCAAGAAGTATATATCTTTTCAAAATGAAACCCAACGCATAAGGAAAGACCAGACTGCTTACGACCCACTGAGTAGGATCCGTAGGTTTGCTGATAAGCAATGCGCTCGGTTTGATCCCGTTTAAAAATCTGCGCTTATCAGATTAGCACAAAGATTTGTGTAGCACAAAGCTAAAGCTCCATCTTCGGCAGTATAACATATGCCAAACAAGTATATGCCACACAAATGGAGCATAAAGATTTTTGTTTTGTGCGACCTCATACGGCTTTGCTTATAGCTTCGAAATATACCCCGACAAAATAATTATATGTGCTCGAATTCAAACCAAATTTTAATCCAAAATAAAAGTTAATTATAAATTGTACCATTTTTATTTGGTTTTTGTTTATTGGATCCATAAAAAAAAGACAACAAAATATTTTCGAACATTTTTTTTATACCAAACTTAATTTATTTTCCAAAACTTCATAGAAAATATTTTTATTATTAATACGGAATCGTGTCACCTTTGTGGGTCTTCACTAGCTGCACCTGCCGAGGCATAGATTCCACTAGTTTTTTTAGAATGGTCATATCGATTTGCTCCCATTCCTCCACTATTGCGTTTTTTAGGTCTTTAAGGCTGTCATATTGTTTGGAATACCCATATATATTGGTAGTGAGTAAACACCAGAAGTCCTCTATGGAATTAAGGTCAGGACTTAAGGCTGGCCACTGTACTAACAGGATTTTTCGTGCCTCAAAAAACTCTTTCGTGGCCCGGGCAACGTGAATTGGCGCGATAACCTGTTGTAATATCCAACTATCTCCATACAATTCTCCAGCAATCACAATCAGCTCACTCTCCATCAAATTTATGTACGTCTGCGCATTCATTTTACTTGGGACTAATCATATTTTGGACTTTCCTCTAGTGCTAAACGCAGTCCACACCATAAGCTACCCGCCACCGTGATTGCGCTTGAAGCAGGTCTTTCGTGAATGTCATATATCCCTCTAATACTTGTGATGGCCATCTGGTCCATCCAAGTTGAATTTTTTTCATCGCTGAAGACGACATTTTCGAAATCATCTTCCCAAAATTCGTACTTTTTGTAAAATTCAAGACGTGCATTTATGGCGCTGTGTTAGTTTTGGTTTCGATAGTTTCGCAACATAGTGCAGCCTTAAATCCTGTCTTATAATTTGTTGTGCACGCTGTCTAGTGACATGAAGACCCAATTCTACTTTTAATTTTCTGAAACTCATGTTATCGTTAGCCGCTAACAGCTGAATTTGACGTTTGGTCCGGTCATTATTAGCTGGTGCTCGGCCACTGTGCTTGTTAACTCCATAGGTTTCCAAATTTTTTATTAAGTTTGCAATCGTATTGCGATGTCTATTCATAGCTAAAGCTATTTGGCCAATTTTCATGCCAGCATGACTCATTTCTGTGATCATTTGGCATTTTGGTCCAAGAAATTAATTAAATAAAACGACTTCCAGGTTTTTTCTATTTTTTATGCTTACCTATTCACTGTTGTATATACCTTTCATAATTAAACAATATTAGACATTGACTTCGTAACAGTTGAACAGCAAATGACTCAAGTTGCACTTATAATTATTTTCTATAGAACTCGTAAGGCAATGCTCAAAATGTGATAACGGTTCTTCAAATGAGATGCATGAGAGAACTGAATATATTGTAAATTGTCAGTAAATAAGCAACAACAAAATTTCTTAAAACAAAACAATTGTCCCATTATTCTAAAAAATTATGCACAGAAAACAAATATTGCATGGAAATATTGCAGGAATCTACAACCTAGGCCCGATACGAGCAAATAGACTCTCAAATTGCAAGTTTTCCCTCCGCAAAGACACAAAGGACAAAGAAAGGGGTTATTCAACTGAATATGTGGGCTCTGCATATGGAGTCGAAATTTCATCTGTTTTGTAAAAAGACAACAAAAACGTACAGTTGATTTCTACATACTCGTACGTCGGCGTTGAACCTTTCACAAGAACCAATTCCAACCATCAAGCAGCAAAAGTAACGCGAGAAACAATATCTCAATCTGGAATGCCCCCAAATCATTTCAGAATAAGCAGCCATAACGGTGGAGTGGATATCATGGATGGAATGGGCAGAGTTGTCGTTTTGTTTTCAAAAATTAGTTTTGGAAGTTTAGTTGTTTTGCGATTTTCCATTATTTTTTGTAGCTTGGAAACTTGAACTTACCTTCAAATTTCTAATCTTCAGAAATCTTTAAAATTCAATTCAAAAATAATTCTGATCATTTATTAAAATAAGGAGCTAACGCTTCAATATGGTCTTATGAAAACCAGCCCTGGTATGTTAAAACAACTTTGTACGCAACATATGCCATTACAAAAAAGAATCAAAATGAAACAGTAAATGACAACCATAAAGAAGGACCGCTTTAAAAAATTTGTGTGGTTTTTTCTAGAGGTATTAAAATCCACATCCAGCAGAATAGACCAAAGCGAAGATCATGGACAAGTAAGCTTATTTGTCATATTATTATTATTAGTTCCAGCCTTTGCTTCGTTAGTTCTTGGAGCTTTTTTGAACATTGACCATGTTTTTAGTTTTTGTTTATTTTTGATTTCTTTCTAAATTTCCAAGAACTAACGAGGCAAAGGCTGAAACTAATAATAATGCAACTTTTAGGTAACACTTAGGGTCGTACTGTTCACCTCTGGATATCTTTAACCAGCGGATAAAGTACTAGATTTTCAGTAGTTTCAGATACCAGCAAACCAGAAAATATCCACTGGTTAACGATATCTAGAGGTGAACAATACGGCCATTAATGATATAAATTTTTACAGCTAAATATAATCGCTTTCTTCAACAGTGATGAAAATGAAAAATCGACTTCATAAAGACAGTTTAGAGCCGAAGGACTATATATGTTTGATTGGCTCCAGGAAAAAGATGGATTTCTCCATCTCACACATCTGAATAACCACGAAAGCATTTTCACGTCCAAAGATACGAAGGAAAAAAAAAACCAGATCAGCATGGAAAAATTTTTAAATTGTGAAAAAGAAAAGATAAATCAACAAGTGCGACAAGCGGAGTTCACACTTGCAATATTTTGCATCATATCTAATCTGTCATTCCTACTGGTGGAAAAGGGGGAAAGAACGAAGTTAACCAATTTAGGAAAACATACAAGCGAAAAACTTTATCTTCTTTGAGACCGAAAAAATGTTCACTAATAGTCAACGAATCAACGGATATTTCTATCAAAAAGTTAGTGCTAATAGCCAGGTACGTCGACAAATCTTGTGAAGTGCATGTTCGTTTCCTCGCATTGTTGGAGCTCACCAATGCGGACGGCATTAAATAAGATTCTTCTGAAAAATTTAATTGAGCTACCTACAGATAGTGCGAGCGTAATTTCGGTGGCCTCAAAACTTTAATACAATCTGAAACTGATATTTTTTTATATGGAATGAACTCCTATGCGATGCATTTATGATGTAGATATGCTTTTAAAAAATTTCCATCCAATATCGAGCACCTATGTCGAAATATTTATAGCTTTTTTCTCAACAGCTCAAAAAGAATATCTGAATTTAAAGAGTTTTAAGAATACTGCTCAGTAAAACCTTATAAAATTTTAGGAATTTTGTCAAACAAGGTGGCTTTCTTTAGAGGGTTTAGCTTATACTTATACTGTATTTTATTTCTTGTTATTTTGAAGTCAATGGTGTAAAGCCATCTGAATTGGAACATACAGTGGATGTTAAAATGAAATTGTATTTTTATTTTTGGCTTATACCATATATTGCTCACTATCAAAAATTTAAACAAAAAGTTCCAAACGGAAAGATCTTGGCTGCCATATCTTTATACATGCATTAAATCTAATTTTTTCCTGATTTTAAGAAGTTTTATCGAAAAAAAAAATTTAGATTAACTTACAACACAATAAGAATCATATTGAAATATCAAAAATTTTTATAGCAACAAAAGCAGAAATACATATATATAAAAAACAAATTAAATGCAAATGAATAATTGATTTAAAACAAAAGGTTCTTCAGTTTTGCATTGAATTTTTGGAGCAAACAAGATAAAGATTCGCCTTTAAAAGCGAAGATTTAAAACGTGTATAAATTATAACACCGAGTAAAGTTCTTTCCAAGGATAACTCGACAATATTGCCTTTAAGTTTTGGAAAATTTAGTGGAATGTGATCCCGATAAAATAATCACGCAACTTAAACTAAGTGATTTTGACATCAATAGTTATATAAACATTAATTACTTTCGGAAAAGAGTCTTCACTATTAAAAATGGTAAACTGAACGTTGTTTTATTTACCTCACTAATTTTGTTTTTAATATAAATTCTCTCGAACACATTTCTGCTGCAGAAGAACTATAGTTTTCTGAATTGTCTTTTAAAAAAACTAAACTAAGAAATGACTTACTACTTTGGTTTCTAAATAAAATACATAATAATCAATGTATTGATGCAAATCTTTATTTGGAATGATAGTTCGGTTCCTACAACTCAATGTTTAAAAATTACTAGTGATAACGCCCCGAAAATCGGGTGTACTTAACTACTTCGCTTTGAAAATTACATTTTCTCAATCACATTAGAGCGAGTTTGTGTCTTAAGTCCTTGTGCCATTTTTTTAACTCCAAACGCTCATATCATATCTCAACGCTACCACTTATCAATAATCTAATAATTTTCTGCTTACCTACGGCTCACGACCTTTCTAATGACATATCAAGTGTTGCTGTAGCGTTTGTAGATTTGCTGGAATAAGGGTACCCTTACCGGAATAAATATATAGATTCCCTTCAAATGTTGCTAGCGACTAACTCTTTAATGGTACATTCTGTGGGTCCAATTTTCGACAACTCTTTCGAGCATATCGGCTGGTATTCCTTGAATAACACGAGCTATGTTATTTTCCAAAGCGTCAATAGTATCGGGTTTGATGACATAAACAATAGAGTGAATATACCCTGATTCTCTGCTCTAGCAGTCACTGCAAGCCAAGCTGCAAGCGAATAAATGTAAACAACAGATCGTGTAGCAACAGGTCTTGTAGCGCAAGAGAATAACTTTTAATTTGTTCTCTGTTCTCTTTTCATACACTTTTGCACTCAGGTGAGCTTGCGATCTACGCGTTGTTTCAGTTATTTCTCTGAATACTTAATAAACTATACGAATACTCAGGAATATGCTGCAGTGACCTGTATAAGAATCAGGTATGTTGGTTTTTCCCAGCAATAAACTTCATGTTATCCTTAATGCATATTTGTGTTATTTTTTTGTTGCTTTATTCGCTACCTTCGATACAAAAAACACTAAAACTGTCGAAAATAGTTTATATCGGCCGTAGCTAAACTCCTAGAAGGGTCATAAAAGAGGTGGTCCTATTATTTTTTACCCCTCAACATTTCTACAAAACACAACTACCCCCTATCTACCACCCTTCTTTGGCTCCCCATACAATAAACACAAACTCCTAACTCCTAGAGCAGTCAAATATATGAGCTGGTCCTATTACTTTTTGCCCCTCAACATTTCTCCCGAACACACCTATCCCCTATCAACCACCCTTCTTTGGGTCCCAATACAAAAAACATTATTTTACTTCTACGAACGAACGAATAAAAAAATATTCGCTAAATATTCAGGGTATGAACACTGATATTTTTGTAATTTTTATACCCCAACGCGTACTTCGTAAGGGGTATATTATCTTTGTAATTTCGTTTGTAACGCCAAGAAGGAGGCTTGACAGGTATAGAAAAATATATATTTTTGATCAGCATCACCTCCTGAGTCGATTTCCGTGTGTCCGGCTGTCTGTCCGTCTGTCGACACGATCACAGACGTAATTTTAAAGCTATCGCGATCAAATTTAAAATATAAGTTCATTTTTAAAAAAGGAAGATCAAGTTAGAAAATGGGCCAAATCGGATGAAAACCACGCCTACCTCCCATACAAAGTGGCTTTATTTTAAACGTAAAATCTCTTAAAAATCCACAAAAAATAAGGAAATGCTTGAAATTTTGCACATAAGTTTTGATATATAATAAAGACCATCAGTATGATTTTTGGAAAAATTGAATGAAAACCACGCCTACCTCCCATACAAATTGGCTTTATTTTAAACGTAAAATCTCTTAAAAATCTGAAAAAATTAAAGAAATGTTTTAAAATTTTGCACATAAGCTTTGATATTTAATATAAACCATCTGTATGATATATGGCAAAATCGGATGAAAACCACGCCCACTTCCCATACAAAGTGGCTTTATTTTAAACGTAAAATCTCTTAAAAATCCACAAAAATTTAATAAAAGCCTTGAAATTTTGCATACAAGTTTTGATATATAATATGAACCATCTCTATGATATTTGCAGAATCGGATCAAAACCACGCCTACCTCCCATACAAAGTGACGTCGTCAAAATAGGAAAACTTTCGTTAGTATATAAAACTGAATATCATCGTATATGTCGTGGCTAAAGACTTCGAATATACTCCAATATGGCAGCGGGGAGTATTTTAGCTTCGGTACCCTGCCGAAGCTCCATCCTAACTAATTTAGTGCTTTATTTGCCACCTGCTGTTGTAGGTAGCTCTTAAGAGAAAACATCGTGCTCTTATTCTCTTCGTTTCTTATATCTGAATAAAACAAAGAGAGTGTAAGATCAGGTATGAGCAAAGCAGAAATTTTTTATTCTATAGCTAGAGCATGTCAGAATTATAAGGTAAGCTCAAGTTGGAGTAAAAAGGAAGCTGTATGTCAAAATCGGCTGGTCGAATTTTAGTTTTTTAGTTCGCTCAGTTGGACATTGTCTAACTGATGACTGATTTTGGTAGTAAGTTTCCACAATTAATAAGCGATGTTTAGGAGTAAGTCTATTCATGATTGAGTCGTATTGAATACTGAACACAAACGTCATACGGACAAGCCATTTGACACATAACAGCTGTCAAAACAAACCAGTTGAAAAAGGGACCTCGTATTGAGTCATCCTTTTAACATTCTTCTTACGTATTTTAATTTTTGGTAAGCTGAGAATAATTTTGGTAGAATTTGGGAAAAGATTTGGTAGGATGAAATTTAATTAAGTGGCAATACTGCTAATGGGTCGATATCAAATTCAAGCGAAGACTCACAATGCAATGACGCGATTATCTTACAACTTCATTGATATTACTGCAGCGAATTATTTTATCCTCTATCGTCGAATGCATATTAAAAAACGCAAAAGCATTCCACAAGATGGAAAACTGCTATAGTTGAAAACTGAACTTAGAGAGAACATGGCCGCTGTACTTGTTGCTTACACACAAAAACAATCAGTTGGCCGACCACCATCATTGCAGCAAACATCTAATCTTACTCACGCGAGCTCTTCATAGATCGAAACTAAAGCAAAACATCCAGTTGAGGATGTCCGACAATGCACATGTGCTTGGTATACTCATTCAGGAAGTATTAATCGCGAGGGTTGAACTGTGATACATTTGATACATGGGATGTCACAATGCTAAAAACAATAAAGTATCTCGTATTGTTAGGAAGAAATAGGGAACATTTTTGTTTAATATACGCAATATACTTACATACTATTAATTAATTACTATTGTTGACAATTTTGATGTGAGTTTTATTTTATATTTTTTAAAAAAATATGTCCAAAAACATGTTTAAAGTACGATTTAAGTGTAAATATACTGATCTTTAAAATAAAGAAAATTTCTTATTATCTTATGCTTACATTACTTGCATTTGACACTTCTTGCCTCATTTTTTGACAGCGCAATCGGTATTTATTTGTTTACTAACTATCAACACTTTTGTTTAACAGTCATTATATACATAGAATTGAAAAATTAATTAGTTTGTTGCAAACATAAAATACAATTTTTAAACAATTTCTAATACAGATTGCTTAAACGCCCTTCTGTTCTGAGTGAAATCTATTAGAGCATTTACAGAATTAAACGCAGAGCACATATTATAGATACGGTCACTTCGGCCATAGTTAGTCCTATGATGCGGAACATAAAAGAAATCAGTTTTAGAAGTGGCGCACAATTAATATGGCACATTATCACGTCGCGAGCAAAAACTATGAGGAAATTCTTTCGCCTCGACTCTAAAGTACTCAGACTTAAAAGAGCACATCTCGAAAAAGCCCCAATGGAGTTTTCTTATAGCTAATCGTGTAAAACGTTTTAGTATTTTTTGTCAGTCTTACGCAGTGTATTTCATAAAATGCATCCCAAACCACACATCCATACTCTAAAAGAGATCTTATAAGAGATATAAACAGAGTTTTAAGGGGGTCTTCTCATTGAGCAACTTTTTTTTTTCAACTTTTTTTTGCATTTATTTATAGCTTGGGTAGTTGTGAATATGTCCCTAAAAGGATTTTTAGAAATTCGAAATACTTTAGAAGATACAGCCTTTTTTGTGAAGCAAGGTCTGATGGACAAGAAGGTGATGGAGGTAATAAAACCAGCTTACGAAGAGCTGTCGGCAGATAATTTGCTTGAAAGATGCCTTGGATCTGAAACTCAGAATTCCAATGAGTCCTACAATTCTGTTCTTTGGTCACTTTCGCCCAAACACATCAACTCAGGCGCACGCACCATCGAAGTGGCCAATTTCATTGCAACGTGCCTCTTCAACGACGGTTTTATACCCATACTTAAAATTATGGGTTTGATGGGTATTGCGATTGGCAAAAACGCATACGAATACGCACTATCTCGCAATGAAGACAGATTGAACCGATCAGAGACTCGAGCTGCGGCATCATCAAAAGCTGGCAGAACGGCTCGCAGAGCAGAGAGGGCAGCAGAAAGCAGTTTCTACGAAAAAGAGGAAGGTGGCCTGTATGGAGCTGGCATCGCCGACTAATATTTGTAAGTAAAAATTGTCAGCTCTTTAAAACTGCATTTAAACATTTTTGATTTTTTTTTTTTCCCAAAAAAATTACTTCAAACTTTAAACGCGTTTATCTCGAACCCACGTTTTTCGAACTGGCGGCCATGATATCTCAAAACAAAACAAAATGGAATCGACGCAGAATTGTCACCATTCTCGGGTGAACCTCGACCATAATTTTAAAAAATTTTTTACTATTTTTTTTTTACACTAAACTACAAAAAAAAACCCGAAATTGAAATTTTTTTTTGAATGGCCGCCATTTTGTCAAAAAAAATCACAAAATTTGAGGTTCACCCGAGAATTACATCTATACTGATTATAACCCCGTTTTTTTTCATTTCAGACGCTCCGGAGACCCGGAATCGTGGCCGCCGTGACGACACTTTTTTTTTTCACCACCAACTTTGAAGTCTCATTACTTTTTGAACAGCCCACGTATCGAGGCAACCAAAATTTTTTTATTTACTTTGAACCTTTTGTAATACAATAAATAAAAAAAGTTTTCAATTATTCTTTGCGTTTTCAAAGCTAGCGAAAGTAATTTTTCTATCAAATAACACTCCTATGTCTAATTTAGAATCAACTCTTGAGAGATCATTGTTTGTTATTGAATAGTTAACAAATGATGGTGTCAGTTTTATATAGAATGACATAATGTTGCATTTTTTGATATTTAAATGTAATTTATTTACTGAACACCAATTTTGAAAGTTATTTAAATCAGACTGCAAGAGCAAATGATCTGAATTAGATTGGACAACCTTAAACAGCTTTACATCATCAGCACACATTAGGCAATTCGAGTGATTTAAAATGTTCGGAAGATCATTAGTAAATAAATCAAACAAGAGCGGCCCAAGGTGGCTTCTTTGGGGCACGCCGGAAAAGTTAGTTACGGCTTTTGAAAATGTATTCCCTATACGGACAGATTGGGATCGACCTACGAGATAGTTCTCCAGCCAGCATAACAAGGACGAATGAAATCCCATAAGGCTTAGCTTTCTTACTAGGATTGAGTGCTAACCCTATCGAAGGCTTAGCAAAATCACTGAAATGACATCAATTTGGTTGCCATTTTCCGTTTCGTTTTTAATGAAATGAGAAAATAACGTGGATGTAGACTTCGCAGAAACAAAGCCATGCAGATATTCCGATATAGAGTTTTTAACAGCTTCATATATATTTCTTTTAACTAACGACTCAAACAATTTTGGGAATAATGGAAGTTTAAAAATTGGCCGATAGTTGGAAACATTTTGTCTAGAACCGGATTTATGGATCGGAATTATAACAGAGTGTTTCCATATATCCAAAAATTTCCCCTTTTTAAGTGACATATTAAATATAAGTGCTAGAGGCTGGGCTAAAGCACTTGCACAATTTTTAAGAGAGATTGGAGGGATATTGTCGAGGCCAATACCTTTGTCAATATCAAGGGACAATAACTCTTGTAAAACATCTCCGTCAGAAAAAAACAAGGAACCCATATATGTGACGGGTTGTGCGGTATGTTGCCAGTCAGGTCACCATCCTCAAAGATAAAATTAGATTGGAAAAAATCAGCGAACAGGTTGCAAATGTCTTCTGTGTTATTCTATATTTTATCATTAAAAGACATGTTTTTGGGCATTCCTTTTGTGTTTCGCTTTTTGTTTACAAAATTCCAGAAGGTTTTGGGATTGCATCTTATATCTAACTCGATTTCAGATACATACCTCCTGTAAAGAGATTTCTTGAGAGAATTATAATCTTTGCGCGCTTGTAAATAACTTTGGCGATAACATATGTCAATTTTACTTTTCTTAAATAATTTATTCATTTGACTCTTTAATTTTGACAAATTTTTACTGTACCATTCCGAATTATTTTTGATTTTTTTAATTGGAACAAAACTAATGAAAGCTTCATTTATAACATTTATTAAAAACTCATAATTTTGTAACAGATTGTCACCAAAAACTGAACGCCAATTCAGACTAGATAAAAAGTTAGAAAATGCTATGTAGTCCGCCAGTTTTAAAGCAAACACAAAAGTATCTTCTTCTACGGCTTGTATATCTATAGTTAGAAAATCTAATTTAACTAATAACGCTTTATGATGAAAGCTATTATTAGACAAAAGGAATTCTACTTCAATACATATAGGATTAAATTCAAGATAGCAAAAAACTAAATCCAAAATTTTATATAAATTATTTCTAACAGAATTTATTTGATGTAGCCCCAATGAAAAAATAAAGTTTATAAAACCTGAGTCCACGATATTACTCATTGCATTAGGGATCATTCTCAAAAGCTCATCAGAATGCCACCAGTTTACTTTGCCTACGTTAAAGTCACCTAGTACTAGTGGGTATTCATTATTGAAGCGAAGCTTTTTACGCCCCGTTCTGTGATTTGCTTGGAGTGAAATCAGAAAAATTTTCGACAGATTTTTTCTTAGAATTTTATATGGTTTCTTTGTTTCTGTGTTTTTTACAACAAGACAATTTAATATAACAAATATAAAAAAAAATTTCTTCGCCTGCCGTGGGGATTCGAACCCGTATAAACCTTTGATTGAAAGTTCTATACTCCATCCACTGAACCAAACACCTTCTTTATAATGAAGCATTGATTTAGTATAAACTGCAACTAAAGCTATGTTGCAGTACATACAATAATCTATTAATGTATTTGTGTGGTTTGGGTAGCTGCTATCCCCTTGCTACAAGAGTTGATCAATAGATTTTTATGGTTTGAGTAGAAGAATCATCAGTATTGCCACTTTTCCACAATTGTGGTAAATCTAGCACTTTATTAGTTTCTACCACTTTTATCACCCACTATTTGCATATTTCCAAAATCTATATAGTTATATAAAAATTATTGCATTATAATTAAAATTTTAGAAATTTTATTGCATATATTTTATTTTTATAGACATTTTATTGCATATATTTTATTTATTATTACATTTTATATATTGTTTTAGAACTGTTTTAAGAACATTATATGATAATTATTTGCAATAAAACTAATTCAGCGTGAAAAAACTTACTTTATGGTATACTTCTTATGATTTGTTTTGCTGTAGGACTTCAGTCGAATTTTTCCTTAACCCTCATCCGGATTTGTCATCAAATTGATGACATTTTTGACTTTAAATGTTTATAACTACTTTGTTTTTCATCGAATCGTTTTAAGATTTTGGCTCAATGGGTAAATCGTATATACATTTTTAATTTCTGATATCGTATGTATGCGCACATGTCACATTTTTGTTGTACAAAAAATTTCCCTAATTAGTATTTTGTCATCAAATTGATGACACAGTATTCTAACAGGTGCCGTTAGTTTTTGATGGGTTATTTATTATTTTTGCGCCTTTTTTTTTGTTATTAGATTAGTCTTTGTTTATCTCTTGACCTAAGAGCAACTAATAACATTGTGCACTAAATCCGTTTTGCTTGGAAATAATAAAAAAATAGCGAAAATGAATTCTGATGAAAGTGATCTATTCGACAGTAATGACGATGAAGAATATATACCAAGTGATAGTGAATTTAGTTCTGATCACCATGAAAATTATGATTCTAATGATAATGATTCTGATATTGATTTTTTCGATCAACAAACAAGAGAAGCAGCAGTGTTAGATGAAAATATTTTATTGATGTCAAAAGACAAACAAATACAATATTCAACTGAACCAATGCCAATTGCTCGTTCTAATAATTCTTCCAGTCTTTCTTTTGCTTCAAGGCAAGGTGAATAATGCATTTTTTTCCATATTTTCTTGAAATTTGTTTTTCGAAATTTGTTGTTTAGGTCCAACAACATATGCTGCCGCTCAATGTACTGATGCGGTGTCTGCATTTTTATTGACGATACAACCGATTGAAAAAACAATTGTTGATATGACCAATTTGTATGGTGTTCGTCTATACAAAGATGATTGGGAAAGTGTTGATATTATAACTATGCGTGCATACTATGGTATTCTTTTATTAGCTGGTGTTTATCGTTCAAATGGGGAATGTTTGAGTGAACTGTGGGACGATAAACATGGTAGACCAATTTTTGCGGCTTGCATGTCGTTGGTGCAATTCAAAAAAATAAATCGATGTTTACGGTTCGACAATAAAGAGCAAAGAGAACGAGAAAGAGATAAGCTTGCTCCAATTCGATTTATTTTCGACAGATGGTTGCAAAATAACAAAAAGTTATATTGTCCAGGTGATTTTGTAACAGTAGCATAAAAACATTTTATGCTTACAATCTTCAAGTTTATACTGGCCGAGATCGAAATTGTTCTTCTGAAATAAATCAAGGTGAACGCTTGAGATGACTGAAGGTATAAATCTATCAGATTTTTGGGACTTACATTTTAAATTTTTCTTTTTTTTCATAGGTTTGAATGGAAGTAATATCACATGTGACAGTTTTTTCACTTCACATCATCTTGCTGTTGAGTTGAAAAAACGTCAGATGACTTTGGTAGGCACAATTCGCAAGAATCGTAAAGAAATTCCGCCATAATTAGTTGATATGAAGAAGAAAGAATTGTATCATACTTCATTCGTGTTCGACCATAATCTTCGGGCATGTATGTTGTCTTATGTCCCCAAAAAACGTCGTTTTGTTTCTTTGTTATCGACTTATCATTCGACTGTTAGAGTCGATGTTACAGATAAACAAAAAAAACCAGATATTATAAAATTCTATAATGAAACAAAAGGTGGAGATCAATAGATCAATTGGTCGGTACGTATCGATGTAAAAGAAAGGTGAATCGTTGGCCTGTTGCTCTGTTTTGTAATATACTTGACATATCAGCATCCAATGCTTTTGTTATTTATAAAGCATTGAATCCAGAATGGAATATTGCAAAAAAAAATCAACGCAGACGCTTGTTTTTGATTGAGATTGGCCAGTCATTGTGTTATCCTTTTATTGAACGACGCAAAAGTATGCCTCGTGGTCCCAATGCTATCGCTGTTGTGAATAACATTAGAAATATTCCCAATGAAGCTTCTTCTAGTGAACTACCATCAGGTTCATCGGGTACAACAGCAAACACATCATTTTCATTGCAACATGCACCGAAAACAAAGAAAAGAGCAATATGCTATTATTGCAAACGATCAGAGAATCGAAATATGCACGGCAAACGCTGTGATTATTGCTTAAAACATCTTTGTCCAAGTCATTGTTACTTATTATGCCAGAACTGTATTAAAAAAGGCCAATTCAAATAATATTTTTCGTTAATTTTGATTTTTTTACGTTTTTTTTAAATTTTTTTTTCATTTAACATCACACCTATGTAATGTTATTAATAAATATAATTTTTTTGCATAAAAATCATAAATAAAGACCCATTTAATCAAATCATACAAAAAGATTTATTGTTGATTTATTGTTTTTGAAAATAACTGATTGATACAAGTGTCATCAATTTGATGACGCTAATACTTTTATGTATAAAAAAAAAATAATCCGGATGAGGGTTAAGATGAAAAATATATTCCAAAGTTTTTTAAAATTCACCACTCATTTTAGACTCAACCTACTACTATTTAAAATTTGCAAGTGACAACTTTGGTCATCATCCTTAGTTTGCAAGTGCCATCTGTTAGCGCCATCAACTGTTAACATAGCTGCAGTTATATATTTAATATTAAATCTACGTCAAAATTTAACAGAGCTGTTTGGATCGGTGGAAACAGTGTCGACTTATTAATCAGTGGGTCACGGGATAGATCCTCACGGTGGGCAAAGTAATACTTTTTTTTTTATGTGAATGCGTTTATGCTGTTGTTGGTACATGCTTTTGTTTTGTTTTTGCATAGTGCGAAAAAAATTAACAATTGCCCACAAGTGCGTTGAAATAACAATGACAGTAACATAAAAAGCTTCGCTTCTCTCGTATGTCCAACGACGCACCTGTGTTTTTTTTAAGTCTATCAACGATATTGAGTATATTATTAAAATGCAACGAATAAATTTTACATTAATTTAAAGTATTAGTAAATAGTGGTTGTATCCAGCGTTGCCGTTTTGGCTCAATCGTACTAAAATCAGTAGTTTTATTTTTGTAAAATAGGCTTTTGTAGTTTGGTTGATTTTCTTCGGTTGATTTTTCTGAATTTTTGGCAGGAAAAAATTATGAAACAAATCTCTAAATTTTTGATTAAAATTGCTCTAAAAACTAGTTTATCTTAAAAGTTTAAAAGCAACCGTATGATATCTTCATACTTTTTAAAGAGTACGGTTCAGTTAAAATTTTAGAAGGTGTATTTTTTTTGGTTTTTGGAGGCATGGAAGAACCTCAGATGATTTATTTAACACATATTGAAGTATGTAGATAAATTTTTATTATCATTTTTATGCAAAATGGTGGCGACAGAGCCAACGGGAGGACGAATTTGAGGCAGAGTATAAGACCTGAACCAAAAAACAAAGCAGTCTTAAAATCTATAGTTTATTGCCTATGGGTCTACGTATGTCTCTACTTTCTAAATCTATGGAATAAATGAATAAAATACATTTTTGAATAAATGAATCAAATTTTGACCAAAAAATAAGAAGTTAATTGTTCTAAAAAAGATAACATTATATAAAACTAGTAAGAATGGAGCTTCGGCAGGGTACCGAAGCTAAAATACCCCCCCCCCCCCCCCCCGCGACCATATTGAAGTATATTCGAAGTCTTTAGCCCCGACATACACGATGATATTCAGTTTTATATATTAACGAAAGTTTTCCTTTTTTGATGACGTCACTTTGTATGGGAGGTAGGCGTGGTTTTGATCCGATTTCGCCATATAACGGGATGACTCATATTATATATCAAAGCTAATGTGCAAAATTTCAAGAAATTTTATTAATTTTTGTGGATTTTTAAGAGATTTTACGTTTAAAATAAAGCCACTTTGTATGGGAAGTGGGCGTGATTTTCATCCGATTTTGCCATATATCATACAGATGGCTTATAATAAATATAAAAGCTTATGTGCAAAATTTTAAAACATTTCTTTAATTTTTGCAGATTTTGAAGAGATTTTACGTTTATAATTAAGCCAATTTGTATTGGAGGTAGGTGTGGTTTTCATTCGACTTTGCCAAATATAATAGTGATGGTCTATGTGATATATCAAAGGCTATATGCAAAATTTCAAGACATTTTTTTAATTTGAGCAGATTTTAAAAAGATTTTACTTTTAAAATAAAGGCACTTTGTATGGGAGGTAGGCGTGGTTTCCATCAGATTTTTTTCAAATTTTATAGCCAGGATTAAGACTAAAGAGCAAAGTTTACTGCCAAATTTCGAGGCATTTCTTTAATTTTTGTGGATTTTAAAAACATTTTACTGTTAATATAAAGTCACTTTGTATGGGAGGTAGGCGTGGTTTTCATACGATTTGGCCCATTCTCGAACCTGATCTTCCTTTTTAAAAAAAAACTTTATTTTTAATTTCAGCGCGATAGCTTTAAAATTGCGGCTGTAATCGTCTCGACAGACGGACAGACAGACTGTTGCGGAGCGGATTAGAGCCACGACCGAATTACAAAAACGACAACGAAAATAAACGCGTCTGGCAATGCTGAGCGGTGAGGCCGACTAGGGAAGCAGCAGCCCTGACTTTGCATTTGTTTTGAGGGCGCACGTTGAATGCGCCCCTGTGGCTTTCGCACAGAGTTTTAGTCAGGGCGCCTGTTTACCTCAGCCGACGCCACCGCTCCCGGTCAGGTGACCCGCTGACCCGAAGTTGGCCACAACTGCACGTGCTGGTTAGCCTATGTGCTAGCAGTTCGGTAGTGATGGGGGGGTTCGTGGTGGCCAACCCCGCGTACCTTCGCCGTACAAATATTTCACGTGCATGACCAAAAAAATATCGCGTCGAGATTCGGACCAACAAATATCAAACCAACCGGAGCTGAAAAGAAAGAAAAGTAAATAAAAAAAATGGAAAAGGTTGGGAGCCCCTGGCTCACCCATCCACCAACCAACACTCGAACCAGATGTTCAGGCTCAGCCCACGCATCACTCCCTACCATGGAGGACCCTGGGGCGAAATGAGCAGTCCTCCCCAAACGCAACCATTCTCCCGCGGTATTTAGGGCGCTTACTGTGATGGCTGGTTCTGTGGGCCAGTTTAGAGTGCGCTACTGCTGTGGCCCTTAATTTGTGGGTCCTCTTGCTTTGGCTGTTGGGTGCGCTTTTGTTGCCGGGTGGGTGCTGCCCTTGTGGTAAGGTGCTGAGCATTCCAGAGCGGCTGTTGCGCATTTAAACTGCAGCTACTACTGCTGTTCGTGCAGCTGAGCTATGCGTCTAGCTGAGACCATGCGTGTAGCTGATCTGTTGATGAGTCGCTTCTTGGGCTGTTGGTGAGTGCGCCTGGTTTCACTGTTATTGCCTTTGACTTTGGCTGCGTGCTCCTGATAGCACTGATGTTGCTGGGTGGGCCACGGAGGCTGTAGCCGCTGCTGTTATTGGCATTGACTGTGTGCGCCTGCTGGCACTGATGTTGCTGGATGGGCCACGGAGGCTGTAGCCGCTGCTGTTATTGGCATTGACTGTGTGCGCCTGCTGGCACTGATGTTGCTGGAGGGGCCACGGAGGCTGTAGCCGCTGCTGTTATTGGCATTGCCTGTGTGCGCCTGATGGCACTGGGTGGTCGAGAGAGCGCCTGATGGCACTGGGTGGACGCCTGCTAGGGCGTTTGCAGGATCTTACCTTCACCTGACCACCCTGAAGATGGTGCTGATGGCTGCTGATTAGTGTTGCGGTTGTGTGTCTGCCTGGGCTTGGACCTTTTCGATTCCTGTTGCTGTACTCCCCCCCCCATCCACGGAAACGTAAAATTTTTATGGCGGAAGTTGGCCATTTGTCATGCTGCCATTTTGCTTTGACACATCGAAAATTTTCACTTGGGGTGTGTTTTAAAAGATACCTTGAACAAATTTATGCGAATGGTACAATTTATAAGGTCTTTGCACACTTGTTTACTAGGGGTATTCACTAGTTTACACCCACCGAGAACCCCTCAGCCCTTGCAATGTTCGACTTGAAATGTGTCAGCTGACACACCCAAAATGTGACAGCTTTATATAAAAAAAAAAATGTGACAGATGTCTGGGTAAAAGGAAAGATTTCAAATTATAAAAATAGCCGAAAAATGTCTACTTGAATACATGGATGTCGAATTTGAAAGAAGAGAAAAAAAAAATGTCAGATATAACTTAAAGATGTAAATGACAGAAAAATGTCAAACTTGAATGAAAAGAAAAAAAAAATGTCAGATATAGACTGTCAGATTTGAATAAACGGAAAAACGTCAAATTGAAATGTAAGAGGACGTCAAATTTACATGAAAAGAATTATCAGAATTTTAATGAAATGAATTTTTAAATTTACGTAAAAAGAAAAATGTCGAGTTTGAACGAGAGATGAAAATGTCAGATGACATAGTTAACCAGTTGGTCCTACTGTCAAAGTCAAAGGTGTCAACTGTCAAAAGAAAATTGTTACTGTCAAAGAATAAATGTCCGCCATCACTGCCATCTGTCAAAGTTAGAATTAAAGAAACTGTCCAATTCAAAAAAAATAAACTGTCAGAGTTAAATATAAATAAAAAGTCAAATTTAAAAAGAAAGAAAAGTCAGAATTTTGGGGAAGAAATGTCATGTCAGAATTTAAAGTCAGAATAGGTATGAAAACGAAAAACTGTCCGACGTAAATGACAGAAAAGTGTCAAATGGGAATAAAAAACTGTCGGAATTCCAGTTACGCAAGTAGGTTAACTGTCAGTGTGAAAGTGTTGACAGGAAAATTCCCAGTGTCAACTGTCAATGATATCTGTCAAGTGTCAACGTGATTAGTCAGCAGCCACAATAACAGTGTTGACGGTAACGGTCCAAAATGTCAGCTGTCAAAGTCAAAGTGTAAGCTGTCAAAGTCAAAGTGTAAGCTGTCAAAGTCATCGGTCAGCTGTCACACCTCGAACGCGCCAGCCGTGTCATACGCAGTATATCACTCATGTTGGCAGACGACACAGCCATGGCGAATTCTGACCCGCATGCTCGAATGTGGATTCAACTTCACAGTCAACGCCACCTTCAAACATGAAAGCCAGAACCCACCACTTAGTGTGCCGTTACAAAACAGTTCTTCGGAACAAGTTGACACTTGTTGCAAGGACTGAAGGCACTATTCCCTAATGTCTTTAGCGTGAAACACCCCCAACCGTTTATTAGCCATATCAGCCAGCTCATAGTACGCCGAACCCATCTTCTTAATGACTCTAGCTTTCTCAAAAACGTTCGCCAGCTTAGCATTAAAATGCTCAGAGGCCTTGCTTTGGGCAAAACTTCTTTGATACACGACCTGACCAACCTCAAAACTCACTGGTCGTGAACGCATATTGTACAGCCTCTCATTCCTCTCATATGCCTGTCGCAAGTTCTCTCGCACTTGCTCTCGAATCAGCTCAGTTCTCTCCCCAGGCGTAGTTTCAGCCGTTGGATCTTCCAATAGTTTTAACTTCCGCTAATCGCAAACAATGATTTATCCCAATCCTTTTGGTCAGGATGAATATACGCACGAACCGCGGCTATGATTGAGCGATTTTCGCGTTCTACAGCATTGGCCTGAGGAGAATTATTAGCCGTAAAATTATGCGTTACTCCATATTTTGTTAAAAGGTCTTTAAATTTATTTGATTTAAACTGAACACCATTGTCCGTTGTGATAATTTCTGGAACACCAAAAATAGAAAAAATTCGCTTTTCCAGAAATTCAACGATTTTCTTAGTGGTAAACGTACGAATGGGTTCTAAGAAGTGAAATTTTGAAAGGTGGTCAAGCACAATCACGAGACCCACGTTCCCTGAGCGTGACCTTAGGTAAGGCCCTAAAAGGTCCACGTAGAGTCTCTGAAAGATTCGTACCGAAGTAAGCTGTTGTCCCATAGGCGGACGAAGTATGAAGTTAGGAGCCTTGGTCATTTTGCAGACTTCACAAGCTAGAACGTAATCACGTACTTGTTTTGCCATTCGTGGCCAAAAATACAACATTTTTAAACGGGTCAATGTTTTGTGAATCCCACCATGGGAACTCATTGGGTGATCGTGAGCTTCAACAATGAGAGACATTCTCAACTCCTCCGGCACCCAGAGTTTCCATGACTGTTCTTCTTGAGTGGGATCACCACTGGCAAATTCACACCGCTTGTAAATGAAACCGTCTACTACCTGAATGTCCGGCTGCTGACTGTCACATTTTTGGAATTCATTGACCAGTCTTAGATAATTCTCAGTTTTAAAATGTGCTGAAGAAAAATCTAAAACTGTCGAGATCGCAGTCGAATTCTCTGTTAGTTCTGATATTTCCACGGATTCAGGCGAATGCACTCTCGATAAAGAATCGGGAACTACGTTTTGGCTTCCTTTGCGATGAAGAATGGTAAATTTGAAACCTTGCAGTTTCAATGCCCAGCGTGCAAGTCTGCCATGCAAATCGGTTTGGCCCATTAACCATTTTAAGGATGCGTGATCGGTGATCACTTCGAATTCATATCGTTCGACATAAGCTCGGAATTTCTTTATGGCCATGACCGCTGCAAGACATTCTTGTTCCGAAACAGTATAGTTCTTTGCGCTTGGTTAAACTTATGCGACATGTACGCAATTGGGACTTCATTACCTTCATCATCGCGCTGAGCCAACACGGCTTCGACTCCATATTGAGATGCATCGCACTGGATGGAAAACGGACGAGAAAAATCAGGACTGTGAAGCACTGGTGCACTACACAGGCTATTTTTGAGGGCCTCAAACGCGGCTATCGACTTATCAGTCCAAACAAATTTTTTCGCCTTTTGCAACATGTTGGTCAGAGGGGTTGAAATGGAAGCGTAATTGAGCACGAACCGTCGGTACCATCCACAAACACCAAGAAAACGACGAAGTTGTCGAACAGTTTTAGGCAAGGGAAAATCTCGAATTGCCCTCACTTTTTCTGGATGGGTACTTATGGTTCCATGCCCAATCACGTGACAAAGATAACGAATTTGCTAAAGCAAAAATTTGCTTTTTTCAATATTGATGGTTAGACCAGCATGTCTCATGCACAGGGCTACCTCCGGAAGCAAAGATAAGTGATCGTCAAACGTCTCGGTGATTAGCAATAAATCGTCTAAATAGACAAAAACCTTAGTTCGTAAGTGAGCAGGTATGACCTTGTCCATCAAACGGGACATCGTTTGCGGCGCATTACATAGGCCGAAAGGCATTGTAACGAACTGGTACAATGGTCGATTAGGCACTGTGAAGGCTGTCTTATCCCTTGACGCTACATCTAACGGAATCTGCCAGAAGGCGTCCTTCAGATCCAAGCTCGAAATAAATTGAGCTTTTGGAAGCCGACTGAGGATTCCGTCAATGAGCGGCAAAGGATACGCATCCTTCACAGTGACCTCATTGACCTTACGCGCGTCGAGGCATAACCTCACTTTATTTGGTTTGACGATCAAAGCCACAGGAGATGACCAAGCGCTTTGAGACACCTCAATAACACCAAGTGCCAACATGCGATCGACTTCAGCGAAAAGAAGTTTTTTGACACCAGGAGAAACAGAAAAATGCCTTTGTTTGACTGGCTTTGCATTTCCTACGTCAATGACGTGACTAATCAAACGAGTGCGGCCTAAGCCTTCTTCAGAAAAAGATGGAAAATTTAAAATTGTTACATTCAGCCTAGCTTGCTGATGCGCAGTCAAAACATGTCTAGTCGAATCAACTTCGCTTACGCCACTGACTGAAGAGCAGTTGTAATTTTCCAGAAAGAGATCTCCAGCCAAGCCAAAAGCTTTAACGAAATCAACTCCCAAATACAAGTCTTGAGACTAAGTTGGAACGATCAAAAACTTGAGTGGTTTGGTGACTCCTCGAAAGGCAATGGTGGTGTCGAGTACTCCCGCCGAAGAATGACTCGTCCCGTCCGCCGTTTTCAAATCAATCGCATACCTTTTCCACTTCAGTTGCTTATTAGACAACAGTCTTTGTGCCAAATTGTTGGCAATGCAACTGACAGTAACGCCAGTATCGATTAACCCTACTAACGTCTCGCCGGCTAATGAGACCGGTGCGTAGGGACGAACATCATTCTCGGGAGCACTCGACAAAACCGCCGAGCACGCAAATTTTCTCAAGGCTCTGACCTTGCTCCAAAATTGCCTCAATCTTGCAGTTGATCGTTGCTTTCTTTTATTTTTTGTTTGGCTGGAGCCCTCGCTCTAAAAAATACGTCTGCGAGCAGCGTTATATTCTTGCCATCGCACGTGCAAAGGCTTGAACGTCCTTTGTGGAGCCCTAGAAGCCGTTTGTTCGCGTTTCAAAATTTGAATTTTAACGTTTGTTACATCTGGTATTGCCTCAGTTTGGCATGCCACCTCAGAAGTTAATGAGGGGCTGGTTGAAATTCTAAAAAAGTATTATCGGTTGTGGTAGTTGTTGTGTTGGAGTCAGTATGACCAGATTCGCATGTCAGCTCGGAGACCTGACGCTGCGGCGAGAAGCTTCTGGAATTCCTTCCATGTTCCTCGTCCAGTAATTCACGCCTCCGAACAAACGCGCGAAGCTGACTAACACTACCCACTGAGACATACAACAAACTACGTCGCACATCTAGCCTTAAATTTCGTCGCAAAATCTCCAACAGAGCTTGAGAATCAAGAGGCCTTTGCAGTTTGTCTGTAAGCTGCAAGACTGCCTCATAGTATTCGGCAAATTTCTCATCGAACTTTTGCTTGCGACTGCGCACTAAGTACATGATGTCGAGATCGGTTCGGTGGTCAGTAAATTGGCTTCGAAGCTCAGCGCATAATGCTGTCCATTCGATGCGGGTGACACTTCGATGGTACCGCCAGAACCAATCCAAGGCCTTGCCCACGAACAGCAGGTGTGCATGGTCAGCTAGTGCTCCAAAGTCTCCACGCAAGCTTTGCATTGTCAGAGAGTGTATTTGATAAATGAATTTATCGATGGTCAGCGCATCAGTTTTACCACTGAAGGTGATTTTCCAGTTGGAAATTTTGCTGGCAACACTCTCTGCCAACACAAAGTGCGAGGACCAACCCGGAACACCACTGCCACTGTGCACCTGCTGATTCGGTGGCGGAGGACCTGGAAAGCCCTGAGGATATCCTCGACCGTATCCGACATCTGGAAGTGGAGCCTGGTGAAGATGAGGTTGTTGATAATTTAAATATTGGTGGTTATTTGCAGCAGGCATTGATGCTCGCGCATGTTGGAGACCCTGCGACGGAACAGAATGTGGCGTTGCTCCGTGCGGAGTATGTCTGACTTGGTTTAAATTCAATTTTGCAAGTTCGGTTCGAACTGCCTCATTAATCAAGAGCTGCAAATCTTTATCTGAATATGATTGCGGTGCCGAAAGGGGCTGAAAATTATCAAATGGGTCTTGATAATTCGCACTAGCAGCTTGATCGGAGAACCGTTCGACCGACTCATTTGCAAACGGCTGCCTCGCCGAAAGATTCGTATTTGAATCTTGCTCCTGACTGAAACCTAAGTTTCTTTGGCTTCTAGTGGCCGGACGTCCCTTCTCTACAGCGCCCTGGCTAGAATTCGTTTTACCTGGCGAAGGTAACGAAGAAGCACCCACTAGAGCTGACTGATATGGCCTAAGTTTCTTGTCGCTGCAAAGCGTAAGGCACAACGGACCACTGTGGCTCGTATGAATCCATTGAGATATACATGCTCGGTGGAAAACGTGCTTGCATGGTGTCAGCACCATGTCTTCAGGCTTTGTGAAAGCCTGCTTACAAATACTGCACAGATTATCAGCACCCTCCACCTGAGCAGGTATATCCTCCGTGCTATGGTGCAACGGCATTGCAGCTGTATAATAAATGGCAAATATAAAAAAAATGGAATGTTTTAAACTGGAGATTATAGCACTACTTAAACCGTTGTTTTAATAATTGATGGCTCTGTTAAAAATAAACAAAAATCAATGTATAGCTATGAAAATTATTTGGTCTTCGGGAGAATGTTGCTATCAAAAAAAAAATTGTTTGAGTGTTGGTTGCTGGCTGGCCGAGTCAGGGGTTCCTTTTAAAAAAAAAAATAAAAAAACTACGTTAAATGGGCCCGCTGAAAGTTCCATGCCACGGCGAAATAGTCCCGAGTGCCGCGGTCGACCAGTGCGATTGAACGCGACTACATCGCATTCCATGCGACACTCGACACTACCCCCCGCAACATGAAAACTCCCAGCAAGAATTCACAAACAACGAAAATTTAAAAATGATTGGAGTTACTAATAAAACAAGTATGAAAGTTAAACCCGATCGCAGATTTCATGGCCACATAGAGGAATAAATCGGTTCAGACGATTTACCAACGGATCCGGTATAAGGTGAGCCTCATGCCGGATATTCCGATTTAATAAAACACGATGATTTTATTCGAGAAAAAAAAAACAACACGAATGCCATGAAAACTGCTAGAAGAAAAAAATTTTGCATTAAATTGGTTTGAATCCACGACGCGATACCGAACATAACAACAGTAGAATGAGAACCGAATGAATTTCGGGCCCCACGTTGGGCGCCAATTTGTAGCGGAGCGGATTAGAGCCACGACCGAATTACAAAAACGACAACGAAAATAAGCGCGTCTGGCAACGCTGAGCAGCAGCCCTGACTTTGCATTTGTTTTGAGGGCGCACGTTGAATGCGCCCCTGTGGCTTTCGCACAGAGTTTTAGTCAGGGCGCCTGCTTACCTCAGCCGACGCCACCGCTCCCGGTCAGGTGACCCGCGGACCCGAAGTTGGCCACAAGTGCACGTGCTGGTTAGCCTATGTGCTAGCAGTTCGGCAGTGGTGGGGGGGTTCGTGGTGGCCAACCCCGCGTACCTTCGCCGTACAAATATTTCACGTGCATGACCAAAAAAATATCGCGTCGAGATTCGGACCAACAAATATCAAACCAACCGGAGCTGAAAAGAAAGAAAAGTAAATAAAAAAAATGGAAAAGGTTGGGAGCCCCTGGCTCACCCATCCACCAACCAACAATCGAACCAGATGTTCAGGCTCAGCCCACGCATCACTCCCTACCATGGAGGACCCTGGGGCGAAATGAGCAGTCCTCCCCAAACGCAACCATTCTCCCGCGGTATTTAGGGCGCTTACTGTGATGGCTGGTTCTGTGGGCCAGTTTAGAGTGCGCTACTGCTGTGGCCCTTAATTTGTGGGTCCTCCTGCTTTGGCTGTTGGGTGCACTTTTGTTGCCGGGTGGGTGCTGCCCTTGTGGTAAGGTGCTGAGCATTCCAGAGCGGCTGTTGCGCATTTAAACTGCAGCTACTACTGCTGTTCGTGCAGCTGAGCTATGCGTCTAGCTGAGACCATGCGTGTAGCTGATCTGTTGATGAGTCGCTGCTTGGGCTGTTGGTGAGTGCGCCTGGTTTCACTGTTATTGCCTTTGACTTTGGCTGCGTGCTCCTGATAGCACTGATGTTGCAGGGTGGGCCACGGAGGCTGCAGCCGCTGCTGCTATTGGCATTGACTGTGTGCGCCTGCTGGCACTGATGTTGCTGTATGAGCCACGGAGGCTGTAGCCGCTGCTGTTATTGGCATTGACTGTGTGCGCCTGCTGGCACTGATGTTGCTGGAGGGGCCACGGAGGCTGTAGCCGCTGCTGTTATTGGCATTGCCTGTGTGCGCCTGCTGGCACTGATGTTGCTGGATGGGCCACGGAGACTGTAGCCGCTGCTGGGGCTTTCGAGAGAGCGCCTGATGGCACTGGGTGGACGCCTGCTAGGGCGCTTGCGGGATCTTACCTTCACCTGACCACCCTGAAGATGGTGCTGATGGCTGCTGATTAGTGTTGTGGTTGTGTGTCTGCCTGGGCTTGGACCTTTTCGATTCCTGTTGCTGTACTCCCCCCCCCATCCACGGAAACGTAAAATTTTTATGGCGGAAGTTGGCCATTTGTCATGCTGCCATTTTGCTTTGACATATCGAAAATTTTCACTTGGGGTGTGTTTTAAAAGATACCTTGAACAAATTTATGCGAATGGTACAATTTGTAAGGTCTTTGCACACTTGTTTACTAGGGGTATTCACTAGTTTACACCCACCGAGAACCCCTCAGCCCTTGCAATGTTCGACTTGAAATGTGTCAGCTGACACACCCAAAATGTGACAGCTTTATATAAAAAAAAAAATGTGACAGATGTCTGGGTAAAAGGAAAGATTTCAAATTATAAAAATAACCGAAAAATGTCTACTTGAATACATGGATGTCGAATTTGAAAGAAGAGAAAAAAAAAAATGTCAGATATAACTTAAAGATGTAAATGACAGAAAAATGTCAAACTTGAATGAAAAGAAAAAAAAAATGTCAGATATAGACTGTCAGATTTGAATAAACGGAAAAACGTCAAATTGAAATGTAAGAGGACGTCAAATTTACATGAAAAGAATTATCAGAATTTTAATGAAATGAATTTTTAAATTTACGTAAAAAGAAAAATGTCGAGTTTGAACGAGAGATGAAAATGTCAGATGAAATAGTTAACCAGTTGGTCCTACTGTCAAAGTCAAAGGTGTCAACTGTCAAAAGAAAATTGTTACTGTCAAAGAATAAATGTCCGCCATCACTGCCATCTGTCAAAGTTAGAATTAAAGAAACTGTCCAATTCAAAAAAAATAAACTGTCAGAGTTAAATATAAATAAAAAGTCAAATTTAAAAAGAAAGAAAAGTCAGAATTTTGGGGAAGAAATGTCATGTCAGAATTTAAAGTCAGAATAGGTATGAAAACGAAAAACTGTCCGACGTAAATGACAGAAAAGTGTCAAATGGGAATAAAAAACTGTCGGAATTCCAGTTACGCAAGTAGGTTAACTGTCAGTGTGAAAGTGTTGACAGGAAAATTCCCAGTGTCAACTGTCAATGATATCTGTCAAGTGTCAACGTGATTAGTCAGCAGCCACAATAACAGTGTTGACGGTAACGGTCCAAAATGTCAAAGTCAAAGTGTAAGCTGTCAAAGTCATCGGTCAGCTGTCACACCTCGAACGCGCCAGCCGTGGCATACGCAGTATGTCACTCATGTTGGCAGACGACACAGCCATGGCGAATTCTGACCCGCATGCTCGAATGTGGATTCAACTTCACAGTCAACGCCACCTTCAAACATGAAAGCCAGAACCCACCACTTAGTGTGCCGTTACAAGACGGTTACACGGAAATCGACTCAGGAGATGATGCTGATCAAAATTATATATATTGTTCTGTACCTGCCACTCCTCCTTCTTGGCGTTACAAACGGAATGACAAAGTTAATATACCCCTTACGCAGTACGCGTTGGGGTATAAAAATATGTACTCCCACTGACAACGTTATTGTTATGTGCCGTCAAAACTTCTAATAATATCAATTACAATTGAAAAATATTCTGTCCTGCCAGTTTGAAAAAAGGGGGCACCCATTAATTACGTGACGTGGTTTTGGCGATTGTTTTTGACACCTCCCTCCCCCCTAGTGAGATATCGTGATATTAGGCTCGACCCCCTCCTCTAATCTCACGTGAGATTGTTCAAAATGCATGCTTTCAGTGTAAATATATATGTTATAAGTTATGTGTTTATATAACTCCAATAATTTTTCAATTATTAAAGGTTATATTTTATCGAGCTCAAGGTCACTGTTGCTTTCCGAAGAAAACAACTGAAGAAAAAACAACTAACAACAACAATACCCCATATAGAGTATCAATCACATAGCAGACTACACAGCTGTTTCGTTGGCCGCTACACCAACTCATCAGTAGCCTTTTTTCGTGATTCTTGCTGTGATCCACTAAGCTCTTAATTTTCTACTGGTTTCACGAATGCAATTAGTAAATTACCCTGAATTGCGGTACGAGAATACAAATGATATGAAAGCAGCTTAAAGTTCTTCTAATTTGTGAAGCATACTTTCATGTTCTATTATTCGAAGATAGATCAAAGCTTTTCTAAATACTCAAAGATTTTGTTGTGCTAGTTATTGTTGCTCTTCTATTTCATAGTCGATCTTAGCTTCAGCAGTTAGCTGATATTAAACTATGACGACATGAAGATTTGTTTCTTTTTGAAAACTTAAAACTTATGAAAGAAGGTCGTAATTAATTTACAAATAAATTCTATGGCAGACCCCGGCCGTTGAAAATATGATTATTTGTGTGTGTTTACACACAATAAATTAAAAATCTAAGTTTTCAAAAATGGTGGCAGGCGTTATTAAGCAATGGACAGACTCGGAACACCGTACAAGGTGGGAAGAAGCTGTTAATTGCAGGCCATCGAAGGCGGCGATACGTGGCTGTACCTATGGCAATACGTAGCTCTGGTCCACAGAACTCTTCTGCTGAAGAGTTCTCTCACTAAATAATCAGCACTTTCATTCTGTTCTGTGCCAGAATGTCTTCTCACACACATAAGTGTGAGCTCATTTGTCTGAGCGCACCTATGGAGTTTAATAAGACACTCTATGGCCAACCTGGAAGTTACGCCTGTACGCTGCATGCTCTTAATCACCGACTGATTGTCAAGGGCAATGACAATTTTCTTGCCATTGACCCGATCATCTATCAGGTGGTCCAGTGCATGCACTGCACCAAGCATTTCCGCCTCAGTACACAGGATAGGCTTAACTCTTCTGAGTAAACGCCTGCCCCGTCTCTGCCATTCATGAGAGAGCCGTCTGTAAATATACTGATATCTTTACCAGCGATTTCTTCACAGACTACTCTATCTGTCATAAGAGTTTTATAATATTTTTCTGTTATCCTTACTCTCTGCCTTGCGTCCATAGGCATACCCGTCTCCCTGACTAATATCAAACACGCGCATATGATCATGTAGGGCCGTTGATCCATGCCACGTAGCATTTCGCAACATCCTGAGGGCTGCTAGTGCCACCGTATTCTTTATTTCTAAATTCAAAGGCAGCATAACTAACAAAATCTCCATTGCGCTTGTTAGAGTGGTGCGTATTGCACCTGTTATTGCAACACACGCCAGCCGTTGAACTCTGTCCAGTAGGCCGGGTCGATTTGTGGGGAGGCAAAAAAATCGTCCATTGCTCTGTGAAAATCGTATTCTAAGGTTCAAAATAAGAAACTTTGCCGAAGGAACCATACCTCTAAAACAAATTCTGATGTCCCCCAATTTGGGTCGAATTTTGGGTAGGGGCAAATTTTTAAAAATCCCACTTCGACCCATTTAGAGTGCTCCAATCGAGTCCAAATGTATGACCGACCCCCACTTACTTTGGAGGCCCGACCCACCCATGCCAGTGGCACACCCCCTGGGGGTTCCCCATACAAACATTTAAAAAAATCGCCAGTTTTGGCACTTTACATGAAAAAATCAGCGAAATGCCTATGTTTTTTTCTTTTTGGAGTTTTTTTCTCTTTAGAAATTTATTCAACCCTTTTAAAAAATGAAGGTATCACTGTGACACAATTGCAAATCGGAAAATTGCTTGTGTGCGTTTTTTAAGGCACCACAAGACACAGCTGCATGTCGTAAACTTACTTGTGTAGTTTTTTTATAGCACCTACTTAAGAAATTAAGGTTGTTTTTACAACCCTTTTTGTGGGTATTTTATGGCACCTTCTTAAGAAATGCGAGTTTTATGCAACCATTTTAACAATTAAGGTATCACTGGAATGCACCGCAACCCTTTTAAAAAATTAAGGTATCACTGTGACACAATTGCAGATCCTAAAATTGCTTGTTTGCGTTTTTAAGCCACCACAAGACACAGCAGGTAGAATTGAAATTACCATTTCATTCTTATTACCTCGTCTCGTAGACCATATATAACGCAACAGTTTTTGTGAATGCATTAAGTCGTTGTGAAGAACTCAAAGTGTGAAGTGCTAATTTCAGATAAAAAAATATTTAAAAAAAAAATAATAAGTGAAGTTGACCATTCCAAATCAAAAAGTTTAAAATGAATCCACCATCCTCTACACCGCAAGATGAAGCAACAACAACATCAACAACTATCGAAAACCCAATGAGTCATATACCCAAGCACGATGTTACTGTTTTTGGTGTGTCTACTGATTTGACTGATCTTAATTTACCAACCCATCTGTATATCTTGTGATATTATTTTTACTGAAGCGAACGTGCTAAAACAGAACAAAAAAAGTTTTCCCATAAATCATTCACTATTCAAGTACAAGATAAGTTGAATGGAATTTGGGAAAAACTTGGTATGGAAATAATGCTGAAAAAAAGTGTATTTAATAAATTGAATAAATTGCTTGACAAGTATCAAGAGCAAATCAAGAGAAGAAACAAACCCCAACAATTTACAGAGTATGTAAAATCTCTGGAAACAATTTTTTACATTGGAACATGTAAATGCGATTTGAAGGCAGCTCCATGTGCATGCGGCTGGGCTCCCGAACGCCTCAAAGAGTTCATGCACGATCAACATAATCAGAGAAGACTAACAATGGATGCAGTTGTGATGGAAACTGAAGAGCAAGGAGCAACGTCTATGTCATCAATGCCAACATACCAAGATCCCGATGATTCAACATACGCACCGCCACCGGTTCAAGAAGATATGGATAGAAGCACAAGTTCACAATACACAGAGAGATACGATTGTTTTAACTTTGCCTTGGTATGTGACAGATTTGGTGTGCCTGATAGAGTAGCATCGGCATTGGGAATCTCTCTTTTCCAAGATTAAAAATCAAAGAAAAGCATGGCAAACCTCTCATCATGGATAAATCGAAAGTTCGCAGAGAAAAAGAGAAATGCAGACAAGAAATGGTTCGCAAACGGTTAGATAATACCAATTCGTTAGCGTTTTCATTCGATGGCAGAAAAGATAATACTTTAACGACAGCTAAAGTTGATGAGAAGTATCATACTAGGATGGTAGAAGAACCTCATCTTATTATTTTGAGAGAACCCAATTCTGAATTGATTGGTTACGTAAGACTGAAACATGAAACCGCTGAATACAAAACAACCAAATTAAATGATTTTTTCAACGATAAAAATATATCACTGGATGCATTAATTGGAATATGCACTGACGGTGAGCCAACAAACACTGGCCCACACGGTGGAATTATACGACGATTCGAATTGCTGTTAAATAGACCATTGCATTGGTTCGTTTGCCTTCTACACTTCAACGAATCAACGAATCAACCAGCACTGGACCAAGATCGGCAACCGGAAAACTGAGCCGTCAAATCGAACCTTGTGAAACTCTTCCGGTAAGTTATTGCTATCACTCATTTATTATAATTGTCAACCATTTTTAATTATTTTATTATTATATATTTTCAGGTGGTGGACGGCTTCCAGAAAATTGAGTTGCAAAATATGCCCCCGCTCCAGAAAAAAATTGAATTTTCCACCGATTCGAAGTACTTATACGACATGGCCCATGCAATTTCTAGCGGCGTGGTTTCGGTGGATCTGGCTAACATCAAACCAGGGAAAATTGTACATTCTCGGGGGCTCACCAAAGCCGCTAGATTATTACGATTATATGTGACAACGGAAAATCCAGATGCAAATTTAAGAATTCTGGTTGAATTTATAATTAAATGTTATGTGCCAATGTACTCAATATCATGTATTACAGCTCTGTCGTGTACGGCAGTGCATTATTTTTCAACTTCATTATTTGGTCATGATTTCTAAAACCTCGTTTACGCAAAATTGTCAATGAAGTAATTACAGATAACTCATATTATGCGCATTCGGAAAATATCTTGTTATCAATGTTGTTTGATGATAGCAAAGAAAAGCGCGACTGTGCTATCAACATAATTCTACGCTATCGAACAGATGTTGACGACCCAACGCAACTTAGAGCTTATAAAAAACCAGATATAAAGTTTAATTGCACAAGTTACACGGAAATGATCAATATGAATGACATAAATAATGTATTTGAACCACCATTCACGCGAAGCATTCCGTACGATACATTGAAAGAATATTTAAATCAAGATGATCCACCGTTTAATGATCCAAAAATTGCATCACACGTACAAATTAATAAATAATAAATTAATAATATAAATAAATAATAAATATTATTATAAATAAATAAATAAAAATAAAGAAAAAACATAGCCATTTCGCGGATTTTTTCATGTAAAGTGCCAAAACAGGTGATTTTTTGAAATGTTTGTATGGGGAACCCCACAGGGGGGTTCCAGGGGGTGTGCCACTGGCATGGGTGGGCCAAGCCTCCAAAGTTAGTGGGGGTCGGTCATACATTTGGACTCGATTGGAGCACTCTTAATGGGTCAAAATGGGATTTTTCAATATTTGCCCCTACCCAAAAGTTCGACCCAAATTGGGGGACATCAGAATTCGTTTTAGAGGTATGGTTCCTTGGGCAAAGTTTCTTATTTTGATCCCTAGAATACGATTTTCACAGAGCATTGAGCGATTTTTAAATCGACCCGCCCTACTGTCCAGTCTCTTCTTAGTGGTTTTCTGGCTGACTTTTGTCCACCAAATCACCGAAGCATACGTTATGACAGGTCTAACCATCATATTGTAGACCCATTTCATAGACTCTGTGTTTAGCCCTCCATTTGAGACCACAAACGCGTCCACACTGAAACAAAATCCTCTTGGCTTTCTGAATCCTATCTTCTACATGCTCGTTCCAGTTCAGTTTGCTACCCAGGGTTACCCCTAAATATTTAACTTTCGTGGACATGTTGATTTCAGCTCCAAAAAGTTTGAGTGGTTCTCTCCTCAGACCTGCCCTCTTTCTAGTAAAGAAAACCTTGTCTGATTTCCCTGCGTTTACGGTAACGCCTTGTTCTCGGCACCACTCCTCCACCATTCGGAATGCTCCCTTCATGATGTCTGAAATGGTGTCAATGAACTTACCACAGATCACCAACGCAATGTCATCTGCATACCCTATCGTGTTTATGCCCGATTCATCCAGTCTAACCAGTAGTGAGTCCACAGTTATGTTCCGCAGGGCTGGCGACAACACCCCGTCCTGGGGACATCCTCTACTTACCCTACCTCTAGTCTTGACTTTATCATTCTCAGCATGTTGACAACCGTGTGCTTGTCTACCCAATTTACAATCATTGGGCTTACATCGCGCCTTGCCAGGGCTTGCCGAAGCCTTCCAAAGCATATTTTGTCGAAAGCACCCTCGATGTCCATAATTGTGGCCAAAGCAATGCCTCCTGAAAACAGCTCCTTTTCAGCAACTCTTACTAATTCATGAAGAGCACTCTCCGTAGACCTACCTGCTCTATACGCTTGTTGGCATATACTCTAGAGGATTATGCACTAGCGAAGTGCTCTCAAGACAGTCAACCATTACTTTTTCCTTCGTTTTCAAGAGAAAAGACTTAAGGCTGATTGGTCTGAAGGACTCCGTCTCCGCATAATCCTTTTTTCCTTTTTATAATGAGCGTATAGCACTCCGTCAATAGTGATCATTCTTTCGGCTTCCAGTGTGTCAACCCTGTGCATCCCTTTTTTTAAGGGTGTCCACGGGTCATCAGACCTAAAACTTCCAGGCCATGGTTTCATCCACTTTTCGGATTAGTCCCACTTTGGAAAATGGATCTTTTGAAACCATTTTCTGAAGCCTACATGCTTCTGAAATAGTTTCCATCCCAGAGCAGAAGTATCTCCACGACTGTCTTTTACGGTGTCGTATGCCCATGTTTCTAGGGTTTCCCCTCTTATGTGCAGATTGAAGGCCTTCCTAACCTTCTTCTTCAGAGATTCGAGTTCCGTGCACCACCATGACGTCGTATCACCCTCGTCTACTGAAGATATAGGACATGCTACCTCGTAAGCTTCGACCATGGCCGAACTAAGATATTTGACATGACTTTTCACTTCCGCTGTATTTTTATATGGTACGCTAGTACTTTTATATCTCTTGGGTCAATGTTTCCCTCAACTTCGCCTTATATTACACAGGATCTGTATTCTTGGGAATGCTGACCTTATTGCTATTCCGTTGGTGTCCGATTCCGTACTTGAATTCAAACTGAATGGATCTGTGGTCAGACATGGTTAACCTATCCACGACCCTACAGTTTTCTATTCTGTTCAGAATCCTTCTGCAAATGAGGGTTACATCAATGACTTCCGCTCGCTTCGCATCAACGAAAGTCGGCTGTGCTCCTCTATTTGCTACCAACAGATTGTACCTCTCCACAAATTCAAGCAATTGCTTTCCTCTGTCATTGATGTTGGTGCTTCTCCACACAGTATTGTACGCGTTATCATCACATCTTATCATCACTCCAATGTTCCTTTCCTCACAGTACTTTGACAGATTCTCCGCATCTTTTGAGAGTGGTTGGTCCGGAGAGATCATACAAGCACCTGCACCATCCCCACAAAGCTGTGGCATATGTACATCTGTTACCGGTTGATACAGCGTGTCCTTCCGCTATGAGAGACCTTCTATTCTCTTGTGAAGAATCCAAGGTTCTTGGAGCATTGCTATGTCAATTCCATCCTCCTCCATGTAACGCATCATCATTGCTGATGCTGCCTTACTATGGTGTAGATTAAGCTGACACACCACAAAGTTTTCCTGGTACGGGCCCACCACCCGCCCTAGTGGTTCCTTCCTTGCAGAATTCCCCACCAGCCCCGTACCAGGTCTTCCATTGCACTTACCTTGCATCCTTTTTGGAATTTGATGAGAGGCCGCAGTTGAGTCTCCCCCCTGCTAGCCTGATCGCTTTTACCTCATCCGTCTGGCACCACATGGTGAACTTTACGCCTGCTTCCTTTGCATCGTTGCGTTACTAGCTCTCCATTTAGAAGTGTTTGCAACGCACCGGTTCTGGGCCTGCAACCTCCTAAGGATGGCCTCCTTGCTTTCGGAAGTACCGTAAACAAAGATGAATAAATGTGTTAATCTATGCTTCATATTATTGGACTTAATTTATTAGACGTTTATGGACGTAATTTATTTAATTATTTTTTTTTAGAACTAGTTAAGACTAGTACTTAAGACTACTGAGATCACAGTCTAAAATCAGAATGAAAAAATCAAAAACAAAATACTTAAATGAGAACTTCTAAAATTGGTGAAAGAATATTCAGTCTAATTAAGTCCATGGGACTCTTTTGCGGTCTCAAGAGTGACTACTGGAACTAGCATATCCATGTGATTTTCAGTAAATTCATCTTCTTCTTCAACCTCGCGTTTGAACGGTCAAACATTTATAGTTTTAAACTATAATGTAAGTTAAGTTCACAGGATCACAGTGGTCGAAAAAAATACTTTTGCTGAAAGCCTCAACTTCGGCTTTCAGTCTTTTATTAATTAAAAACCGATTATTTAAAACTTGAACACAATTTATTAGACTGCTCGAAGTCGTTCACAATTATCCACTGAACTAACTAACAAACTTTTCTTACCACTAAGCTTAAAGTACTTACAAATACCAACATACTATGATACCTAAATATACCAATATACTACAATACCTAAATATACCAATATGCTACGTCAGCGATCCCACGGTGACCGGCTTGTGCAATAATCATATTGCTGAGCTGACAATCCCACGGTGAGCTCAGGTTAACGTTCCACTTAGCCGACGCGTGTGTTGCTGCAGACCTGGCGTCAGCACTTTTATGGGAATGCATGGGAATGCAGCGTATTAACTCCTCCCTCCTCAAGTATCTGCGTCACGCAGATCGAATCCTGATGAAGGGGTGGCGATAGGACTCCGGCTTGGTTTAGGTATCGGGTTGATTATTGTTGCCTGCATTTTTGGATACTGGACTGCAGGAATATTAAAACTGCCACCAACTTTCCTCAAAAGTATGTATGCTACAGATGCTATAATTACTATGGTGACGACATCATAAGCGAAGGAAAAGTTCAATCCCTCTTTCAGCCTTTCGACATATCCGATATTCCTTATGCTAATGTCGTGAACATATTCCAGGTTCAGCTTCATTCCACGATTCGTAATATTCGCCAAAACTGGTGGAAGCGCTTGAAGTCTCGAGATTGTTTTGCTGGAGAATGTATGATTTCCCAAATAGATCGTCTCATTGCTAAGCTGTAGAACATATGATCCATTCAGGAAACTTGTTATGTTGTTGGCGTTGACCTCTCCACAGAAATTTGTAAGAAATATGATATTCTCAGTAATCAATTCGGAGATTACTTCATTATTTATTTTGTATTCACAAGCTGCATGTCCACCCTTGAGGATTCTGGGCAGGCAATCGTCCTCATCCAACCTTTCCAGATCTGTTGTTTCACAAATGGTGGAATTGTTAATAAAAAAACAGTCTCTTACCATCCCGTATGTTTCCCTCTGGTTCACTAGCATCTTCTGAAACCTCAGGTCGATTTGTTTCCCTTCGTTGATAGTTGCGCGTGTTATCAACAGGTGGTACTTTTCATCTTTCAGCTTGGGCATCGACAGAACGTATAGTAGAAGGGAGCCGTTGGTTATAACTGAAGGTTTCCCGTACTCGATTGCCTCAATGGTGTTTTGATACGGGAGGGTTTCTATTTCCGATAGCACTTGATTGATTTCTTCCATGTCCAGGAGGTTGGTGTTCACAATTCCTTTTTTTGCCATCTGGCATGCTCGTACGATTTCTCCAACCTCTTCTTTCAGCAATAGCATCTGGTTAATTGCATCTTGTTCTACTTGTCTCGTTCCAGTTTCTTTCGAAATGCCATTAATGCTGCTGACAATTTGTTTAATCCTATGCATTATTTCCTGAGACGCGCTAAAGAGTTTTTCATTGATTTTAAATTGGTGGTTGTTATTTTCAATCACTTCTCCTTGTTTCCGAAGAACCAAGTCCCAGTCGGTTGCATCTGGGTTCCCAGCGACCCATTTCCAGGCAGATCCAATCCAGTTTATTGAACGCGGTTTCCTTATTTTAGTACCTCGGAGTTCATTTAAGCGTTCCATTGTTTGGTTGATGTAAAATCCCAAGAGCAAACTCTTCCCCTCGTCTTCTAAATTTGTCGCAGCCAAATTTGATACCTTCGCTAGTGCATCGTTGTAACGTTCTAGGTTGATGACATGCACCAGCTTGAAATTGCCATTCACGATCCAGCCATCGCCTTCTCTTATGGACACTATGGGAGCCTTGTACTTAAGCACGTGGAAGCCTTGTGCAGCAGCTATTAGACATCTGCAAGGTAATGACGGTACTGATTACGGGCTTAAAATTAAATGTTAATCTAATTCTCTTATACATTCTTTATATAATAGTTTCTTTTTTTTTTTTTTGCAATTTTTAATATTTTTAATATAATTAATAGAACTTAGGACAATTATGAAATTTTTATAAAAATTAATTAATGAATTATATATGAGGAATAAAAAATTAATTTGTAATTATTACAAAAAGTGCTTTTTTTATTTTATAATAATAAAATGAACTAAAAATAAGGGTGAAAAGAGAAGAAAGAAAATTTTGATTAGTAAAGGGTTTTAAGTTTATTATATTTTTAATTTTCTACTACGTTAATTCCCTAGATATTTTTAATATGGGACTTGTGAAATTTTCTTCCCGTTGTTGTAGTAATGGTAACATTATTGTCCTTTCCTACTATTTCTTTTTTGTATAGGGGTTTTTGTTTTCCTTTAATCTGCTTGTTTATTATATAAACCTCATCTCCTACATTGTATTTCTTAGGCTCAGATTTCTTTTTATTTATTCTTAGGTTCCTAAGCTCTTGATTTCTCTCTATCTGAGCTCTAACATCATTGTGCACTTTTTGCTGAAAATCTTTTAAATTCTGATAGTTTATTCTCTGTGTTCTATTGAAAAATATGTCATTAGGCTTTTTATTTATTATTGAGTGAACAGAATTGTTGTATCTGTCTACTGCTATGTAAAGACGTTCTTTTGGGCTAATGTGTTTTAATTCTATTTCAAGGCATCGATAAATCTCCAAAATAGTGGAATGCAACCTTTCAACTTGTCCGTTGACTTCGCTTTTCTGGGTTGGGGTTTGATAGAGTTCGATACCCAACGATGTAATGTAATTTGACACTAGAGAGCTCATAAAGCTTCTTTCGTTATCGGTAACGATTATTCTTGGTGTCGTAAAGTAATGTAAAATTTTCGTAAATTTTTCGCGTATGTGAATTGCAGATTTGTTTTTTATATGGAAAAATTTTGAAAATTTTGAAAATTTATCGATGCAACTTAAAAACTTTAGCCCACGAATTTCAAAAATATCAACATGAAGGATTTCACACGGGTATTGTGGTATGGGGGTTTCCTGCAGCTTTGGTTTTGTTGGGTGTCTATCGTATTTGTTTAAACGGCATATTTCGCAACTATGAGTGTACCTTTTTATGAGGCTATTCATTCTAGGGAAATAGTATTTTTCGAGAATTTGTTCTTTGTTTTCTTTAGGGTTCCTATGCGCCCTCTTGTGTTCTTCTTCAATAATATTACAGACCCTTTCTTGATTAGCTACATCTTCAACTAATCTTTGAGTAATGCGTATCTTATACCTGTCGAAATTGTCTACGTAGACATCCTGTAGCATTTGAAGAGAAGATTCAGGAATCTTTATACCATTGACTAAACCTGGGTTAAGGAGTTCCTTCAGAAATCTTGTGAGATTCACTCTATTCAATTCTTTTACTCTAATAAAATGCCGATGATAACCAGGGTGTGGTTGTTCCATAATTCGAGAATCTTCCCCTAACTTAAACACAATCTGGTTTCTAAAGACGTTCAGCGGTGCGTTATTAACAACATGAGTTATTAAGTCTGTGCCATCTTGTTCTGCACTGTGAACGCTACTATCACTTCCGATGGCATTTGCCAGGCTATCTTCCTGAACAGTAAGCGTATTAACCTCCGTTTTTAACCGTGAAAGAGCATCAGCCACGAAGTTTGATTTACCGGGAGTGTAAATCAACTCGTAGTTGTACTCTTCGATTCTTGCTTTCCAACGCTTAAGCTTCGCATTGAAATTCCTATTTCCCATTGCGAAGGTCAAGGGTTGGTGGTCGGTGAATATTTTTATTTTTCTTGCGCCATATAGATAGTTCCTCAAATTATCAAAGACCCACACAATTGCCAGCATCTCCTTTTCGTTTGTCGCATAATTTTCTTCAGTGCGATTTAAGGAACGGGAGATGTAGGCAATTGGCTTCTCCTTCCCATGTTCTCCTTGGGAAAGCACCGCTCCTATAGCGTAATTGGACGCATCAGTCGTCAAATTAAATGGCTTGTCGAATTCGGGAAAAATAAGGACTTCCGATGAAATAAGGAGCTTTTTAAGATCATTAAATGCCAGAAGGGCTTCACTATCGAGGTGAATTTTAACGTTTTTTGATTGACTCGCCTTTACCTGAGCGTGCTCGCCACGAGTCAGATTAGTAAGTGGCTTTGCAATTTTTGCATAGTCACGAATGAACTTCCTATAATAGGATGTAAGGCCTAAAAACCTCTTCAATTCCTTCAATGATTCGGGGGGAAGAATACCTTCAATTGCCTTAATCTTATTCTGATCAGGTCGTATTCCGTCAGTTGTGACTAAGTATCCCAGAAATTCAACGGTTTGTTCCATAAAATGGGTTTTATCCAAATTTACCTTCAAACCTGACTCTTGTAACCTTTGAAAAACCGTTTCTATGTCCTTTAGATGGTCTTCCTCTGTCTTACTAAATATTATAATGTCGTCTATATAGACGAGACATATTTTCCCGATGAAGTCTTTCAATACATCATCTATCATCCTTTGAAAGATGGCAGGGGCATTCTTAAGCCCGAATGGTAATCTTAAGAACTCAAACTTGCCATTCATCGTGGAAAAGGCTGTCTTCTTAATATCTTTTTCCTTCATCATTATCTGATGAAAGCCAGACGTGAGGTCAATCGTTGTAAAAAATTTCGCATTGCCTAGGCTTGCAAGAGTGCTGTTTATGTCTGGGATCGGATAGGTATCCGCTATGGTCACAGCATTGAGTCTTTTGAAGTCAATGACCATTCGATACTGTTTTTCTCCGTTTGGTTTCGGTTTTTTTGAAACCACCCATACGGGCGAATTGTAAGGACTTTTCGAATGGCGTATAACACCCGAGGAAAGGAGTTCCTGAATCTGTCTGTCCACTTCCTCTTTCATGTTGATGGGGTAAGGGTAACTTTTCGTGTAAATTGGTTCGTCTGTGCTGGTTTTAATTTCGGCTCTAACCGATGTTTTAACAACCTCCTCATTAGAGATAGGTCCAAAAAGTGTGGTGAATTTAGAAATTAATTGATTGATGCAGAATTTTGTTTTTTCGCAGAGTCCTTCTTTTATCAGAGATTCTGTTGTCGGTAATATTGGGTAGATGGTGCTTCTTTTTTATACGGATGGGGCCTATATGGTCGATTTGTATAATTAAATCTTTTAGACTGAAAGGAGTTATGTGGTTCTGTCTTGCCCTGGTAATTAATGTCAGTGTGTCTAAATGGCCGGTTTTGACTTGAAGGATTAGCGTTGTCGTGATGTTGTTTTTCGTTATTTGGGAAGGGTCTTGGAGTGAATCGGTTTCCAAAGGATGGCTCAAATTTCCTTGGGGGCAATAGCGGCCTCGGTTCGCTAGAGAAATTCCTATTCATAGGAACTGTTACGCGATTTTGAACATTTGTGTGGATAATGTTATTGCGCAACGTGAGGTTTTGTAACTCGAGGCAAGCTGAATAAGCCTCAGGAAGAGTTCTTGGCTTGCTAATAATTAACATCCGTGAAACGTCGCTGTTAAGACCACGAATGAACACATCTAGTGCTCGATTGCGGTACGAAGCAAGAAGTGCTTCTACAGTTTCTTGAGAATACGCCTCTGATTTGATTTTGTTAATGATCAAGGAAAACTGATGGTTAACCATCGCGTAAAATTCGTCAAGTCTTGATCCCTTTTGGGACAACTGCGCAAGCTGGTGTTCGAGCGTTTGCAAGTCTCTTTTATCAGCGTAGTGCAGCGAAAGCACCCGCTTAATCTCAGCCCATTCCTCATTGAAAATATTATACGATACCAGGGCGGTATCTGCATTACCCCTTATTTTCTGCCGTATGTGTTGCAGAATTGCCCTATAGATGGGCTTGTTACGTACAATTTCAAAGTCCCCCAAAATGGATTCCACATTGTGTACCCATGAAACGTATTGTACCGGATTGCCATCAAAAACTTGAAGTTCCTTAACGCAATCCGGCAGCTTACCGATTCCTTCAGGTCTTGCTCGGTCCTTGGGGCAATTAATGTCACCGCTGCTTCACTAGCCATGGGATGGTTACTGGCAGCTTCTATTTCCATCTGGTTGACACGTCTCTCAGTCTGATCGATACGACCGTCAAGTGCCTTGAGTTGCTCTAGAATCACATTTACCGCCCCAGTCAATTCCGTCAAAGATTTCTTAATGTCCTCCATTTTGTCACTATCACTTTTGTCCCTGGAACGGAGTTCGTACATAGGTCGGTAAGAATTAAAAAACTCCTTGGAGGGTTTTTCCTGGAAATTTATTTTCCAAAACTTGTTTTAAAAGAAACCTAAATTTATAATTTTATGGTCTCGGAAAACTCTTGAAGATATTCACTGTATATTTAAATAACCTTGTAAAAATTTCTTTTTGAATTATTTTAAATTCAAGGATTTTTTCATTTGGCACATAATTTCTCAAATGATTTATTAGGTAGAATTATGTTTTCATCAATTACTTTGTTTAATTTCTTTTGAACTATTTTTAATTCAATTATATTTTGTTTAAGATTTTTTCATTAGCCATATAATTTTCAAATGATTTATTTGGCAGATATATTTTTTCAATAAATTTTTCTTTTTTTAAACTTTGTTTTATTTCTTTTGAATTAAATCCAATTATATTTTGTTTGAGATTCTTTTTTTGTCATGTAATTTCTCAAATGTTTTAATTTTGATTTATTTGGTAGATATATTTTTCACCAATAAATTTTAAAACTTTTTTTTTAATTTATTAAATATTTTTTCAATAAATTTTTCTTTTTTAAACTTTGTTTTATTTCTTTTGAATTAAATCCAATTATATTTTGTTTGAGATTCTTTTTTTGTCATGTAATTTCTCAAATGGTTTAATTTTGATTTATTTAGTAGATATATTTTTCACCAATAAATTTTTAAAACTTTTTTTAATTCCTTTCGAATTATTTCAACTATATTTTGTTGGAGATATTCTTTTCTTTTTTTTTTTTTATAGTCTTACCCAATGGAAAGTACTCTTAGAAGGACAGACATTGGAGGGTCTGCGTTAGCCTGTTTAGTTCCAGACGTTAAAGATTGTGAGGAACCTACTAAGGCACAGGCTTACCTCACCACCAGAATCTTTTCTTTACTCTCCTTGCGGAAGTTCTTTCTGAAGAAGCTTGCGTCTGGTTCTTATGTTAACAGATTTTAGCTCCTTTTGTTCGAACTAGTAATTGTAAAAAGATCCTTGGCTATCTGCCTGTCCCTGCTCGGGCGCCAGTTAAGTTCACAGGATCACAGTGGTCGAAAAAAATACTTTTGCTGAAAGCCTCAACTTCGGCTTTCAGTCTTTTATTAATTAAAAACCGATTATTTAAAACTTGAACACAATTTATTAGACTGCTCGAAGTCGTTCACAATTATCCACTGAACTAACTAACAAACTTTTCTTACCACTAAGCTTAAAGTACTTACAAATACCAACATACTATGATACCTAAATATACCAATATACTACAATACCTAAATATACCAATATGCTACGTCAGCGATCCCACGGTGACCGGCTTGTGCAATAATCATATTGCTGAGCTGACAATCCCACGGTGAGCTCAGGTTAACGTTCCACTTAGCCGACGCGTGTGTTGCTGCAGACCTGGCGTCAGCACTTTTATGGGAATGCATGGGAATGCAGCGTGTTAACTTGTATGGTTCCGTATGGCAAGGTTTGACAACATGCTGTATCGTTTGACAACATGCTGTATCGTTTGACAACATGCTGTATCGTTTGACAACATGCGTACCCCTAATAGTTGTTTGTCGAATCAGTGAAAGAGCATAACCGAGCATTTCCACTGGCCGATCGAACGAAAATTTCTTCGTTCGTTAAGGCAGTGGAAACAGTTTGGACCGAACCAAGGTTCGGAAGATTTCTTCGTTCGCTCTGATCGGCCGACGCTCGATCTTTTTGGGCGAATCCGGTGTTTCTTTATGTTAATAACGTTAATAAGTTAATAACGTAGGAAAAAATAAAGAAGAACAAAATATATAAAAAACTTAACACAAAAAAGCGCTGTTTTACTTTGTTTAATTTGAGTTAGATTTTCTGCATCTTTAAGAGTTCGTCATAAGATTTTTATAAGCACTTTATGTAATCGTTCTTAACCCTCTAACTGGCAAGACTTGCCATCGTTTTTTGCAATGCAATTTTGACGTTTTAATTTGTTCGAGCTTAACAGTGTGTGACAGCTCACGATGAATTCTTCGCTCGTTCGGGCAGTGGAAACGCTTGATAAGAATACGTGTGGCTCTTGGCAAAGCATTTGATTAATGTGTGCCGACTACTGAACTAAACATTTACGGGTGTAACAAGTTGAGGGGCTACTATGCCACTTTGTGGCGCTCGCATAGCCGCTATAAATATAATTGTGTAAACTTTAGTCATATTTTAGTAGAGAAACACGTTCTACTCAACCAGTAGTCTCATAATTCTACACTGTTTCTTGCGAATAAAAAATTAAGTAATCTTTGCGAGAACCCCCTCTCCCCCACGTGAGAGTGAGTGTGATTTGGCTTAACCCATTAACCGCCGCGGTGTGATTCTGTCAGCTGATTTCGATGATATTTTCAGGAATTGCGTTTTTTGATTCCTAGATCGCAATTTCTGAGCTTCAAAAAACCAAAATTCTGCTTTCCCGGAAAATGGGTGTTGCTTTCAAGCAGCTATGAACAAAATCAGCTCGAGAGCTAAGAACTGTTTCAAAAATGTAGACTCGAAGCAGGCAGGGTCATGACGCTTTATTCACTTGATTTCAATATAATTACTTTGGGTTTGTACACCGAAAGGAATAAAATAAAAAAGCGATGCGTAATTCTGTTATATTATTTTACATTTGATAGTTTGAAAACGTACCGTTTTTTATTCATGTGAGAATTCATTGTTTTCATAGTTTGCAAGTTTAAAATAGATTATTTTATATTTGTTTAGTTTTTAGTTATACGCGGTCTAATGTATGCCACTCTGTTCAATATGCATAAATAAAAAAAAATAATAAATATAATATACGCAATAATAACATATAAATAAAAAAAAATCTATTCTAACGCGATTTCATCCTTTTTCTATTCGGCTCTATTTGTTATTATTTTTGTACATAAGGCTTTCAAAATGCTTTAACGTTCCATTTCTTTCAGTGAGAAGCTTCCCTTCAGTACTGGAAATCACAATTAGTCTTTTAACGGTCATGATTTCCTACATGAATGGTAGTTAGTGAATTCTAGTACTACCCGAGGTGATGCATCAGGTAATGCAAATACATTAGCTTCCAGTACTGGCAATCACAATAAGTGTTTTGACGGTTGTGATTTCCTACATGGATTGAATCATTACCGGCAATGACTTCTCCGTGTTAAATTCATGAGTAAAATACATTGTGCCCAGCAGTTCGGCTCACCAGTGACAAATGAGTGAGCTCACTCGCTTTTGGTTACCACCACAATGTATTTCACTGATGAATTTAACACGGAGATGTCATTGCTGGTAATGATTCCCTTACTCTCTGCATTACCATTCACCAGCTATTTCATAAGTTACTGCTCACGTTACGTGAGAAATAAAACTAATGTATTTCATTACCTACTGCATTACCGCGGGTACTAGAATTCACTAGCTACCATACATGTAAGAAATCATAACAGTTAAAAGACTTATTGTAATTGCCAGTACTGGAATGTAGTGCATTTGCATTACCTACTGCATTATCTCGGGTACTAAAATTCATTAGCTACCATTCATGTATGAAATCATAACCGTTAAAAGACAAATTGTGTTTTCCAGTACTGGAGGGTGCTTTTAAGCAACGTTAGCCGTAAATGTATTATATTATTACACCTATCCCCCGTTTTACACGGTAGATAGGTTTCCTGAGAAATTCGTGTAAAGCGAAAATTAAATTTTTGTATGAAAAACCGTGTAAAACGAAAAAAAGTCAGAATTGTGCTTATGAATTTATTTGTAATATTATTTATTGGACGTAAACTTAGAGGAAAACATTAAGTCAATCATAAAAGTAAATCATTTATTAACTATAACAGTTTAACTAAAAGATATATAAAACATCAATTTATTTGAAACATTGAATAAACGTAAATACGTACATGTAGCTGTATTTACTACAAACTAACGTATGAGTAACTTAAAAAAGATATATGTACGTATTTCATTAAAATTAAAAATATGCAAAGTGACAACAGTAAGCAATTGGAGAAAAATGATTATCAGCAAGACTCAAATATTCAGATTGCTTCATTGCTGTGTAACGGCACACTAACTGGTGGGTTCTGGCTTTCATGTTTGAAGGTGGCGTTGACTGTGAAGTTGAATTCACATTCGAACATGCAGGTCAGAATTTGCCATGGCTGTGTCGTATGCAAACATGAGTGACATACTGCGTATGCCACGGCTGGCGCGTTCGAGGTGTGACAGCTGAAAGATGACTTTGGCAGCTTACCCTTTGACTTTGACAGCTGACATTTTGACCTTTACAGTCAACACATTAAATGACAGTTGACGTTTTACTTTGACAGCTGACATTTTGACTTTACCATCAACACGTCGCGTGACAGATTACTTTGACATTCAAATCCGACATTCGTATTTAATTTAACTTTGACGTTTACCTTGTAGTAAATTCTGACAGTTCCTTTAATTTAAATTTGACGTTTTGACGGGTCGTTGTATATCATATGTGACAAATTACGGTCATTTAAAGTCTGACATTTTTATTTTTTTTTTTTTAACGCGTACCATTTTTTTTTACTTCAGTTACTTCTGACAGTCCATTCACTTTACCCCTCACATTTTTTTTTCTTTCTATTCCAATCTGACATTTTTCATTTATTCACTCGACATTTTTTTTTTTTTTAGACAGTTTTAATTAATTTAAATGTGACTTGTTATTCTGACAGCTTGATTGTACGCAACTATGACATTTATTCTGACAAGTTTCACTTTAACTTAGACCTCTGTCGCAGGTCCTGTCCAGCTGTCGCACTTCGAACGCGTGAGCCTTGTTATCCATACGCAAGTATTTCACACATGTAAAGTTCGAAGAGCACTCCTCAGTTAATGTTATAAAGTTGAAGCACACCCTCAGCTATGGTTCTCAAATTTCAGAACGCTCCCTGTCGACATATTTGACAAATGTCAAATAATATTGACTAATGGCGAAATTTCCGCCCAAAAAAAAAAAAAAAATTTCTTTTCGTCTGGAACTCAACAACAGCAGCAGCAACGTTATCCATCAGGCTCAACAACATCAGCAGCATAGCCACCACGCACCGGTAAGTGTTTGCCTGGTAATTGTTAGTTTTCCAGAATAAAAGTATTTTTTTTCCTCACCACGTACCGCCCGTCACAGCACCACTTGCAACAGCAGCGGCGCACAACCAGCAGCGGGCTAGTTACAGCCTCAACAGCGGCGCAACTCCAACGGCAAGCGCAAACAGTAGCAGCATAGCCACCACGCACCGCGGCAAAGGGCCGACTACACCATCAACTGCAACAGCAGTAGTGGCAAAGGGCCGACTACACCATCAACTGCAACAGCAGTAGCGGCAAAGGGCCGACAACGCCATCAACTGCAACAGCAGTAGCGGCAAAGCGCCGACAACAACGACAACCTCCGTGGCCCACCCAGCAACATCAGTGCCATTAGCGGCATTCACACTGGCAGCAACAAAGTTCTGACCAAGCACCGCTACAAGAGGCAACCACTTGGCCAAAGCAGCTGAGGAACAACCACTAACGGCCACATTAACCGTGGAGCCAGGTTTTATTGTTTTTTTACTTTTAGAATTTTTAAATCTAGTTTTATATATGGTTATATAAAGAAGTTAGAAGTTTTCAGCACTTAACTAAAAATGTTGAAAACAGGTAAAAACAAACAAAACAAAAAAAAAAAAAAAAAAAAAATAGTTCCTTAAGATTAGATTTTTTTCTTACTGAATTAAAATACACTCAATATTTGAAAAAAAAAAACTAAGACTAAGCTAAAGCTAAGCTGAAAGTAATGTTAAATTCAAACAAGAGTTACCTTAACTGAAAGCTTAAAGTCAATTTAATGATGAATTTACTTAGTAAACTGTATACTAAGCCTAACAGGAACAGATTTAAGTTAAATTAAAAGATATATAAAAAAAAACCCCAAATTTACTAAGAAATAAAAAAAAAAAATTTTAAATTAACTTAACCGAAAATGACAAAGAAAATTAAGCTCATCTAAATTTACAGGAAAAGAAAACAGTTTTTTTAAATCAAAAGTAGCTAAAACCACAATATTTTTTTTCAAAAATCAAAGGTTACAAAAAGCAACATTTTCGGAACATAAATAAATAAATAAATAATAAATGTAACATGAAATATAAATAAACATACATAAAAAGTTTTTTATTGAAATAAGAATTAAATAAAATAAGCAGCTTTTTTATTAAAATAAATAAGAACACAATAAAAAGTTTTTAATTAAAATAAAAATAAACAAAAATAAAAAAAAAAAATAAAAATAATCAAAAAATAACAAGAATAATAAGAATTATTATAAGTAATAATAGTAAAAATAAAAATAATACAAAAAAAAAATTATAATAATACTTAAACTTAAATGATTTCCTTTAAATAAAGAAAAAAATATAAATTTATAAATACCATTATTCGAATTTAGACAACAAGTTAAAATAAGAATCTTTTGAATTAAAAATTTTCAATTTAAAAATAAAATTATTATCAAATATATAATGAAAATATCCTAGTAAATAAAAAAAAAAAATTTATTTATGAAAATAGAAAAAAATGAAATAAAATGTTTTTTTATTAAAATATGAAAAATTAAACTAAACATAATAAGAACACTTAAATTAAAACTAAGACGGAAAATTTAACTTTACAAAATATGATAAAATTAACTTCACATAATACAAAGAACTAAAAAGATTATAATACGAAATAATAAACAAAACATATATGAAAAAATTAAAATTTAACATAACATAATATCATAAAATTACCTTGACATAATACAAAGAACTAAAAATACTACTATACGAAATACTAAACTAAACATAATATAAAAAAAAAAAATAAATTAATCATAATACGAAACAGTTAACTAAACATAATATGATACAATTAACTTAACATAATACAAAGAACTAAAACTAACATAATACGAAAAATATAAACTATAATGTTAAATTTAAATAACATTTTTTATTTAAAAATAAAAATTAAAAATAAAATTTAAATAAAATTTTTTATTTCAAAATAAATAGTAAAAAAAGGAAAATTTAATTAAAAAAAAAAAAAAAAGAATTTTGAATTTAAAAATCAAGTATAAAAAAAAAATATTTTTGTTTAAAAATGTAAATTAGTTTTAAGATTTTTATTTATATAAGGGCATTCAATTTTATAAGTATAAAATGAACCAATGAGTTTTTTTTATTTGGTCGTAGGGGAGAATGATTGCGTTTAGGGGAGGAATATCTACTTCGCCCCGGGGTCCTCCATGGTAGGGAGGGATGTGTGGGCTGAGCCTGAACATCTGGCTCGAGTGTTGGTTGGGGAATGGATGAGCCAGGGGCTCCCAACCCTTTCCATTTATTTTTCTCTCCTCATAGTTTAATTTTTTTCTCCTTTCAGGTCCGGTAATTTTTATATATTTTTTGGTCCGAATCTCGACGCGATATGTTTTTTTATGCACGTGATTTATTTGTACGGCGAAGGTACGCGGGGTTGGCCGCCACGAACCCCCCCATCACTCCCGAACTGCTAGCACATAGGCTCACCAGCACGTGCAGTCGTGGCCAACTTCGTGTCCGCGGGTCACCTGACCAGGAGCGGTGGCGTCGGCTGAAGTAAGCAGGCGCCCTGACTAAATTTCTGTGCGAAAGCCACAGGGGCGCATTCACCGTGCGCCCTCAAAACAAATGCAAAGTCAGGGCTGCTGCTTCCCTGGTCGGCCTCACCGTTCAGCGTTGCCAGACGCAGTCAGCATTCGTTTATTTTTGTAAGATTTTCACGTGACCAAAGTCGCTTGTAACCTGTCGCTTGTAACCATCAGTCTTCATTTTCTGAGTGGTAAAAATATACGCATACATACATGCATATATAAGGATTACCAGATGAATATATTTATATTTAGTATAAATAAAGTTCGTGTAAGTTTAAAATGGTCATTTATTTGGTTAATTTTTATTATTGAAATTTTTGCTAAACGTGCACCGTGTAGAACGGGGGATAGGTGTACTTGAAATGGAGCTTTCATTTGTTGAACTATTAGTTTGATCTTTTGGCTTTACATTTCTGTCAAAATTTGCTAATAACATCTTTGTTTAAATTTACTACACTGTATAAAAAGTGTCCAAAAAATGTGATTTTTTCATACACTCACACTCATACACTCCATAGGTACATACGCCTCTCCTCTTCAAGAAAGTCAAAGGTTTATAAGCTACATTGAAACCCAATATAATAAACTTTGTCTTCCCAAAATTTCAAGTCAACAGCTTAATCCGTTAATTTTTGAGATTTTTTTAAAGTTAGCGTTGCTTGTGGCGCAGTGGGTAGAGTGAGTGGCCCATACGCTAGTGGTTCAATTACCACCTGACACAGAAAATTTTTCAATTTAATTAATTTTTCTGTTCGGCCGTCACCTCTCTGCAGACAATGGCAAACCTCAGAGAGTAAAAACTGCCATGAAAAGCTTCTTGAGAACATAAGCCGTTCGGAGCATTGTTGCCAGATTGAGGTAAATTTCCCTAAATGAGGTAAATTTTGACTCATTTTTTGGGCAAAGGTAAAAAAGGTAATTTTTTACCAAAAGTGGTCAATTTTACTAGAGTAATCATTATTTTAGACTTGTCAATTTCTTTAGTTATTTGAAGAACTGGTACCTCTTTGAACTTACAAGCAGTCTAATATTATTTTGAATCACACTGTGTAACAAAAAAAATTGAATTATCCAACTGTAGTTGCTTTACACTGCAACAAGTTTATGAAACCCAAAGAAAACAAAACAAAATAACCAGTAAGCAGTAATTCCTGGTAGTTCCGTTTTAAAGATTTCTGATTAAACAGGGTAAGCCAAGTTTATTTGCGGATAGCATTTTGTGCATTATTTTAATTTTTGAGTTGTTGCGAAGCATAACGTAAATACTAAAAAATTTGCTAAAACAGACCAAGGAATAAGAAGTAAGCGAAATGAGATAAAGGTCAAGCTGAAAAAAAATGTCGAGTGAAGTCTAAGATGTCCGCAGACATTGCCAACAATTTTACATAACTTATTTTCGGAAATTTCAAAAAGGCTACCCGACAATAAAATATTTTCAAAAATGCAGTTTTTAGAGCCGAAAATAGCACTAAATATTTATAACAGAAAAGATTTAATACATCGTATTGTTTTATAGATTTTTTTTTTTTGGAAAAAGGTAGAATTGCTTCGAAAGTGGTAAATTTTTTTTCGCTCAGTTCGTCTCTCTGGCAATACTGGTTCGGACTCGGCATAAAACTTGTAGGTCCAGTTCTCGATCATTTGTGTTCAAACATTTCACAACACGCTCAACACAATTGACCATTGTTTTAAGGCAACACCGGCGTTTAATCGGCTAAGCCCCCGCTCCCCCCTAACGCCTCTCGTAATTAATGTACACCACCAAAGTGGTTTCGAGAAGAACGCGTTTGAAGTTTTACGAGCACTTAAGCTAGACATGCTCATCCAGAAGGCCAATTACAGAATTCGCCTGCCTTCGCAGTGAAATCGATAAACTTCACAGCACAGGGCTTCAACTTTCTCTTGGTTTCGTTGCGATTTTATGTGTTTCGATTTCGCTTTAAAAGCTCATTTGAGTGAGAGCGTCGCAAACTATATTCGACACATACTTAAGTGTCGAATGGTATTGTTTGTGCGTCAGTGTAATTAAAATTGCAAATATAAGAAATATGTGAGTAAATTTTTTAATTTACCAACCAACTTAAGCCAACTTAAGCGGCACACAGCGCAGGAGCAATTTGCTATTTTGGTGGACTTTATGAAGCAGAATGATGGCATCGGAAAAGGCGCCCTCAACGCGCCTCAGTATAGAGGCAAGACCAATGCTGTATGGTCTCCCCAATAAGAGATTCTGCTGGCTGGAGGAAAGTAAGCATTATTAACAAAAACAAATCAGAGACTGTAAATAATAATTATTTTTAGATTTTGAAACCAAAAAAGCAGTACGAAAAAATTGATGTACCGTCGTTTTGTAGGTACCATTAGACTCCTCTCACATTGTAGAATATGTTTTCGTATTGATTTTTAAAATTTTGAGTAAAAAATAATAATTATTTCTGCTGTTTATTTTTTAAGGCAAAAATAAAAAGCAAAATCTGACCGATATTTTTTTGTGCAGTAAATAACTGAAAAGTTTTGTTTTGTATTTTTTAAGGCAAAAATAAAAAGCAAAACTTGACCAATATTTTTTTGAGCACTTACCCAGTTGTGCCCGAAAGCATTTCAAGATTCAATATTTCTACATTATTTTTGTACTGGCAAGCATTACATTTTCCATCGTTACTGAACATTACTTTCTTAAAGCAATTGCCTAGGCAGTAAGGCTACTATTTTCCTTCTAAAAAGAGGCAGAACTGTAATGCTCAGAATATAGGAACGGCAGAAATTGAGATTTTTATTTATTTACATTACCTTTTGCCTTACTCTAAAATGTAGAAATTTTATGACAGAAATCAAATAGTTATTTTTTTTTGAAGCGAAGCTTTTTTACTCCTCGTTCTGTGATTTGCTTGGAGTGAAATCTGAAAAATTTTCGACAGATTTTTTCTTGGAAAATTGATGGTTTCTTTGTTGCTAATGCTTATTACAACAAGAAAATTCAATACTTCAATATTAATTAATGGCCTGCCCGTGGGGATCGAACCCACGTCCTCTTAAACGAGAGTACAATGCACTTTCCACTAGGCCACAAAGACGTGATAGAAGAGGTTGTTAATTCAATCCTTATTATAACAGAAGCTATGCTGCAGTAGATCGTCACCATCAATCAATAGATAGAGGATTGTGTATTTGCTATGCTACTACCAAAAATTTGCTTTTTTTTGCCACAAGGTGTCTCCAGCATCGGTTTCTTTGTATTGTGAATGCGTTTGTGGTGCTGTTGGCATAGAGTGTAAATTATTATCTAGAGATTGCATCAACTCGCTAAATCTCTGGCATGTGTTAACAGAGTTATTTCACTTAAAAACATGAAGAAAAAACTCTGTGAACCTCTGTTAACAAATGCCAGAGATTTAGCAGAGTTGATGCAATCTCTAGATAATAATCTATACTCTATGCTGTTGGTACGAAGAAAATTAGCAATGCCCACAAGTGCGTTTTTAAGTGTCAAAAAAATAGATGATATCAATAAATATGGAATTAACAAACGCATGCATGAGTCAGTGCAGCCAAGTTCACAACTATGTGTGGAGAGTTAACATGGAGAGTCGCTGGCATTATATGCCCGTATATGCATAGAGTGTAAATTATGATCTAGAGATTGCATCAACTCTGCTAAATCTCTGGCATGTGTTATGCCCGTATGTTACTTATTTTTTTTTTACAACTTTTGTCATTGAAAATTAAAACTAGAGCAGTTCAAATAGTACGAATGCATGGATTCAATTGGTGTGAGTGAGTACACATATAGTACGAATTGGAAAAAAATTTGTAGGACGGACTGTATTTTCTCTGCATTTTTTTTGCCGTTTCTTTCAATTCGTTCTTTGTTGAGTTTCATTCATATATTTACTGTGCTGTTAGTAATAAATTTGACATTTTTAGAGTAAACAAAACTATTTAATATAAATGTATGCTGAATGGGAAATGATGTGTGTAGCTAATATTAATTTATTTAATGCAGCTGCTCTTCAAAACACCAGAAGTAACAAAGTAACAACGTTTATCCTTTTCTTACAATATATGTCTGTCCTGCTCACGCGACACTTGTTTTCAGATTTTAAAATTGGACAAAAAAAATTAAGTTCATACGGGCATTAACAGAGTTATTTCACTTAAAAACATGAAGAAAAAAAACTCTGTTAACCTCTGTTAACATATGCCAGAGATTTAGCAGAGTTGATGCAATCTCTAGATAATAATTTATACTCTATGGTATATGTAATTGGCGTGGAAATTTGACATTCAACATTAAAAAAATAAGCAGTAAATATGTTTTCTGTATATATGTAATTTATTTTATGTTATTTTAAATTTTTGAATTTACCAGTTAATTTATTTACAAGAAAAAATTATTAAGCTATCAAATCTATGTAACTGCAAAAAGCTTCGCTTCTCTCGTGTGTCCAACGACGCACCTGTGTTTTTTTTTTGTTTTCGTATACATTATTTTTATTTTTAAAACATGCAATTCATGTAAAATTACAAAACATATCTTTGGTATATTTAATAATTTTTAATGCATTTTTTCTGACAATATCAATATTTTTATGCACAAAAATGGTGTGTCACTTGATTGTCGAAAAGATAAAATTTGACAAAGTCTTGTCATTTTTCAAAAAAGTCGATGAAACAGTTGGAATGAATCAAACCACATCGCAACTGCCTTTGCTTCAGAAAGGCCAATCGAAAGTAGCATTACTCACTAGCTTACAACGACCTTACTACGGAATATACATTAAGTTTCTAATATATTTGTAATGTAGGAATGATGCATTCTTTCGTAAGGCCCTTACAAACGGCACAACTGGGTAATAACTGGTATGTTTTGATTTTAATGTTTTAAGGCAATATTTTTTTGAGCACTAAATAACAGGTAAATTTGATTTTTATTTTTTAAAGTAAAAATAAAAAGCAAAATTTGCCCAACATTTTTTTGAGCAGTAAATAATTGGTAAGCTTTGATGTTAATTTTTTAAGGCAAAAATAAAAAGCAAAATGTGGAAGTACACAGTGACAAAAGAGTTCTTGTTGATGTAGAGACTAATTTGCTAGAGTACTGGAACCGAAAGCAGTATGAAAATCCTTGGCTTAGACGGCTAGCTAACTTAAGTTAGCATGTAGCGTGCATTTTCTGCCTTAAAACTAGTCATGGGGTATCAGAGATACCTTAGCGTGGAACATTCATACTCCATATTAATGGTAAAATTAAATGCTTTGATAATTTGATAACAAGTTTATGTAATTTAGTACTAAAATAAATAATTCAATTATAATAAAAATGTTGCTGGTTTTCATATGCACTTCAGGGACCATGTATGCGGTGAGAGTTTACGAAGCACTTACGAAATGATATGATTTGCCTTATTATAATTGCTTTACTTTGGTTTAATCGTAGACTTAGATTCACATTTTGCTTTTTTTTTTTTGCCGTACTAAATAAAAGTCAAAACTTTCGAATTATTTACCGCGCAAAAAAATAATGCGCAAATTTTGCTTTTTATATTTACCTAAAAAAATAAAAATCAAAAATTACCAGTTATGTATTGTTCAAAAAAATATCGGTCAGGTCTTGCTTTTTATTTTTGCATTAACAAATATTAATCAAAACTTTCCAGTTATTTATAGCTCAAAAAAATATCGGTCAGGTTTTACTTTTTATTTTTTGCCTTAAAAAATAAAAAGCGGAAATAATTATTATATTTTGCTCAAAATTTCAAGTCAAAATATAATTATTATTTTTTACTTTTTATTTTAAAATGCATAATTGGTACGGTCTCTGAAAAAAATTCGATTGATGGTAAAGTAAAAAACGTGCGTGATCCAAGCAGTGAGATATTTGGTTATTCATAATGCCGACGTATACAATTTGTGGTTTGGTGCAATATCCACAGTGTCCATTTTAACTTCTTAAGATTATGTTTATATTCAGATTTAATTTTTTCGTTTATATTTTTTATATATTGTTTCGGTTCGGAGGGACCTGAAGTACTATGCTAAAAGTAAAGTTCGCCACAACATTAAATGCTTAAAAGGCACAGGTGGTGGTCCTTATAAGCAGCAAGTATTGACAAATTCAGATAATGACATTGTTTCATTGCTTGATATAGAAGCATCTGAAAATGGTATCAAGGCCAGACAATTCGGAGCGGCTATGGTTCTCTCATCTCCACAATTCCAAACTGAATTTATAGATGACTATGACATGGCTTATGAAGTTGTTCCTGAACAAGAACAGTTACGAGAAGAGGAAGTTGCCGCAACTACAAAACGGCAAAAGCAGTTTCGTTTACCTCCAAAAACGTCAAAAAACTGCTGAACATTCAAAACTTGCAACAAAAAAAGTTTTATTCGAAAATGAAGGTGGAACAAGTAAATATATTTAAGCAAATATTAAAGCTTCAAGAAAATGAGTGTACTGAAAAAAAAGCAACGTATATAATGTTCAAAAATTAGACTGAAAGAAATAAATAACTATGAAAATCAAAGAATTTGCTTAAAAGGAATTGAAGTACGGTGCCAAGTGATACTAGTTCTTAAACAAAACCAAACAAAATGATTTCAACATTAATATTTATTAAAGTGAATAATAGTTTTGAAAAGAAAGTCTCAATTATTATAAATGTTGTAATGTTTTCAACATATCTTTTAATTTCTTATTATTTATTTTCTTATTTTGTAACTCTGAGCTTAAGAATGAGTTTGACTGAATTTTAATATAAGTAAGTGCACTTTAAATGAGTGTTTTTTTATTTTTTAATAAATAAATTAATTGGTGCATACAATAGGTCTCTTATTTCATTTCTAATTTTTTTTTTTTGCAAAACTTGGATTTATAGAAGATAAATCATCATTCAAATGTGGTTCGGGTTCAGTCTCACTTTCTATAAATAGGTCTTCACAAAAATCCGCACTTAATCGTATACATATATTATGGAGCATAGCGCACACATTTATAATGCGCGCAGCTTTTTCAGGTTTATAATGTAGTTCTCTTGCATGAAAATGGCATCTAAAACGACCCTTTAAAATTCCAAAATACCTCTCAATAGTACATCGGCTTTTGGAATGAATTTTATTATACTTTGCCTCAGGACTGTTGAGGGAAGCGGACCTATAAGGTGTCATAAGCCATTGTTCTAAAGTATAACCGGCATCACCTTCAATTAAAAATAAAGATATGGTTTTTATAATTATAATATATTAGAAATTTGGCCCAAAAATTACGAATAAGTTCCAAACTAATATGAAATAAAACATTTTTGGGATTTATTTTTTTCTTGGAGGAAAATATTTAATTTGGGTCTTTCTCGTGGATCAAACTCTTGTCTTCGGATTTATACGATTCTTCCATTATTTGGCTAAAAACACTCATCGACCATACAACGGAGTCATGTGAAATGCCTCCGTAGCACGCATTCACGCAAGTTATCTTAGTCTTGTGATTGCAAGCCAAGAAAACATACAAACATAGCATTGATGCTATGGTAACCCTTTTTATATTAAAGCAGTGATGCTCATTTTTAACCGGACTTATAATGGTCACTAGAGTACCATCTATGCACATAATCGCATTTGGAAATCCACTTTTTTCAAAAAAATGTTTCTTCGCATAATTTTTCCCTCCAAAGTCATATTAAAGTTAATAAACTTGGAACACAATTTCTATTCCAATATCTCCAAAGCTTCAGCCATTACATTAGAAAATGGTGGTTTCTGCCAACTGTTGGTTGGAGCCACTCCAATTAAAAAATCTTGACCAACGCCTCTTTGATACAATCCTTCACTGAGAAATCGTAAAGCAGCTGCTATCTTTAATATTACGGGTGCTTTTTCATGGCCTAAATTAATTTTTTGTTTCCTTAAGCATATAAAAAAATGCTTCTTTGGACAACCGAAATAGATTCACAAATCTTAAAATCAGAAAATATGTCAGCATGCATCGACCGTCAAACATTTTTAATGCGTTTTTTACTCTTTTTCCAGCAAATCAAGTGGAGATGACCCACACCTTAGTAAACGCCTTTGAATGTTCAAAGGCTTCCCTATCCTCTTCTCTGTCAGCAAACACAAAATGGGCCATGATTTTAATTAATTTACATTTTTTCTGCACTAATAAAGAAAATAATAAGGAAATCACCAAATAAACGATAGTACTTCAAATTAAAATTTTCAAAATATCTATATTAATAAAAATCTTTTTCTGTTTGTTTATTTGTTTGTTTGTTTGACTTTTATACAAATGTAAACGGCTGAACGGATTTCTCTCAAACTTAAAAAGTGTATTACTTACGTCCTAGATTAGGTTTTTGCATAATTAGTTTTAACCACGCCCCATTTTACCGCCCATAAATCAATGAAAATGCAATACCACCTTGTTCAAAAAGAAAGGTTCATTCACACTGTGAACCGGACTTACCTGTCCGATTCGAAAAATTCGAAAAATTCGAAAAAACAAAACACTGTCACTTTACCAAATGTCAACGAGAGACGCTGATTGGCAGCCTTGTCATAGACACATGTGGCAACCTACTAGAAAAAAATTTTCGTTGGCCAACGATCTCTCGTTGCATTAGTTAAATTTTTCTTAAACATTTTTGTTAACATCGTCCAAGTGCCACCACCAGCAACAGAAGCAAGTGCAACGCAAATTTCTTGCTTCTTTCCCTGGCCAACGTCCTCCAAGTGCCATCACCACCAGTAAAAGTCAGCGCAGCGTAAATTTCATGCTTCTTTCGCTGGCCGTTGCACATCCTGTGTTGTTGGTGGTGGCACTGGGAGGATGTTAACAAAAATTAACGTTGCACTTCTTGTGTTGCTGGTGGTGGCACTTGGAGAATGTTACCAAAAATTAACGCTGCACTTACTTGTGCTGCTTGTGGTGGCACTTGGAGATCGTTGGCCATCGAAAAAAAATTAAATTTTGTGCGTAAAACCATACTTTTTGATCTCACAACTTTGACATCGGATAACACATATGCAAACCAAAAACAGCGCTTTTATATTCTTTTTCTTTTTTCTATTCGCTTTCAAAGGAAACGTCCAGTTACGAAACAAATGTCATTTATTGTCTTGCAATTGTCTTGCCCACCTACGTCATAATCAGACAATTTCCTTGCAGCTGCCAAAATTTGACAACTAATACAGATTATGAAATATTCATGACAATTGTCTGGTGTAGACGCAGCGTTAAACCCTTTGCATTTTTGAAGCGAAGCTTTTTACTCCTCGTTCTGTGATTTGCTTAGAGTGAAATCTGAAAAATTTTCGACAGATTTTTTCTTGGAATTTTTATGGTTTCTTTGTTGCTAGCACTTATTACAACAAGAAAATTTAATACTTTAATATTAAATACTAAAAATATTTCTCGGTCCGCTCGTGGGGGTCGAACCCGTGTCCTCTTAAATAAAAATACATCACACTACCCACCAGGCCACATAGACTTGTTAGAACCAGTTGTTAATTTAATACTAATTATAACGGAAGCTATGCTGCAGTAGATCGTCACCATCAATCAATAGATACCCTATAGGAACGAACTAACTTGTTTTTAAAAACAACTAATTAAAAAACTAGTTTAAAATAAACCAGTATATGAACTACTTTGAATTATATTAAGGCGGCAACTGCTATGATTTTGACATGTTTTAATTGCAAATTTTTATTAGATTACAAGTTTATATAAATTTAACCATGTTATTTCATCAAATATTATTAACTTTAGGCCATCAGTAATAGTTTTCAATTGGTTGTTTTAAAGTCATTAAAAAATAATTTAAATATAACTAATTTAACAAGTAGTTGAAAATATATGCAGACGAAAGTCAATTGACTTATTTAGCGGACATCACCATACAAAATAAGTTAGTTCGTTCTATGGGGAAAAGTCAGAATTTCAACTAGTTGTGGTTGACAAAAAACTACTTTATCAACTACATTTAAATTAGTTGATTTTCCTACAGGGTAGAGGATTGTGTATTTGCTATGCTACAAAAATTTGCTTTTATTTGCCAAAATGTGTCCAGCATCGGTGTGTTTGTATTGTGAATGCGTTTGTGGTGTTGTTGGAATAGAGTATAAATTCTTATCTAGAGATTGCATCAACTCTGCTAAAACTCTGGCATGTGTTAACAGAGATTAACAGAGTTTTTTTTTCTTCATGTTTTTAAGTGAAATAATTCTGTTAACACATGCCAGAGATTTAGCAGAGTTGATGCAATGGGGAACAGGGGGCGAACCTTCACATGGCAACGTGTCTGACCGCCTCAACCTGGCGAGGCCAGCATTATCCATGTCGAAATCGTCTCAAGTCGACTCAAACCTCCAAGTGGTGTTCCCTGGGCAACGGCAAACTGACATCCGTCAGTTTGACGGCTAATTTGAGCGGCGGGTCGATCCATAGACCTTAAACATGGAATGTGCGCAGGGTTTGGGTCCCGCCACATTACTACTGCCCAATGAAAACTAAACCAGCCTCGGATAAGAACCCCAATTACGTTGACGACCACCGCAAACGAAAAACGGACAATGATTTACGGATATGCACCTGGAATGTCCGGACCCTTTATAGGGAAGGTGCCATTATCCAACTGGCGGAAGCCCTCAAAACAATACAATCTGACATCACCGCCATCCAGGAAATGCGATGGAAAGGGCAAGGTTGCTCTAAACAAGCACACTGCGATATCTACTACAGCTGACATGCGGAGAGGCGCGAATTCGGATGTGGATTCGTCGTTAGCCGGAAACTACGCCACCTTGTTTCCCGGTTCACACCTGTGAACGAAAGATTGGCCACGATCCGCATCAAGGCAAAATTTTTCTCCATCAGCCTTATTTGCGCGCACGCCCCGACTGAGGAAAAGGACGAAGCCGTCAAAGACGCTTTCTACGCTAGTCTTGAGGACGTATATGACCACCTTCCGGTCCATGACGTGAAAATAGTCCTCGGCGATTTTAATGCGAAAGTCGGAAGGGAAGGCATCTTTGGCCCCACTGTCGGTCAGTTCAGTCTTCACGAGACCTCCACAAACAACGGTCTAAGACTGATCGACTTCGCCGCGGCACGAAACATGGTAGTTAGTAGCACCAGATTTAAGCACCTCGACATCCACAAGGCCACCTGGCTGTCCCCGGATCAAAAAACGCGAAACCAAATTGATCATGTTGTAATCGACGGAAGGCATGCCTCTAGTGTTCTAGATGTGCGTACATTTCGGGGGGTCAACATTGACTCCGACCATTATCTTGTTGCAGCCAAGATCCGCATGCGATTATGCAATGCCAAGAACATACGCACAGGAATGCAACGAAAGCTAGATGTCGCTAAGCTGCAATTACAACGGACTGCCGAAGCCTACTCCGCTCAACTCTCGGTTAAGCTCAACCAACCAACCTCTGGACTCGACGACGCCGGCGGACTTTGGGCGCATATATCCCACTCCATGCGCGCTGCCGCTGAAGAAGTCATTGGTTTCCGGCGCCCGCAACCTCGGAACCAATGGTATGATCAGGAGTGTCGCATTGCGACTGCAGTAAAAAACGCCGCTTATAGAAAAACGCTGCAGTCAGCTGCAACGCGAGCCGTGCGAGAAAACTACCGCGAAAAGAGGAAGGAAGAGAGGCGCCTTTTCAGACGCAAGAAAAGAGAGCAGGAAAAGCGTGAGCGTGAGGAACTAGAGGTATACCAGGGCAAGAAGGATGCACGAAAATTCTATCAACAGGTTAAGCGTCTAACCCAAGGTTTCAAGCCCGGAGCATCCACTTGTAGAGACGAAAATGGAGATCTGAATACGGATACACAGTGTGTGCTTAGATTGTGGAGACAGCACTTCTCCAATTTACTTAATGGCGACGATTCCACCAATGCCGCCCATCGAGAGCACAGTACAGTGCCACCAATCGACGATGACGGAGTGGAAGTATCACCACCTAGCCATGAAGAGGTTCGAGTTGCTATCCAACGACTCAAAAACAATAAAGCAGCGGGTGCTGACGGCCTGTCAGCTGAATTGTTTAAAACCGGCGGCGATGAATTGATAAGGCGCATGCATCAGCTCATCAGCAAAATATGGCTAGCAGAAAGCATGCCCGACGATTGGAACCTCAGTGTACTTGGAAATATACACTGATATCCCTATACTTAAGAAAGGAGACCCTACAATCTGCGCAAGTTATAGAGGTATCAGTCTTATTTCCATCGCATATAAGGTTCTCTCAAGCGTACTGTGTGAAAGATTAAAGCCGATTACAAAACCACTGATTGGACCTTATCAGTGTGGCTTTCGACCTGGTAAGTCCACCATAGACCAGATTTTCACGCTACGACAAATCTTGGAGAAAACCCACGAAAATCAAATTGACACACACCATCTCTTTGTCGACTTTAAAGCTGCGTTCGATAGCCCGAGAAGGGATTGCCTATACGCAACAATGTCTGAGTTCGGTATACCTGCAAAGTTGATTAGACTTTGCAGAATGACGTTGAGCAACACACGCAGCTCCGTCAAGGTAGGAAATGACCTCTCCGAAACCTTCAATACCGAAAGAGGTTTCAGGCAAGGCGATCCACTGTCTTGCGATCTCTTCAACATCATCATGGAGGGGATCGTACGAAAGGCCGGTGTGCATCGTAATGGCACCATTTTCTATAAAGGTGTCCAGCTCCTTGCTTACGCTGATGATATTGATATTGTTGGCAGAACCAAGAGAGATGTTACCGCTGCTTCGCCGCTATCGAAAAGGAATCAGCCAAAGTGGGTTTGACGATAAATGAGGGTAAAACAAAGTATATGCTGTCTACAAACAAGGGAGCTCGGCGTTTAGACTCCCACGTTTCATCCGGCAGCTATAACTTTGAAGTAGTCAAGGAGTTTGTATACCTTGGCACCGCCATTAATACTAACAACGAAATCAGCCTGGAGATAAAGCGAAGAACAATAATTGCTAATAGGTGCTACTACGGGCTCAGTAAGCAACTAAGTTCCAGAGCCCTCTCTCGATCGACAAAACTAACACTCTACAAGACGCTCGTTCTACCTGTGCTGCTTTATGGCGCTGAGGCATGGGTAGTTTCGCAAACTGACGCAGCCGCTCTGGGGGTGTTCGAGAGAAAAGTTCTTCGCAAAATCTTCGGTCCTGTTCGAGTCGGCGATGACTATCGCATCCGAATGAACCACGAGCTGTATGAGCTCTACGGAGACATTGACGTAGTTCGGCGTATAACTGTGCAGCGACTACGCTGGCTGGGTCATGTCCATCGTATGGACGACGAAGCTCCAGCGAAAAAGGTGCTCGAAGCGAGGGTCGCTGGTCATCGACGACGAGGGAGACCATGCCTCCGATGGATGGACCAGGCTGAGGAAGCCCTAACCGCACTTGGTGTATCCGATTGGAGAAGGCGCGCGCAAAGCAGAGGCGCCTGGCGAGAGCTGATGAGGTCGGTCGAAATCCGGACACGGGTTGTCACGGCCACCTAAGTAAGTAAGTAAGTAAGATGCAATCTCTAGATAATAATTTACACTCTATGTTTTAAGTGTCAAAAAAATAGATGATATCAATAAATATGGAATTAATAAACGAATGCATGAAATCGGCAAGGTATCTAAAATGTTTGTTAAATTTTGTTTCGTGTGCGTTCTTTAATATATATTTTTTAAGCGAACTTTTTTACTCCTCGTTCTGTGATTTGCTTAGAGTGAAATCTGAAAAATTTTCGACAGATTTTTCGCTACGCAGTACGCTGTTGAAGGAATAAATTTGTTTAGTGCAGCCAAGTTCACAACCATGTGTGGAGAGATAAAATGGAGAATCGCTGGCATTATATGCCCGTATATGTAATTGGCGTGGAAATTTGACATTCAACATTCATTCAAAAAAAGAAAAAATTATTAAGCTATCAAACCTATGTAACTGCGAAAAAGCTTCGATTCTCTCGTGTGTCCAACGACGCACCTGCGTTTTTTTTATTTTGCCTCTTATCTGTGAAGCGTGCACCATACATTTGGCCATCCATATTGATGCTATCCACCTCCTCTTCGATCCACAAAGATGATTTTAAGGACAATCAGGCCCTCCAAAACTATAGTGTGGTTTTACCCTTTAATGGCCAATGTTTATGTTTCAAATTGTTTGTTTCACTTTAATAAAAATTTAACACTATTTAAAAAAGTGATCAGTTCTTTTTTGAATTCTTGGTAGGTTGAGATTAATTTTGGTCCGTTATTATAAACAATTTGGAAGGATAAAATTTTCCTAAGTGGCAACTCTGGTTGTATCATGCCAGTAGCAGGATTCCCAAACAGTTAACGATAATCATAGTTGTCGTTATCGGTCATTGTGCATGCACAGTTTCATAGTAAATGACCGTTTTCGCTAGTTAACTACAGCTACAATCGTCATAAATGTGTTTGGGAATCCCGCAACAGGTATACTTAATCGCTATTTTTACTCGTAACTTTGGGCATATAGTGTCAAATTGGTATCAAATATAAGTATTGCAATCACAGTAAAAAGTTCAACGGGATTTTTATTTTTACTTTTGCCTTGATGTCTACATTAACATATGAAGTCGAGGATTTATCTGCTGTAAGTTCTTTCTGTTGAATCATAAGCTCAGTATGCTGTAGAAACGAAAACAAAATTCCCATAATAATTACATTGAGTTTTTTTAGAGCGAACAGGCAGCGGATTTTTTTTTCGCTAGGTAGTACGCTGTTGAAAGAAAAAATTTGTTCAGTGTAGCAAAGTTCACAACCATGTATGGAGAGTTAAAATGTCAGAATTTCGCTGGTATTTATATGCCCGTACATTTAATAGCAGCGGAAATTTGACATTCAACAATATAAAAAAGCAGTAAGTATGAGCTGGTGTTGAATTTGATATTAAACAAATTTATTTAGTGCTTTTTCTCCACACAAAAATTTGGACTCTACACCAACATTTTGCGTGTTTGTTTTGCCCAAAAATTTCCATTCCTACAGCATACTAAGCTTTATGCCATAGCTTACATTTAAGTTTTGATAAGTTGAAAATATAAGCATCCTTATTTTGTGTGTAACATTTTAATCAACTATTTATGTTATTATGAAAAAAATCATTATATGTCGTCACGTGTGCGCAATATGTGGCCATAATATAAAAAAAGGCAAAGTAAAAGTTTCTACCGGAGGTTGGTACTTTTATGACTTTCTCACAAAAGTCTTTAAAATAACAGTATTAAGAAACTTTTATTATGAAAAAATTATTATTTATGATTAAAAGTAAAAGTTATTGTATAGGAGTTATTTACCTATAACTTTTAATATAACTTTTATTAATAAGAGTTATTTTTAACTTGGTTTTTAGTCCACATCAAAATCTAAAAAAACGTCAATTATGGATAAAAAGCTGCGGCGTAGTCTTAGACGACCATTCCAGGATTTGTGAGAAACATTTCCTACCATCGGACTTTATTCACGCCAAACGAACAAGACTTCTGCTATTTATATTTAACCACTATAGTTAAATGAATATTCCAATTTATATTTCAAAACAAAAATACACACAAATATCAGTTGATTATAAAAATTCAAGAATTCAATGAAGGCTCGTTCACAATAACTAGTAAGCATTGTATATTTTGTAAAAATTTATAACAAATGCATGACATCGTGAATACCCCTAATGATTGTAATTTCTTATTTCAAATAATACAAGAAGCAACATTGTTTGCACCTACTCGCTACATTTTGACACTATATGGCCATAATGAAAGTTTTTCCAAAGCTGATTTTTAGCGAATAATACTAAATGGTGATTATATATACTATTTCCGTACTCGATTTCGAGTAGTAACTTGCAATGTGCTAGAACGTGTGTCTGTACTTTTTCTAGCTAGAAGAACAACCATAAAATCGGTCTCTCGAGCTTGAAAGTTGCTCGAAGTGTGCTATAAGAAATTTGTTCCAGCTAAATAAGAACAAGCATAAAGAAGAATAAGCACCAAGAAGCACAAGCAAATGTCAATTTGTCATTCGTTGTTTGCTTATGTTGTGCGAAAATAAATTAACAAATTGTTAAATATCAATACATATAAATAAATATATAATATCAAGTTAAAATTGGCGCCGTTTGCGTTTGTAACAAGTTTAAATTGGCGCTGTTTACGTCAGCTGTTTTCGTGCTTGAAACTAGCTATAAGTCCTTTCCGTACTTTTGACACTATTCTCAAATATAAATTTACTCTCTCACATTGAACTTTACTCGACTTTTACTCGAAAATGTGTACGGAAACAGACCTTATATCATGGCGAATAGTGCATAATAAAAATGCCGGCTAGTTCGTCAAACAACGAATTTCGTAGAGATTGCAAACGAAGTAAATAAGTAATGTTTCCAAGTTGTAAACTATGCTGTCACGTGTGTTAAGTTTGTGATAATTTGAGTGAAAATATTATAAAAACAATGTAATCAAAACTATTAAATGTGAAAGAAGTCTTAAAAATGAAATAAAACTTGTAGCAATGTGCTTTTAACAACCAGCTGATCTCTTTGATAGTTCAAACAAATACATGAAAACATAACAAGATAGCTAGATGAGAACACATGAATAACAATCAGCTAATCACTTCGCGTTCAACCAAAGATATGAAAACATAATGAGTGATAAATCGATAAGCAAACGATAAGAATATGTAAAGATTTTCAAAAGCAAATTACAAATACAACATTTACAAATTATGATTAAGAATTCGATTTTTTTTTAAAATATTATTCTGAAAGTTTTAAGAGCATCTGTTAAAAATAAATGTATTCAAATGATATGTTTCATATATTGTATTTGAATTTTAACGACTTAATTTTATTAAAATTAAAAATTAAAAGTTTTTCTTTTGAACTTCAACTGCTGTTTGGGCAGTTGTGATATAAAAATAAAATGTACTTCTCTTCTCCACTGTGAATTTATTACCTTCGAAATGTTTCACGATTTGTATTGGTGTTTGATTTAACTGTTTTGTATGAGGCTGTCAAATTGCAAAAAGTGCTAGCACATATAGATCATAAATGCAATTTTAGACATGGCACTTTTCTGATCGTGGGAGAAGGATGCGAAAGCGATGTATGTAAAAATTGGAATTGCTGTACGAACGATGCTACAATGATTTTTTGAAATACGTATCGCCATGTCTAAATGAAACTAAACAGCTGATGAATACCTTTTTTCTACTTGGTTTTTAGCATATTACGATTCGTTTTTTAGCTCAAAATAAGTTAAGTATGAGTTTTAGGTCTTTTCATAAAAATCAACAAAATAAATTATACCGACCGCGTAGATTTTTACACTTTCATAATTTGAGAGTAAGGAACTTTGAATTTTAGTTTTTAATATGCCAAACACTAATGATGGAAAGTGCCGGGAGCATTTAATTTTGCCTCAGAAGATTCAGCCACACAATATTTAAATTCTTTAAAGCCGATCTTTCTTTAGCAATCAACAATAACCCGACAACTTCAACAACACTCCCTGCGGTCCTGTTTCCCGGGAGTTTCAATCTGTGTAAATTTAAATCAAATCTTCACCGACACTACACCATCTTTCCACCCTCCAATTTATTATCACCCGTCTTCCGAATCAACACAATGCTTTCGCATTTATAGGGGGCATCCACTGAGTGCTGGTTAAATCTAAAAAAAAAACAAGACATGGAACTATTATTGATGATGTATTTAAAGGAAATTAAGAAGGGGTCAGTTCGAAAACATCATTACAAATTTTGGCTTTAACAAACCTAGAGACACATATTTTTTATTTATTATATTTAACCTAAAAACTTGGCTTAAGTTTTTGTAATACCTTTTAGCGAGAATAACACTGATGGGTGTTCTTCATATTCTATTATTACTTAAACCCTTGCGGTGCGTTGGACAACATAAAAGGATCGTTTAATTCTGAATTATTAGTTTTTTTGTTTAATACTTTCTGAGCACATTCTTTAAACTATCGTTTGAAAACGGTAAAGCTTTTTCATTGTATAAACTTTATAGTATTTCTTTACATAACGTTCATTTATAAAATATTAGCGGAAATAATAAATACATTGATAAATTTTTGTCGCCAATACAATTTTGCCGCTTGGGGGCAGTTGCCCATCCTGCCCACTGCTTAACTAGTACAAAAGCCCGTCCTACGACGGGTTGGAAGCATTAACGCTAAACTGTAATTATTTTTTGAAATTATTACAGAAAGTATGCACATACATAAAAGCCAAGCATATTACCCTATAGGAACAAACTAACTTGTTTTTAAAAACAACTAGTCAAAAAACTAGTTTAAAATAAACCAGTATATGAACTACTTTGAATTATATTAAGGCGGCAACTACTCTGATGTTGGCATGTTTTAATTGAAAATTTTTATTAGATTACAAGCTTATATATATTTAACCATGTTATTTCATCAAATATTATTAACTTTTGGCCATCAGTAATAGTTTTCAATTGGTTATTTTAAAGCAATTAAAAAAATAATTTAAATGTAACTAATTTAACAAGTAGTTGAAAATATATGCAGACGACAGTCAATTGACTTATTTAGCGGACATCACCATACAAAATAAGTTAGTTCGTTCTATGGAAAAAAGTCAGAATTTCAACTAGTTGTGGTTGACAAAAAACTACTTTAACAACTACTTTTAAATTAGTTGATTTTCCTACAGGGTACTGATAAGTATCAAATGAATTTTCTGTGCATACTTTCAGGCTGATCGCAAAAAATAATTATAGTTTGAGCGATATTGACAGTGGGTGCAGAGCAATGTGCTTGCCTTTTATATATTAGGATATTTTGGGATTTACAAAATTACTGTAAACAGTGGTTTTAGCTTGTTTAACATGAACATGAGAGTGGCCATTAGACTGGGCAGAATAAAAATTAATTCATATAAAAAAAAAAAAACGATCAAAGCCCAAAAGTTTCTACTTAAGTCACGCCATTAACCTTAAGTAAACAAGTAAAAAATGTAAGTATAGGTAATATATCTGTTTGTTTTTAATTTACTAGACTAGATAAATTTATATACACAACATTAACTCCACACGAGTAATTAATCCACAGAACACACAGTGAGAATCCGTTCCACTTAAATTTAGTGGAATTACCACTGTCAGTGGGAATTGAGTACACCAGAAACTTTGTGATAGAAAAGAGTTTTAAAAACTTTGTGCGTACGGTATATAATCACAAAAGTAGCACAAAAACCTATTTTACATATATATAACCTTCATATCTCAAAATCTTGAAGTAGTGTGATTTCCGAATTTAAATCTCGGCAGAGAAGTCTTAAAAAAACCCCCCCCCCGTTGCCCAAAACAAATCCTTGTAGGATTATGGAATGTTAAAAATATTAGGAGAGTGATACGAGGGCAACATTAAAAGTTTCCGTAAACGTCCACTAGGTGTCTTTTGCCGGATACGTCGATATCGTCTTCGTAAAATTTAGCATTTAGTTTGATAAACACTATTGATAGATGGAAATTCTGCCAAGTAGTTTCATTTTGATATCGTCTCAAAGCCAACAATTTTTTTATGGAATTGTTAGGTTTTGGTCAATAGAAAAGTTTGGTAGGTTTTGGTTCTGGTAGGTTTGGTAGGAAATTCTCGTCATTAGAACCACACGTCCAGGATTGAATTTTAAAAATCAGTCAAAAAATGTAGTTTTGGATAGTGCTTCATTGTCAAAAGCAGGCCACACTTAAAGTCGTAAGAAAATGTTCATGAAAAATTCCCATTTCTTCCCAGAATTGTTGATTTTGAAACGGAATTTCGATCTATTAATAGTATTTACGTAATTAAATACTAAATTTTACGAAAATCATGTCGGCGTACCCCGAAAAATTTACCTTGAAGGCGTTTTCGAAAATTAAAATAGGGTTGCGTTCATATATTGAGTTTTTTTTATTTAATTAACTTAAGTTTGCGAAGACTTAAATTATTGCCCTGAAGAAGAATCTTTAGGTTGCTCAACTAACGACTTACACCAACAATTTTGTACGATATTTTTAAATAATAACATATTTAGTTATTATAAATAATAACGATTTTGGTGTATGTTAAAACATACATGCATTCAATATTTTACGTTAATTTCATTTAATAATTTGTTGAATTTTTAACTTATAGTTATTACTTAAAGAAATAAAATCTCTAGTTTTTGGTAATAACATTAGCATACAGCTTAAAATATCCACTGATGCGACATTTTTTTTTTTTTTTGTTTTGGATTTTCAAAAAAAATTTGGATAAAATGAAAAATGTTTACTATTCGGTTTCGAGGTATTACTAATTTTTTTATTTTTCTTGAACTCTTTTTTTTGTAGGTGGTTTGACTATTAAGATTATAGCTCTTACAGATTAAAACGGATCTAAACTTTAAATAAATAAATCAAATTAATTTATCAATAAAATCAATAAAATTTATTCCGTCAATTTTTTAAAATAAGCCGATTTGTAAGTATAGCATTTTACGGGAGAAAGTAATCGTAAAAAATTTACCCAAAAAATCATTTCATATAGCTCGCCAAAAAGAATTATGTTTATTTAAAAAATTTAACTGATCACAAGCAATAACGACTTAATTCAAAATATCGTAAAAAAGCGATATGGCATTTTTTTATTGCCAATCTTTGGAAGGATGCAGCAATCCGTTTTTTACATAGAATAGATCACCGCAGTGCGCACTTAGCTCTTTTGTAACGATTCATATATTTCAGAATAAAGGGTCGTAGTTAGTGCAATTAAAATATCGTTTTTTTACGATATTTTGAGTTATGTCGTTATTGGTTCTGCCCACAGATATATTGATATACAAATGTTCCATAGTTTGATGTATTATGGACTTTATATAGCTCAATTTTATTTATTTATTTACCAAACTTATCGACATATGGAATATAAATTCTTAAAATTGATGGCAAGGAAGTGGAGAAGGAGAATTTAGAGCAGTGTCAGCCAAACCGTTTGCCCAGGCATTTTTTCTTTTGTGTGTGCATAGCTAACACGAAAAAGTGAATGAAACAAACACTATAGCATGGCTATCACTGATTTAGAGTAGTAAACAAGAAAGAAATTTTGTATGCAATTTTTGCCCTTACGACACACCAACAAATCAAAAGAATTGTCGTATCAATGGGTTTTATTTTATTTTTCATTTTCGTAAGCTAGTGTTATTAGACCAAAGAGAAATAATATCTTGTAAGACATTTCTTTCTTAAAAGCCTACTTCAATGTGAATATAATCGGGTGTTTCAGTGAATTGATACTCTCTGCATTGAATGACTGTGGGTGAATAAGTATTATATGTACTATAGTATATGGCACAACTCAAAAGTATAACTTCAAATATATTCCTATCTCTTGATTTCTTTTTAAATTTACTTTAATGTTGTATTCAAAGTTGCACCAGAAGAAATTAATCAATATAAAAGTCATTCCGACTTTTCTCAGAATGTTTTTTTTTTTTTGTTTATTTTTTATGATTTAGTTTTCAGTTGGAAATGCCTCTTCATAAGCCGCATGATTATTTTTGTTAATCAGATTTGGATGGTAAAGCATGAACATTATAATTTGAACGTATGAATTTTAAGCATTGACCTATATTCAATAAAGGAATGTATCATTCATTATATGCCTTTATATGTACATATTTAAAAATTTAGTTCTAGCATGCAAAAATACCTCTGCATCGCATGAACAATTTGGATTAATATAAAAATATTTCCTTAACTTAAATAATGCAAAATAGTTTAATATAAAACAAAATAAAAATTATTTTTTAGTGTTATGTTTTGCTGCTTGATAGACTCAATTAATATATTTTGTTAAATTTTTTTTTTAAATTCTGTACCCATTTTAAATATTGCTGAAAAATAAAGGCGCTGTTGTTATTGTTTTATCAGTCCTTTAATGTTTATTCGTACATCACGAAGAGTTTTCTCTCACAAGTTTTTAAAAGTATAAAATTTCGCATTCATAAGAAATAAGATAAATTTTTAGAATTTTTTCCATAGTCTCATACTGTTTACCTTTGGGTATAGAAGAACTTCTTGTAAAATTCTCAGCCCGATTTTACTATTTTGGATTGAAAGAAGAAAGGTTTTAATTTTGACATTATATTTTCACCATTATAATTTTAAATAGTAGTGCCCATAATCACAACCAAAATAAAATCAACTTAAAATTTAGTATAAGCATTTTTAACAGTTATTCAATATGATTTGTTGTCAAATAGCTTGCATTAAGTATAGAGTTGCCTTCAAATTTGATTATTATTATGGGCCATTACATTTATTTATAATAGGTACGAGGAAGGTCCCAAAAGTACCCGACCTAACAAAGAAAACACAATAAATTTGGGAACAAAAATTTTTATTATTCAACATAGTCTACTTTCATCTCGATACACTTTTCCCAGCGAGGTTCAATAGCTTCGATACCCTGCTTAAAGTGAGAACCGTCAAGCGCCTCAAAATAGCCATCAACCGCATATTCCACCACATCATTGTTGGCAAATCTTTTACCACCGAGCCAAGTTTAGAAAAAAAAATTATCTGAGGAGGCTAAAACCGGCGAATAGAGTGCATGAGGAAGCTATTCAAACTTTAGTTCATTGATTTTGGCCACCGCGATAGTGGATGTGTGAACTGGTACACTATCTTGCTGAAACAACACTTTCTTTTTCACCAAATGCTGCAATAAGTTCGCATAGTGCTCGTCGTTGGTTGTTTTTCCTTTTTGAAGATAATCAATGAAAATTATCCCACATGCATCCCAAAAAACTGATGCCATGACCTTGCCTGCAGATGAAACTGTCTTCGCCTTTTTTGGAGCCGATTCTCCCCTTTCAGCCCATTGTTTTGACTGTTATTTCGACTCAACTGTGAAGTGATGGACCCATGTTTCATACATGGTTATGAATCGACGCAAAAACTCTACTTTAAAGCTGTGGAACATGGCGAAACAATCGATTGAAACATCCTCACGACATTGTTTTTGTTCCATTGTGAGCAAACGCGGCACCTATCTTGCGTACAGCTTTCTCATGTCCAAATTTTCAGTCAATATGAGATATGAAGCACTTTTTGAAATGCCTACCATGTCTGCTAACTCGCGCACTTTCAATCGACGGTCATCCAATACCATTTTGTAGATTTTCTTTACCATTTCTGGCGTAGTCACCTCTTTTGGTCGGCCACTGCCGAACGAGCAGATTGCCCCCGAGTAGTATCTAACTCGGCTTTGATATTGGTTGGACTAAGACCTTTCAAAGGAATGTATTATATCACTAACGATGACCAATTTTTCCATGTTTACAAATTCACTGAGAGTGTTCACTTGATGGCTGCCAAACAAATACTTAACAACATAGCGTCTTAAAACTTGAAACTTAAGCTTTATAGGGTTAGTACTTTCTACCATAGTAACTTTTTTAAAGCAAGAACAGATATCTAAATGTCAGGTCGGGTACTTCTGGGACCACCCTCGTAAGAACATCTCATATATGTACGAAAATAAGAGAATTTAAGAAATTATCAGTTTGACTTTTTTTACAATTTTGTTAAGAATAAACCAAATCTTAACCAATGAAAAGAATTGTAAAGTTGAAGATCTGATAAAAGTGTCTTTTTCAAAAAATCTTATATAATTAATACAATATTTTATTTTGTAAGTATAACTTTGCAATTTGCAATTTTTTGCATTCTAAGCAAGAATTTTACCGCAATCTCAAGACTGCGGATGATAGTGTGTACTAGCCCCAACAAATAGGTACATTCACGACCACTTTCATGAACACTGCGAAGTCAGGTTTTGCGCTTTAAAGCCAAGATCAAGGTATATTTAACATGGAAGTGTCGGAGCGGTAAGTACAGCAGCTGTCAAACACATAGTATATTATATTTTGCAAGCTTTGTTTTTTGTTTTGCTTTTATTTGTAAACACCTGATTTTGACAGGTGCTGTATCCACCACAATAGAGAATTTTAACTACCTTTACTACTTTTTTCAATATATTTTAACCAAGATATGAATAAGATCGAAAGAGATTATTTGTTAAATTATTGTTTGCAATTACAGCACCGCCTTTATATTATACATTTTATATTATTTAACTTCTACATACTTCTACATCTTGATTTTTTAGAAATCTCCACATAATATTTTGAAAAGAATCTTGTAAGTTTATGAGGCAAATTTATGTTTTAACAGAGATCGATAGCGCAAACCTAAATAAACTCTGAACCAAAATATTCATCCATACATGATTAAAAATAAAGTTCACCTCTTAAACTATTTACTTTTATGCACAGAGCATTATTTTTAAAGTGATAAACTTAAAATTTTAAAATTCTCCGATTTTGATGTAATTTACACAATGTATAGTGGTTATGGTAATACAGTCATTGCGTTAATTTGGGTGGGCCTAGAGTAGCGGACTATTTTTTAGAAGTCTGTTTAATTTTTGATTTAAGTGTAAGAACGTACGGTTTAAAATTTCTATAAATTTTTAAAGAATAAACGGGTTTTAACAGACTTTGCGTTGAATGAAATATAATTAACGTACTTTTTTCTCTTAAAATAGGGAATGGAGTAGAAATGTATGCATACTTTTTTTTATTACAATAATTTTTAAAACTACTAAATTTGTGAGTTTGAAAATAATATATCTAGTGTCCGCCCGAATTGAAATTTTCCAAGCCAAACCAAATATTCGGTCGGGAATATTTATCCCCGGGAATAATATTTAGATATATTATTCAGGATGTTATCTTTTAGAGTTTTGAAGTTACAAGCATTTATTCCAATAATTTTAGACAAACTTGCAGTTTTGAACTGCATAAAATGTTAATCAAGCATAACATAATGCAACAAGAAAACTGCAAAGTCGCATTGAATTAAAAATTCATTTTTTTTTTTTTTTTTTTGTAAACCATTGTTTACATGTTTAAGGAAAGTTTGTCAAATTAATGCTCGTAACTTCAAAACCCTAAGATACTAAAAGAAAAAAGCACGGTCTAGTATTACTCCTGTTAACTAATTCACACACAAGTCAACATCTACACAAAATCAACCGAGCTGTTCTGCCACGGCCTATGCTCATTCCCTCGAATAACCACGCTGAACCATAAAAAGTGTATGCAAAAGTGGTTAAAATTTTATTTCGATTTTTTCGTAAAGTTTATATCTTATTTCTAATAGAATGGTCCCTATAGCTCAGTTAAAAAATTATTTTAGCGTACCTTAACAAAAAGACAGCACTACCTAATTTTATTGAGCTTTTATCTGAAAATCGGCCCTCAATTACAAATATTGGGCCACCTTATCACCCCCCAGTAAAACTTTCCTATAAATAATAAACTTTGGTCGAAGATTTTAAAAATAAGTTCAATAAAATTTATAAAATTTATTTAGCTTATTTTTCTTCCAATTGACCGTCATGCCCAAGAAAAATTTGTCGAGTGCAAAGTTTGTGCCTTTTATAGGTCAATACCCTTTGAATTTTCATTTACAAGTAATTGATCTATAGGCCAATTCAATTAACCTCATTTACCTGGTTTTTTTCACAAAAAAATCACTAATTATGAGTTCGTCAGTGAAAAAAAGGGTTCACTATTATAATAAGTAGGATCTATAATCATAGATTATCAACCAAAGCAACCGATTGCAAAAATTATCACTCTTTTGCCATTTTTTTTTTTTCGAACCCCGTCAACGTAGGGTACACCAACCATCCCCATGGTTTAGCAGAACTCTCCATCCTACCATCCTAGATGTATCATCTTAAAGGTAATAAATGTAGCATTTTGTAAAAAAATCTACAGGAGGAGCTCTATTAAAAAATGGGTTTCTTTTTTTTATCAAAAAATTTTACAAAAAATATTTTTCTAAGTTCTTATAATAAGCTTTATAGTTACGATAATTATCTTTTATTGGAACTTTAATTTTTTTTAAATTTGTGAATTCTTTAAAAATGTATAGACATTTCCATTTCATCAAAATCGAAATACTTTCAAATTTTATGTGGATCACTGCAACAATAATGCTCCAATTCCTCGTAATTGATGTAAATAAGTATGTATAAAAGGAACTTGAACTATTTCCTGATGAAAATTTCACCTTAATAAGTTGAAAAAATTAACAATAAAGTTGAAACTTTAAACCAAAAAGTTAAAAAAGAAACTCGTGAAGTTTTCAAAATTTTAAAATTTCTCTTTCAACTATTTGGGTTAAGTGTGCATTTTCAATCGAATTTTTCAACTTTTTATGTTAACTTTTTCAACTATTTGTGTTATATTTTGAAGTATTTGTTGATATATAGCTAGTTGTAAAGCTCAACTACTTCTTTAATACAAGAGTCAGTCCAAATCAACTGATCCAACACTGACTGCTCGACTATTTTTAAAATGAATTTGAATCTCAGAGCTGTTTCCAAAAAAATTTTTTTTTGTTCTACTTTCAAAATGGTGGCCATATTTTCTTTGCTAGCTATACCGATATAGGCGTTTGTGGTAACTTATATTACTCAGCTCCTATTATACATAGCATGATGAAATAAAAATCATAATATGAACACACTTTGGTCTTAAATTTGACATGTTCAAAGTGCTTATTAAATAATATCTTCATATTAAAAAAATTATTAAATTTTTTTGTTCAAAACGGGATATTTTAAAACTTTAAGAATTTTTTATAGAAAGCAGTGAGTTGCAGTCATAATTTTTTTTTTCTAAAATACATATTGACTTGTTGTTGAGGCATAAATCTGACCCATCAACTTTTTAGTTTACAGCTTCTTAAAAATTTGAATTTCAAAAAATTTGACTTTAGGGTCAAATATCTCTGGTGGGCACGGGTTCAAAAATTTTAAATTTTTTCAGAAAGAAGTACATAATAGCATTATATTTCAGTTAAAATTCAAAGTTTGGTATTTGCTTCGTTTGGAAGAAACAGCCCTTCAAACTTCGTAAAAATTCACCAATATAATATGTATTTTAGGGTGGTTCATACTTTTAATAAAAAAATCCACTTTTTTAAAAATGGTCGAGCAACCAACTTTTTTTTCACTTTATCACTTTAAATGGACTGACTCAAGCATTTAATTTTCGACACAAAATTTGCTTCGATAGGTCTGTGGTTTAAACAGATGGTCTGTTATTGTGAAGGTAAGTGGTTTGACTCAGGGCGCAGACATTGAAGTTTTTTTATTTATTTTCTTCCATTATTGAAAATTTTAATGTTTTTATTTTAAAATTTATATATTAATATTTATATATTGAAACTTAACCCAAGCTGAGATTCGAACCGGGTTCTCGGATGCATGTCTCGGATGCCAGTCAAACACACTCCCACAGAAATATTGCTTGCGTTGAAAAATTGGAAGCAAAACGTATTTATGAATTGCAAGCAGTTCATTGCATATTTGTCCAAACAAAGACGATAAACTCATACCAAACAAAACCTCAACCTATTAAGTTTTTCTGAACTTACAAATTGAAAAATTCTTTAATTAGTAAATATATATTGACTAGCTTATACCCGGCGCGCTTCGCTGCGCTCAGCGCTTATCCCCTAAAAGAGGGTGTAGCTTTAGTGAAGCCATACTTTTATAGTATGTTCGTACCGAGTTTTATTGATGTGTGACTTATTTCGAAAACTATTCCGACTATTTGGGGTGCCGAAAAAGTACCACGCCCCTCGACCAACGCCCATAAAATGTTACCAGTGGAACGGCATGTGTAAATTGAGGTCGAATACTGAATTCCGAGACTGTGCGACCTACAAAAAAAAACCAAAACTGGTCGATATCGAAAATTTTTGGTGTATTTAAGGAGCCTTTTACGGTCGGCACCAGACTTCATAGGAACCCTCTCAAGGCTTTGGTATAAAAATTGGCTTAGCGGTTTCGGAGTCCTTAAGTGATATACCCATATACCCACATACGTATATACATTAAGTCGCCTCACGCTCCTTAGAAAAAAAAGTTGCTTAGTCCGGGTCTTCAAAATAATCCATGGCTTATGTTACGATGATCCCCAAAAAATTTCGACTAAAAATATTGCCTGGTATAGTAGTTAAAAAAAAACAAACGGTCAGAAATAAGAGTAATGAAAAAGTTCTTTTGCATCAAAAATCTTCAATTTTTTCCGTTGGACCAAAGATAATGCGAATTTTTATGGATTGGTTTAACTTTTTTCATATTATTTTCACTAAAATTCAAATTAATTTTTTCCCATACTACTTTTAGTCAAATAAATTGTTAAATGTTAGAAAGTGTGTACATTTTTTTGTAATTTCATTCAATTTAATTCTTCACTTTACACTATATTTTATCATGAATAGATAATTTATTTGACCAAAAGTAACATGGCAAGACAAAATAACTATTAAGTCTGACCGTTTGTTATTAAGAACATAAGAAGATCGGTTAATGTCCTTTCAAGGATTGAAATGGCCATTTCGATTTTGTTTTTTTTTATTTCAAACTATTCCAGCTACTGTCGAAATATTTGGGGGATCATCATAACAAAAAGCGGTATTTTGAGCAACCGACCCAAAAACACCTTTTTTTTTGTGAGGAACTCTAGTATACAAACAAACATTTAGGCATGGCAACATTTATATGTATAGTGACCGCCACTTGGTCTTATTGCACCTACAATGTCCTACATATCAAGTTTCACTATCAAAACATGTACAGCTCAGAAATTACAATGATTTCTGAAAAGTCGGCGTAGATAAAGTGCGACTTTTACTGTAAATTTTGATTTATATACTTTCACGGATTTGTGGGCGTGACAAAATTTATATAAAAAGTGACCGCCACTTGGACTTATAGCATCTGCATACCAAGTTTGACTATCAAAACGTTCACATCTAAGGAATTTAAATTATTTCTAACCGATAGCCCTGGCAGCTAGTGCTTACTTAGTTATAATTGTTAAATTGTAATTAACTATAATACATACATAAATAAATAAATTAAATAAAATGATTGCTGAAGAGTGGGCACAGATATAGTGCTACCATGCACATTTTTGGCAAAGCTGTCGAGAGTAAGCATATGAACTTCATTACCAAATTTTAGTATTTAACGATGAGAATTGTCTGATTTATAGAAGTTCTATTGATTTGTGGGTAAGAAAAGTGGCGGCCGTGGCGTAGTGGGTAGAGTGTGTGGTCCATATGGGATAGAACCCTGGTTCGAATTCCACCTGACACAGAAAGTTTTTTCAATTGAATTAATTTTTCAGTTCGGCCGTCACCTCTCTGCTGACAATGGCAAACCTCAGAGAGTAAAAACTGCAATGAAAAGCTTCTTGAGAACATAAGCCGTTCGGAATCGGCATAAAACTTTTAGGTCCAGTTCTCGATCATTTCAATTCATCATAAGAAGCTCGGTCAAAGTCCTTTCAAGGGCTGAAATTGGCCATTTCGCGTTACTTTTTTTTATTTGCGGGTGGTACAAGTTGGCGTGGCAAATTGTATATATATATATATTGACCGCCACTTAGAGCACCTGCGTATGAAGTGTTACTATCAAAACGCGTACAACGCAGGAATAAGCATGATTTCGATAAAGTGGGCGTAGATATGGTGCGACCACGCCCATTTTTAACAGTTTCCGATAGTGACCTTATGTACAAAATTACCAATTCTAGTCT
>OU612043.1:98131829-98199329 GCA_914767935.1 Coremacera marginata
CCCACATACCCACATACCCACATACCCACATACATACATTCATTTTTATATATATAGATTGATATATTGAAGACAGGTTTAAAATTTCATCCTTAAGATTGGAAAAATAATTTTATATAGCAAAAACGTTGATTTCAACCACAAAATTTCAGTAAAAAATTTAGACCTGGAAACTTAGACCTGAATTTTTAACCGTGTACAAAGGAACTTGGGAGTTTCGACTACTGAATTACTGTCGTTGCATTCACTCTATTATTTAAATGTATGTAAGGCATAAAAAGAACTTCAACAAATGTTAGGTTGAAAGCAATGTCTTATTATTATAACTGTTTAATGAGTCATCATTAGAGAAATGTGTTGTTTAGAATCAAAGTTAATCTATTCCACTTTGAGATATTTGAAAACATTCGAAAAGAAACATTTAATTTTTCATGACAAGCGAAGTTTAATATCAAAATTTAAAAGCATTTTATCACCAGTAATGTGTTTTTAACTAAGCTTAATCATCTTTTGAAATATAAGTTAAATGGATTTGATAATATTTAAAAATATGCTTTGGAATACAGGTGTTTTCGAAGTGAACAGTTTCACTTCTATTTTCATATTTTTTTCTCATGAAAATAATTGCTAAATTCAAATTTGATATCAGCAAAAATCTTTCAATTTCCCATTAGAATAATTTTTTAGTTTTTTACGGGACCAAAATGTTGTGCAAAATCTAAGGGTTATTGTGCAAAATACCCAAAAACAATCAAAATCGAAAAAATTAAAGTTTTTTGTTTGTAGAATTCCAAATATAGAAATGTTGATATTGAGAAAAATTAATTGGTTTGTTCATTATTCACATTTGGAATACATCGCTTGGATCTAGCCTAGAAGTTACAAACAAAATTACTCAGGTCATAATGATCTTAGACAAATTTTGAATATTGCCCTAAATAGACAGTAGGAAACAAAATTATAAAAAATAATTTTTTGTTTTTTTAAATATTTACATTGATTCTAAACAACACTAATGTTGTGACTAATGTTATCTTCTCTAGAGATGCGATTTTTATTCAGAGTTCAATTAGTGTTGCGCTATATCTCTTTCATCGATTGCTTTCACATTTCATCTCAATTATCTCAACTACTTTTAATTTAACATTATTTTATGAGTGTTTCTATTCTTTCATATATAAAATACATACAAAACTTATGGAAAATAATATTTTTACCAATTTTGCATGACATTTTTTATACAAGTGTTATTTAAGTATACAATATTTGGAAAAATTCGATTGTTGAAATAAGTTCTTGAGTTATCTTACAAACACTTGTTGTACAACTAATAATAAATAATACCAAATAATGTTGATTTATTATACCAATATATATTTCCTTGATGCGATTAACCAATCGCTGCACTCTATAGGTGGACCTAAGGCACATGGATGAACAACAAGGGAGTAACGTTGTGAACGTTGGCGTCGATCTATCGGAGTTTTATATGTCAGTTGAATGGGATATTTTGGAGGTTCCAGCTGTAAGGTAAATATAACTTTAAAACAATATTAAAACAACTAAACTATAGTAAAAACCTGCCTTAAGGATAAGTGCTTCAAAATTCCTCTACTTGGATAAAATTTATATTTATAAAAGTTTTAACACAGATGTACTAAAAATTGTCCAATCAGTTTATTGTTTATTAACATCTCAGTTCATCCTCCTTCCTAAGGCAGGGGTTGAAAGTTTGTATAATTGGTAGCTCTGCTTTGTGGATTTGTGGATGAAAGAAAAGCTTTCGTGACGAATAGGTTTGTTTTTAATAGTTTTTGTAAAAACTTTTAATTTTATTTTATGCAATTGAAAATAAAGCATATATATTTATAAATAAAAAACCTATAAAACAACTCCGCTTTTTTTTTTTTTTGCTCTGGAAACTTAAGGATATACGTGTAAATTTTTCAAAAAAAAATTTTTTGTTTGCTTAATGTGTTCTATATAGTTTTTAGAACATGAATACATGTTTTTAAAACGATACCTGGCATTGCCGATTAAATTTTTGTAAGTGTTATCAACCGATAATTTTAAAAATATATGCAAAATTTCGATAAACAAAAACTTTTAACGCGATTTCCTCGAAACTGGTTTTTTTAAACAGTTCGATAGATAACTCGAAATCTATTGGTTCAATTTCAATGAATCTGATTGCATTTTGTTCGTAATTTGTCTTTTAAGCATTCCCTTCAAATTCGAGTAACTTCTATGTTTTGTTTTTTTTTTTTATAGACAAAAAAGCGGGGGAAACTCTGTCTCTTTTTTAAACTTTTTACTCTTACTTTTGCCATAATTTTCAAACAACACCGCGGGTGCCGTGCGTAGGGGAATTAATGGTCTGTTCTTTAAAATCACATTTGATTTTTTTGTTTCAGATACATGGGAAAGGCCATATCCATCCAAACGTTTTGGATTGTACATGCACATGCAATTATGACATAATATAATAAACATAGCGCCGTTACCATACGCACTACAATAATACACTGATTTGCATTGAAAAAAAAGAGTCAAATTGTAAGCCAACCATGCTGGATTTTTTTCTGTCAGAACTTAAGCGGTGAAATATTAAAAATGTCCGAAGTGTAGAGATGTCCGTATTAATTGGAAGTCCGGTATAGCGAGTGTCCGTATAAGCGAACTATACTATACCTGCACTTTTTGTAATTTAAATAAAATAGAGAACATATAATTTCGTAGGTATATGTCCTATCTTAAATGCAAGCAGAATTCGTCAAAAAAGAATTAAAGGTGGCAAAAGTTTTAAACTTGCTTAATGGATATAGGAACCGTGCGCTTTATGAGTTTTTAGGTAGCTCTCTCATATATAGATACTTATTATTAAATCGTGGGTGGTAGCATTTGGAGTGTATATGTAATGGTCCCATCTAATCTTTTTAAAAAACAGGATAAATTCACTAAATCTAACCAAAAAACAGGGTTTTTATTTGAAAAAAACAGGTGGAAAATATGAGTTTCTTGTGAGAATTTATTTATTGTTCAGGTTAGCAGATTAATAAATATTAAACACAAAGATAATTTTGCACGTTATCATTCCGTCGAAATGTTAATAAAAAAGGTTATTAATACGAAGAGTTATCATTGCAAGTCGGCACTTAATTGAACCAAAAAATCAAAGAATTGTCCAATGTACGACTCATTAGCTGCATTCAGGTGGTCGTTGAGCTCGATTTTATTCACAATGCTCAAATAAAAGTTAGCACCAGCTCTTTTCCTGGCTCTATTTCTGATCTTAAAATGCTGCCAAGTTTAAAGCGTTTTTTCAAACTGAACATAGTTGGCAAATCTGAATTACTCTTCGACGAGTTATCATTCCACTACTCGCATTCGTATTTTGACACTTCATCGCCAGTGATTGCCGTGAAAATTTCTTTGATTTAATTTAATTTTTCTTACTCCCAAAGGACGAATTATTTTAATAATGTATAGTACATTGATTTCAATGTATTTACATTAGTTAGTTTAATGAATCTGTTCTTTGAAAGTTAGTACTATTTCCTTGTTTTAAGGAAATGATTCTTTGGCTGTAAGAAAAAGTGCATAAAATTAAAAAACGGAGATTCTTTGAACTTAAAACTCATACATCAAACTAATTCATTAAAACAAAGTACTTTTTCTTCGATTTTATGTAAGTTTTTGGTTCAGTGTTCATCGTGATCAAAGTTTATGTTATCGTACAAGCCATCTTCTTCATAGAGATTCGAAGAATTCCAATCACAACATTTTTAAATTTATTTTGACGGCTAGGATGGACTTCAATTTGCACACGATTTATGCATTGTTCAGTCTTATAGATAACAACAAAAACCCTCTTTACGGTAGCAGTAAGACCGGGCATGCAAACTCATGCAAACTCCAGGATTTTTGCATTTTTCTTGTTTCCAATTTCCAAATGACAATAGTTCGATTCATCGGTTTATGGTCGTCACCTCATTGTCTTTCCATAGGATTATTTTAACCTTTGAATAATAGTTCTACAACTAAATGCCTTGCAAAAATTTTGTTGCATTTTTGTCCGCGTCGTACAAGTTTTGCATATCAAATTTTTGCATGACTTTCAATTCCTTAATTGGAGCAGACCACTTTGCAATGTATCAAACAGCATCATCTGCTAAATCCACTTTAATTGACAACAAAATAATAATAGTACAAATTACCGGAGAATTATATGCATTTGGCGGTCAAGATCTCCACATCGCATCCATCCTTGATAAACGCTTCCTTCTCTGACTCTGTCTTTGGCGATAAGAAGGCAAGGATGTTTGCAGTTCATCCAAATATTGAATGATATCAACTGCGTTGATATTATCGCCTTGAATTTGAAGAACATATCTCTGGACAAAACAGATTTTTCGAGAGCAAAAACAGGTCACAGGTTTTGGTTTGGAAAAAACAGGAGTCTCCTGCCAAAAACAGGAGAGATGGGACCATTATGTATATAATGTATGAAAAAAATAGTAACCCACCCCCTGTCTAATACCGCTCACTTTTCTAAACCTTGAACTGCTCATTATACCAAAGAGTATATGTGCAAAATTTGGTTGAAGTCGAGCAAATGGTATAGGAGGAGTTCGATTCCGATTAAACTGACACGCCCCCTTGCCTAGTTCTGCGCACTTTTCTATTTAAAAAACTGCTCATTATACCAAAGAATATATGTGCAAATTTGGTTGAAGTCGGACAAACTATGGAGGAGCTTTTGGGGTACATACATACATGGTTATATTTAGATGGGCGGAAAAAGTAGGCATTGCAACATTTATATATATAGTGACCGCCACTTTTTCCCATACACACCAGGTATAACTAACAAAACATGTACAACTCAGGAATTATAATGATTTCTGAAAAGTGGGCTTAGTTATAGTTTGAAAACGCCCATTTTTAGTGCAGTTGCCGAAAGTAACCATACAAACTATATAACAAAATTGTATTCCAATACAACCACATTCGTCTGAAATATAGCAATTTTAATTGATTTGTGGGTGGTAATAGGGGGTGTGGCAATTTTTTTTATTTGTTATTCGAGACATGAACCTTGATAACAGATGTGCCCTTAGGTGTTAGCGTACCTGAGATCTAAACGGACACCAACCCGCGATTTTAAAAAGGGTGTCCCGCAACTAAGTGCAACTATTTACGGAGCTGAAAGGTTATGTCGAGCTGAGCAAAAAATCACATGGGAGGGGGGGGGGGGGGGTCTATTTTCACATTCTTAGGAGCAACAGTGTTAATTAATATTTCACGACTTTGGTTTACGTTATTGTTTCTAGCATAAAAACTAACTTACATAAAAATCATATTTCTAACGGCATATCAATAAACCACACCAACTTAACCGTTACCGAGCTGTGCTCGTGTGAAGATGAAATCAATCGATTGAAATTACCAAATTTTAATTTTGAGTCCAAATTTCTTAGAATTTCGCGTAATAAATGAAGTTTTTTTTTAGGATCAATTTTGTAATTTATTCAATTTTCTTTTCAATGACACCAAAAATATAAACATATCTTAAAAAATAAAAAAGTTGAAAAAAAATATACTTATTAAAAACAATGATATTATCTACTGCTACAATTTGACATATTAAGTAATGTCATTATTTATTATTGTTTTCTAATAAGAATACATTTTTTAGTGCAGCCAACTTTTTTATATTTAAAGATATGTTTATGTTTATGTGTGTCATTGAAAAGTAAATTAAATAAATTACAAAAGTGATTTAAAAAAAATTTCATTTATTACACAAAATTCTAAGAAATCTGCACACAAAGTTGAAATTTGGTAGTTTCAACCGATTGATTTCATCTTCACACGATCACAGCTCGCTACCGGTTAAGTTGGTGGGGTTTGTTGATATACCGTTAGAAAGGTGATTTCATTGCCTTTAAAATAAGCTAATATGTTTTATGTATGTTAGTTTTTCTGCTAGAAACAATAACGTGAATCAAAGTCGTAAAATATTAATTAACCCTGTAGCCTCTAAGAATGTGAAAATAGACCCCCCCTCCCGTACGATTTTTTGCTCAGCTCGACATAACCTTTCAAATCCGTAAATAGTTGCACTCAATTGCGGGACACCCTGTATATATAGATGATATCATGTTTATACCCCAACGCGTACTGCGTAAGGGGTATATTTACTTTGTTATTCCGTTTGCAACGCCAATAAGGAGGCGTTACAGGTATATACATGTTTATATATTTTTGATCAGCATCACCACCTGAGTCGATTTCCGTGTGTCCGTCTGTCTATCTGTCGACACGATTACAGCCGTAATTTTAAAGCAATCGCAATGAAATTCAAAATATAAGCTTCTTTTTAGAAAATGAAGATCAAGTTCGAAAATGAGCCAAATCGGATGAAAACTACTCCTGCCTCACATTCAGAGTTAATTTAATTTTTCAGTTAAGTCTCATAAAAATTCACAAAAATTAAAGAATTTTTTTTTTTAACTTTTATTATTATTTATTGAATGTTTCTCTTAGAAACTAACAATAATTTACCAAATCTTAACCTAAATAAATGTATACAAATTCATAACCAGTGTTATGAAATAAATGTATAGTATGCAAACATATAACAAAACAATATTGGTTTTAATATTGTTAATCTTTCAAAGTAATTATAAAAGCTTTTCATTTAGTATAAACGAGATCTTGTTGAGAATAAATAAATAAATAAATAAATTGAATGATTAGAGCTGTGCTCACATATGCAAGGCAAGACGGACGTCGCCTAGCTCCAGCACATGCCAGGCGAGACGGACGAGATCTTGCGAGATAATCGTGTTCTTTTTTTTTATCTGTAGATTTAGATATACAAGGATTAGAGCTGTGCTCACATATGTAAGGCTAGACGGACGGGGTCAAGCTCCTACATAAGCCAGGCGAGACTGGCGTGGTCTCACTCTGGATAATCATGTTTCGTTTATCCATAGTTATAATATATGACTAGTTCGACGTTAAATCCAATCTTTTAAGTCGCGTGGTATTTGTGATTTGAACAATTTTTTTTGCCAAAGAGGTTGGATGATGTTCAAGTCGTTCTTTGTATTTTTGATTGAGTGCAATAGAACTGCTTTTAACAAAAGGAACGTTTAGATCTTTGTGAGTTTTTTCATTCTTAACAAATTAAGGTGCATTCGTAATAGTTCGTAAGATTTTCGATTGGGAACGATGTATTAGTTCAACATTAAAAGAACTGGCTTTCCCCGAAGCTGCGCTCTGTCCGTCCAAATTGGTTTAATTATAGAATTGTATAACAGTACCTTATGTTCCAATTGGAACCTTGAACTCCTGTTAAGAAGCTAGTTTAACTTTAGAGGTTTCAGTTTCATTTGGGTTTTCTTGGACTCAATATGCTTTCGCCAAGTTAACCGTCTGTCAAGATGAATACCCAAGTATGTAGCGTTATTCGCTTGAGAAATAGAGATTTGATTGAGCATGACTATAGGGCATGTTCTACTTTGACATGTGCGTACTTTTCAGCATATTTATTCTTATTCTCCAGTTTCTCAACCATGTTTCCAACGTTTCCAAATACTCATTTACGTCTTTGGATGCAACTAAAGGGTTTGAATGGGTGCTCAAAATAGCTGTATTGTCAGCAAATGTTGAAGTGACCAATCGATTGCTAGTTGGTAGATCAACTGTAAATATGAGATACAAAACTGGACCGAGGACGCTACTTTGAAGAACTCCTGCTGAAATTGGAAAATTAGATGTAATAAAATTTTTACATTTTACTCTAAATTTTCTATCACTTAGATATGATTCTAGAATTTTATGGCAGTAAACTGGTAATAAAAGTTTTATTTTGTATATTAATCCCTCGTGCCACACCCTATCAAATGCCTGAGCAACATTTAAAAAAATATTAGAACAGTATTTTTTTTCTTCATAAGCTTTCCTCATGTTATTTGTAATACGATGCACTTGCTCTATAGTACCATGTTTTTTCCGAAAGCCAAATTGGTCGCTTGGGATAGTTCTTATTTGTTTCATATGTGGCTCTAACTTAGTGAGCAGTAAAAGTTTTGAAAATATAGGTAGTAAGCTTATTGCCTGTAAGAGGATGTTTGGGTTGGGTCTTTTCCAGGTTTGGGAATCATGGTTTTCTGTGAAATTTTCCAAGACATTGGGAAATAACCAATGCTCAATATTGCCTTAAATATATGAGATAATATTTTAATAGCAATACTTGGAGACTCTTTTATAATTTTTGGAGTAATAAGGTCGTACCCTGGTGCTTTCAACAGCAAGGGCTTTTTATTCATCACTTCTCGCCCATCTTCCATTTTTTCCTCTCAAAGGCGCTTTACATTCTTTTGGAATCTATATTTTTATTTGCCTTCCATAAAGAAAAATTGTTTACTTCTGTTGGACTTAACTTTTGAGTATATAGCTTTAAATTTTGTTCTAATTCAGTATTTAGTAATTCTTTTAGTCTTTTGACAGCTGAAAGGAACTTCTGTTTAGATTGTGGATACCATTTTTGCTGCGATTCCCTTCTAAGAGCTCGTTTTTCTCTAAGAAGCTCTTCAATTTTTTTTGAGGCCATTTTTAGTGTTGATGCTTGTATTATTTGGGTTACAGGAGTTGCATATTTAGCCGCTGAGATAAGAATATTACCGAAGGTCTCAATAGCTGAATCAATTTCATTCTCGGTTTTTAGAGAGGGTTTTGCTCTAAATGACTACTAATGGACTGTCGGTATTTCAGCCAATTTGTTTTCTTTAAAGTAAGTCTACACAACTTTTCCATTGCTTGAACTTGGCTATGGAGGTGTAATATCACGGGGAGTGATCAGAAGATAAATGAAAACTTGTTTCTACTGTAATTGATTGTCGATCGATTATCTTACATATTCCAAAATCCATGAGATCAGGTATCCTTTTGAGGTCAGAAGGCCAGTAAAATGGCTGGCCAGAAGATATAAAATCTAAATTAAAGAAATGCTTTCAAATTTTGCATGTAAGCTTTGATCTTTAATATAAATCCTGACTATGAAATTTGGGAAAATCGGATGAAAACCACGCCCACCTCCCATACAACGTGGACTTATATTAACCGTAAAATCTCTTAAAAAGCTGCAAATATTAAAAAAAGTCTTGAAATTTTCCACATAGGTTTTGGTATATAATATGAAACATCTCTATGGTATTTGGCAAAATCGGATGAAAACCACGCCTACCTCCCATACAAAGTGACGTCATCAAAATAGAAAAACTTTCAATTTCCAAATTCCACCCACATCGATTATCCAGCCCATGCCAAATTTTGCAAATATATTCTATAAACACATATCGTGTAATGTGAAGTGTTTAGACTTGGAAAGTGGTCGTGGCATTTTACTTTTAATCGAAATTCTTCAACACCGTGTGTCTGACATCAACCAAATTTTGCACATATTATTCTTGGTAATTTGAACAGTCTTAAGCTTATAAATTGGGCGGTATTAGACAAGGGGCGTGCCACTTTATTTTTTAACTAGCTCCATCTACACCGTTTGTCCGATTTCAACCAAATTTTTTATATATATTCTTTAGTGTAATGAAAAGTTTTAAGCCTTTATTTTTAAAAGTGGGTGGGGTTGGACAAGGGGCGTGTCAATTTAACTCTAATCAAACTCTCTCTTCACCGTTTGTCTGACTTAAGGATCAGTCTGAAGTTTATGAAAGTAAGCGGTACTAGACAGGGGGCGTGGCACTTTATTTTTAATCTGTTACCATCTACACTGTTTCTCCGATTTCAACCAAATTTCGCACATATATTCTTAAGTACAATGAAAAGATTTAAACCTACAAAAGTGGGTGGGATTGGCAAGGGGCGTGTAAATTTAACTAATGGAACTCCCTCCACACCGTTTGTCCGACTTAAACCAAATTTTGCATATATATTATTTGGCATAAGGATCAGTCTGTAGTTTATGGAAGTGGACGGTACTAGACAGGGGGCGTGGCACTTTATTTTTAATCTATTACCATCTACACCGTTTCTCCGATTTCAACCAAATTCCGCACATATTTTCTTAAGCACAATGAGAAGATTTAAGCATACAAAAGTGGGTGGGATTGTACAAGGGACGTATCAATTTTAATTCTAATCGAACTCCTTCTACACCGTTTTTCTGATGTCAACCAAAATTTGCAAATATAAAAAAAACGTAATGGCCATTCAAGCCATTGAAAGGACTTTGACCGAGCATCTTACGATCAATTGTTTTGTGCGTGTTGTAAATTGTTTGAACACAAATATGATCGAGAACTGGACCTACAAATTGTATGCCGACTCCGACTTATGTTCTCAAGAAGCCTTTCATGGCAGTTTTTACTCTCTGAGGCTTGGCATTGTCTGCAGAGAGGTGACGGCCGAACAGAAGGATTAATTCAATTGAAAAAACTTTTTGTGTCAGGTGGGAATTGAACTAGGGTTCTTTGGCGTATGGGCCACACACTCCACTTCGCCACGGCCGCCATTTGGAAATATATTCTTTGGAATAATGAGCAGTTATTAGTTTAAAAAATTTTGCGGAAATAGACAGGGGCGTTCCACTTTAATTTAAATCGAACTCTTTCTATAGCATTTGTCCGACTTTTTCCAAATATTCCATATTCTTAGGAATAATGAGCAGTCAGTAGTCTAGAAAATTGGGTGGAATTGAATGGGGGCGTGACACTTTAATTTTAAACGAAATTGTTTTACACCATTGGTATGAATTTCCACATACCAATCAAATTTTGCACATATATTCTTTAGCATACATAATGAGCAATCTACAAATTACCCTATGTGGCAGCTAAGGGTAAAATAGAATGAAGTGTATGACACAACTATTTTTGCAGATAACACATAAACATTTTATAGACGGCTAAAGACTTCGAATATACTTCAATGCAGTAGTTTTCCGATTTAACGAACAAACAAGCAAATTGATTCCATTAAGTACCTTAAATAACGAACAAAAGACTCAGTTTAACGAACAACGTACAAAATCGGTGCTTTTTATCAGGATAAAACGTATTAAAAACAGAAAACGTAAATATGAGGGTGTCTTAATTTTTTCGCATAATGTTGAAATAAATGCAAATAAAATTTCGTGTACCTAGGACCACGAAAACCCGTGCCGACTTGCATCGAAACATGTCAGTACTTGGCGATATTGGAAAAAGTGATATTTTTTCCAAAAGCCATCATAATATTTGTATAAGTGTAAATTTTCAAACAGCTGGTTCGTAGCTCGTTTTCTATTTAATTTTTCTTTAAAATAAGCTTCCAAGCATGAAAACATTGGACGAAACGAAAAGAGTGTTGATTTTTTTCTTTTCGAAAAAACTCATTTTTGTTGTATTAAAAAAAAAATCCAATCTAAAAAATCCAAATTTGAAAGAATTTAAATGAAATATTGTGGAAATATTTTCTTAAACTATATCTAATGCAGATGCAAAAAATTATATAGTTATGTTGAATAACCTGGTTGTTATGAATTTTTTTGCTAGAAATTACCTTATTTGAAAATTTCGAGTTTGAGTTTTTTACGAAAATCCAAAAAATCCTCAAAAATCCAAAATTTTAAGAAACATTAGAATGGATGGTTTAAGCATAATCCTGTGATATTTTCTACAAAAAAATAAAAAACCAAAATTCGGAAAAAAGTAATGACTGCGAAATCTTGTTTTTTTTTTTAAATACTTAAAGTGTCCTTTGGAGCATTTCTATCATAAAAAAATTGTAAAAAATCGAAAAACATATATTTCTCACACGGTTTTCTCTGATTTTCATTTGAAAAACTTTTCAAGCACGTGCTCATCACTTCAAATTTTTATTTCAATAAAATGATTTTTGAAAATGCTACTTCGAATTATTTTAGTATAAAATAGGCCATTTCAATTTAGTACTCGGTTTAGCGAAAAAATCGATTTAACGAATTAGTCTGACAATCATTGTGTTCGTTAAATCGGAAAACTACTCTACGGCCGCGGGGGAGTATTTTAGCTTCGGTACCCTGCCGAAGCTCCATTCCTAACTAGTTTTTTTTTTAAATTTACATGAAATAATATAAGTTATATTGGTAGTAAACTTTTCCAAAAGACACACAACTTAATATGTTATTGTCAATAAACTAAAATTTTTTATTGTGATTTCGAATTTTTTATAATAATATCTTATCTAATCTAATCTAAACTCTAATCTAATTTAGTTACATAAAATTTTAAAGATTTTTAAAATATCTTTCATAACAAATAAATGTGCTGCCTTTATACAACACAATTTTATTTGAAGAAAATCAAAAAAAAAAAAACGAAATCGCCTTTTCAGCCCTTGAAAGGACTTTGACCGAGCTTCTTATGGCGAATTGTTCGTGCGTGTTGTGAAATATTTGAACACAAATGATCGAGAATGGAAAATTTAGCATGTTTTTTCTAAAAACCAGTAAAGATTGTTTTAAATTGTATTTTGCTTAAGTGACAAGTTTTTTGAGTAGGTATATATTTTTTTGTAAAAAAAATTTTCTTTACCTAAAAAAAACACATAAGTAGTCAAAAGTTTGCAAGTTTTAAGAAGTTTTAACAAAAAAAAAAAAGGATTCCTTGATTATTGCGAAACTTTTTTGCAATTTATTTGAAATACTAGCCGAACCCCCGCCCGCTACCCCAGGCTCTTTTTTAACAGGCTTACATTTATGTAGCCAGCGAATTCGTAAAAAGAAAACTAAATGGCACTGTATGAAAAAAATTACAGACATATTTTTACCTAATGTACGCCCCAGGACCGAATTCATAAAAGTAAAGAAATTTAGCTGGCATCCCTATTGTAAGATAACTACATCGTTTTTAGGCTCAAATAACGAGCTCGGATTCAGCGATTAAATTTACGTAGTATTTTAGATGGCAACTCTATAAAAAATAATTACGTTACTTTTAAATTCTGACGATGGATTCGGATTCAGCGACCCATTTTTAGCTTATGTTCGCCCAGCACCGAATTAGTAAAAATTCAACAATCTAGGTGGCAATTCTATGGTAAAAATACCATAATTTTTGAAATTATGACAACCGACTCAGATTCAGTGACCCATTTTTAGCTAGTGTTCTCCCCAGCACCGAATTTGTAAAAATAAAAAATTTAAGTGGCAGCCCTATAGGAAAATACGTCATTTTGAATTCGTTAAAATTTAAAAATTTAGGTGACAGTCCTATGGTAAAAAATTAAAAAATTTTTGAAATTCTGACAACAGATTAAGTGATCCATTTTTGCTTAGTAAAAAAACAATTCAGGTAATAAAAAAACAATTCAGGTAGCAACTCTATTTTTTAGCCTACAACCTTCGCATTATCTACATTTATCTAGATCTACAGAAAAAAAAAACAAACAAATTGGTTGAAAACTACGGGCAGCAGAGGGAAACAAACGCTTTTTTCCACTTTGATTTATATATACAGATGTAGATTATGCACAATGTTGTATTTTTTAGGGTTTGACAACTATTCAAAGTCAAATGTGATCAACATGTATCCACATGTGCTCGCCACTGTACATATCGGTGATTACATGCCAAACAGAACGCTTTTGTGTAAAAACTGATTTTGACGGTTCCGTTTTTTTTTTTAAATTTTTGCACGTCGCACACAGGGGCCGCTTGTATGGGAGGCTGGCCAAAATTGATTTTTTTAAAAAATAGCAAATTGAAAAATATTTTGATTGTAATAAAGAGTATATTTCTATGACAGTTTAGAAATTTTTTGCTCTTCTAATTTTTTAACAGCACTTGTTTCAAGGACAAAATTACGAACAAAATGCGCAAGGATTCATTGAAATTGAACCAATAGATTTCGAGTTATCTATCGAAACTTTTTAAAAAAAAACTAGTTTCGAGGAAATCGCGCTTAAAGCTTTTGTATTTCGAAATTTTGCATATATTTTAAAATGATCGGTTGATAAACTTACTATTACTTAATCTGCAATGCCAGGTATCATTTTAAAACATGTATGTATTTATATTAGGGTGTCCTTATTCCTAAGAAAAATAATTTTTTTCTTTTAATTCCACGGGACAACACATTATTTGAATATATAACATACAAAACTAGTACATTTTTTTTTTCATTTTTAAATGATATTTATGGGTCGCTACCAAGGCACATTGGTACAAATGCCAGGAAAAAGTGGTCAAAACTAAATACTACCTCGTATCTATATGAAAGCAGGTACCTATAGGTTCTTGGGGTCAATAAAATTTTTTAAGTGGTTTTTAAAGTGTTTTTTCCAATTACTTTCTGCTTAACAGCGTTATTAATTTTTTTTCTCTTATTCATATTTGATTTTTTTTAGAGTCTACTTTTTTATTTATTTATTCCATGATATTTGGTTAAAATTTTAAATTATGGTATGACTTCCATTGCCAGGATTGGCTTTTAAGGTACATTGGCATGTACATTAAGCACTCCATACACTTATTAACTTACCGACCAATTTCGACAGGACTATCAGAAAATCAACTTGTTTGTGGAACAATCAGTTGATTTATATCTTCTTCTTAAACTGTTGAATCTCCTGCAGTCTAAAAGTAAGTGCTGTATAGTAATATGTGTGTTGCTGTTGCAGTATGCACAGATAGACGAGATATTAGTGTCAAATAAATGTTTTGTCAGTCTGGTATGTCCTAACCTTAAACGTGTAAATTTTATTAAATCCAGTCTATGTAGTTCGTCTATGGTCGAAGTTGAGGTAGTTATGGACGTTAACTGAGAAGTTGCTATTTATGGTAGAGTACCAGTTTGACACATTAAGAGACTGTATTCATCGGACAGATAGTTTTTTGCACATTGTTTAATATCGTCAAAGTTGTAGTTGGGCGTAACAGTTACGGGAGAAAGAGTAGCGTTTTTAGCAGTTGTATCTGCAAATTCATTTCCAAGAATATTGACGTGGCCGGGAATCCAAATGAGGACAAATTTAGGGAAAAGATCTATGAGAATGCTTCTTGTATGTTCGGCTTGTATGTTCGGCGGAGGTAGTTGTTCAATGGCAGAAAGGGAATCCGTATATATGGCAAATCTGACACTTTTAGTTTTGACCACTTAAAGTTATTCAAAGATTGCTATTATTTCTGCAGAGAAGACAGAACTATATTTTGGGAGTAGAGACTTTTTTATTATTGAAGTAGTTATGGTTATGGCAAAGGATGAATTTGAGTGTGATTTAGAACCGTCTGTGTATAAAAACGAGTAGTCGAGGAATTCACGTTGGAGTTCAAGAAAGTTTTTTTGGTATATCTCTGGTGGTGTGTGTGATTTATTAAATCTGCGAAGTCTGTTGATAATTGAAGTTGGATTAAGTTGCCAAGGAGGGGACTTATATTTTGGAGGGTTGATAGGGAGATATGGTATCTCAAGATTTTTGTTTAGTTTCAAAGTTTGGTGGAAGACAGAAGGGATTTTTGGAAACTTTTTGTTTCTATGAGTGCTTTGCAAAATTGCTGAAAGTGGAGAGTCTTTGCTATGGAGGAGAGATTTCGAAAGTCTGATTATCGATATGTTTCGTCGTATCTCTATTGGTTTAATGTTTGTTTCTAGTAAAAGATTGTTTATTACTTTTAATTTATTTAAGATATTACTTTTAATTTATTTAAGATATAAGTCCATAACCGATTTTTGGCATAATAAGAGCATTGTATTTATTAGCATTGAAAGATTGGAGTTAAATTTATTGTTAGCTAAACACTTTATAATATTAAGGCGGTTGGACAGAGAATTGTAAAGTTTGTCTATGTGGGTTGAGCAGTTGTAACGATTGTTGAAGTATATTCCGAGAATTTTGAGATGGTTGGTGTTGTTAATGTTAATATCATCAGCTGCTATTTGGCACGATCAGCTAATTTAATTAATTTTGGGTCCCGTATTTCATTTTTGTAGCTGATCTACGATAGTATGAGTCCCTACATTATCGAATGACTTAGCAAAGTCCAGCAAAAGTATTGAAAAGTGGTTCTTATTGGAGAGTGAGTTTGAGATATGATAGTCTTGTATGAGTAAAGGGTCAGTCACCAGCTTTCCCTTTCTGAACCCCATTTGGTGACTGTTAAGAAGATTGTATATCGACACAAACCACCAAAGTCTGTAGGCAATTATCTTGTCTATCACTTTAGAGCAACAAGGGTTTAGTGAAATAGGTCTATACGAGGAGGTATTGGTTCTGTTGGAGTTGGATTTTATGATGGGAATGTTTGTGCTAGTTTTAAACATTTGTGAGATATTGTTGTTATATATATTTTTATATAGCTTTAATGGTCTACTTTTGAAAGGGCTTGTTGGGTTTTTAAGCATAGGATACGAAATCCTGTCACATCCTGGTGTCCTACCTTTAAGTTCTTTTAGGGCTGAGCTAAGTTCTATAGAAGTTATTTCTTTTTCAATTATTGCTGAATGGCAGTTAGGCTCTGTTGTCAAAGAAGTTGCTAAGGCTGTGCTTGCCTAAATCTAGTGGAAAATTTGTCATCTGCAGAGAATTCAGACCAATATTTGCAAAACTCTTTCGAGATATCAGATTTATTCAAGATTGGAGGTTCTGTGCTACTTTGGGAATAAATCGTGTGGATTTTGGAGTATGTATTTAGGCCGCAAAAGGATCTAATGTTTTTCCAAATTTTGGATGGTGTAGAAACTCTTCAGCTGTAAACTCTTTAATATCTTTTCTTTTGGCTATTTTAACTTCCCGTTTAAAAATGGCGTTTGCTCTTTTTTTATTCTAGGATATTTGTTAGGCTTATGTTGCGTTTAAGTAGATGCCAGCAACTGTATTTGTTGTCGCGTAATTCGTTTAGTTGATAGTTCCACCAAGGGACTTTTTGGTTTTTTATTCTGTTTGAGTGTGGAGTGGCTTCGTTTGCTGAGTCTCTGTTAATGTTGTGGGAGACTGGAAGATTTTCACTGTATTTGTCGGTGAGTTTTTCAAATAAGGGCCAATTTGCCGTATTTGTATTAAATTTAGGCATAGGTTTTTGAATATCTCTTGTATGGTTATTGAATAAGCTAATAATTATAGGGTAGTGATCACTACCAAACATATTACTCTCTAACTCCCATGTATAATGAATGGCTAAAGAAGGTGAACAAAAGGTAAGGTCGATATGGGTAAATGTGGAATGGGTACTGAAGTGGGTAGGTGATCCGTTGTTTAATAAGATAAATTTGGATTGATCAATAAATTTGGATATAATGTTACCCCTCTTGTTATTCTTATCAAAACCCCATTTTTAGCCAGCAGTTAAAATCGCAGCTAGATTTTCTATAATTTTTAAATTAAAAGGTTTGGTTGGAGGTATATATACTGATATAATACTAAATTTCATTTTCGACTGGACAGTTATAGCAACCGCGTCGAGAACATTGTTTGTGTTGAGTTGAGTGTGTTGTAATGAATTATGTATCAGCAGAGCAGTTCCTCCAAATAAGTTCAAAGACTTAGTTGCGTATATGTTATAATTTATTGGGACTGGTATTGTATTAATAGATCTCAAGTGAGTTTCTTGTAGGGCTATTATTTTCGGAGAGTAGTTTTTAATAAGTATAAGTAGTTGTTTGTTGTTGTTGAGATAACCTCTCATATTCCATTTAAGTAATTTCAAAGGCATTATTATGTGATAAGATATAATATGCGTAAAAATTAATTATATATACTATATACACTTACTACTTACTTACTTAGATGGCCGTGACAACCCGTGTCCGGATTTCGACCGACCTCATCAGCTCTCGCCAGGCGCCTCTGCTTTGCGCGCGCCTTCTCCAATCGGATACACCAAGTGCGGTTAGGGCTTCCTCAGCCTGGTCCATCCATCGGAGGCATGGTCTCCCTCGTCGTCGTTGACCAGCGACCCTCGCCTCGAGCACCTTTTTCGCTGGAGCTTCGTCGTCCATACGATGGACATGACCCAGCCAGCGTAGTCGCTGCACAGTTATAAGCCGAACTACTTCAATGTCTCCATAGAGCTCATACAGCTCGTGGTTCATTCGGATGCGATAGTCATCGCCGACTCGAACAGGACCGAAGATTTTGCGAAGAACTTTTCTCTCGAACACCCCCAGAGCGGCTGCGTCAGTTTGCGAAACTACCCATGCCTCAGCGCCATAAAGCAGCACAGGTAGAACGAGCGTCTTGTAGAGTGTTAGTTTTGTCGATCGAGAGAGGGCTCTGGAACTTAGTTGCTTACTGAGCCCGTAGTAGCACCTATTAGCAATTATTGTTCTTCGCTTTATCTCCAGGCTGATTTCGTTGTTAGTGTTAATGGCGGTGCCAAGGTAAACGAACTCCTTGACTACTTCAAAGTTATAGCTGCCGGATGAAACGTGGGAGTCTAAACGCCGCGCTCCCTTGTTTGTAGACAGCATATACTTTGTTTTACCCTCATTTATCGTCAAACCCACTTTGGCTGATTCCTTTTCGATAGCGGCGAAAGCAGCGGTAACATCTCTCTTGGTTCTGCCAACAATATCAATATCATCAGCGTACGCAAGGAGCTGGACACCTTTATAGAAAATGGTGCCATTACGATGCACACCGGCCTTTCGTACGATCCCCTCCATGATGATGTTGAAGAGATCGCAAGACAGTGGATCGCCTTGCCTGAAACCTCTTTCGGTATTGAAGGTTTCGGAGAGGTCATTTCCTACCTTGACGGAGCTGCGTGTGTTGCTCAACGTCATTCTGCAAAGTCTAATCAACTTTGCAGGTATACCGAACTCAGACATTGTTGCTTATAGGCAATCCCTTCTCGGGCTATCGAACGCAGCTTTAAAATCGACAAAGGGATGGTGTGTGTTTCTGGGTGATTTTATGATTTTCGTGGGTTTTCTCCAGGATTTGTCGTAGCGTGAAAATCTGGTCTATGGTGGACTTACTAGGTCGAAAGCCACACTGATAAGGTCCAATCAGTGTTTTTGTAATCGGCTTTAATCTTTCACACAGTACGCTTGAGAGAACCTTATACCACAGAACACTGAGGTTCCAATCGTCGGGCATGCTTTCTGCTAGCCATATTTTGCTGATGTGCTGATGCATGCGCCTTATCAATTCATCGCCGCCGGTTTTAAACAATTCAGCTGACAGGCCGTCAGCACCCGCTGCTTTATTGTTTTTGAGTCGTTGGATAGCAACTCGAACCTCTTCATGGCTAGGTGGTGATACTTCCACTCCGTCATCGTCGATTGGTGGCACTGCACTGCGCTCTCGATGGGCGGCATTGGTGGAATCGTCGCCAGTAAGTAAATTGGAGAAGTGCTGTCTCCACAATCTAAGCACACACTGTGTATCCGTATTCAGATCTCCATTTTCGTCTCTGCAAGTGGATGCTCCGGGCTTGAAACCTTGGGTTAGACGCTTAACCTGTTGATAGAATTTTCGCGCATCCTTCTTGCCCTGGTATACCTCTAGTTCCTCACGCTCACGCTTTTCCTGCTCTCTTTTCTTGCGTCTGAAAAGGCGCCTCTCTTCCTTCCTCTTTTCGCGGTAGTTTTCTCGCACGGCTCGCGTTGCAGCTGACTGCAGCGTTTTTCTGTATGCGGCGTTTTTTACTGCTGTCGCGATGCGACACTCCTGATCGTACCATTGGTTCCGAGGTTGCGGGCGCCGGAAACCAATGACTTCTTCAGCGGCAGCGCGCATGGAGTGGGATATATGCGCCCAAAGTCCGCCGGCGTCGTCGAGTCCAGAGGTTGGTTGGTTGAGCTTAACCGAGAGTTGAGCGGAGTAGGCTTCGGCAGTCCGTTGTAATTGCAGCTTAGTGACATCTAGCTTTCATTGCATTCCTGTGCGTATGTTCTTTGCATTGCATAATCGCATGCGGATCTTGGCTGCAACAAGATAATGGTCGGAGTCAATGTTGACCCCCAGAAATGTACGCACATCTAGAACACTAGAGGCATGCCTTCCGTCGATTACAATATGATCAATTTGGTTTCGCGTTTTTTGATCAGGGGACAGCCAGGTGGCATTGTGGATGTCGAGGTGCTTAAATCTGGTGCTGCTAACTACCATGTTTCGTGCCGCGGTGAAGTCGATCAGTCTTAGACCGTTGTTCGTAGAGGTCTCGTGAAGAATGAACTGACCGACAGTGGGGCCAAAGATGCCTTCCCTTCCGACTTTCGCATTAAAATCGCCGAGGACTATTTTCACGTCATGGACCGGAAGGTGGTCATATACGTCCTCAAGACTAGCGTAGAAAGCGTCTTTGACGGCTTCGTCCTTTTCCTCCATCGGGGCGTGCGCGCAAATAAGGCTTATGTAGAAAAATTTTGCCTTGATGCGGATCGTGGCCAATCTTTCGTTCACAGGTGTGAACCGGGAAACAAGGTGGCGTAGTTTCCGGCTAACGACGAATCCACATCCGCGCTTCTCCGCATGGCAGCTGTAGTAGATATCGCAGTGTGCTTGTTTAGAGCAGCCTTGCTCTTTCCATCGCATTTCCTGGATGGCGGTGATGTCAGATTGTATTGTTTTGAGGGTTTCCGCCAGTTGGATAATGGCACCTTCCCTATAAAGGGTTCGGACATTCCAGGTGCATATCCGTAAATCATTGTCCGTTTTTCGTTTGCGGTGGTCGTCAACGTAATTGGGGTTCTTATCCGAGGCTGGTTTAGTTTTCATTGGGCAGTAGTAATGTGGCGGGACCCAAACCCTGCGCACATTCCATGTTTAAGGTCTATGGATCGACCCGCCGCTCAAATTAGCCGTAAAACTGACGGATGCCAGTTTGCCGTTGCGCACTACATACACTATAAATACTATATATTTTATATGGCTTCAAAATGGTTTGAACTGAGGTACAAATAACTTAAGTAACTTAGAATAACAAAAGTCATGGAAGAAGTCATCGCTCATGTCCTCATCATCTATTTTTCCAGGTGGTGTTTGTATCTTGTTGGTTTTTGGATTTAATGGTTTTGCCTTTGCTTGCTTTGGTTTTGCTTTGAGTAATTTTTTTAAGTCGGTTGGGAGTGTTTCTGGGATAAATTTGCAGTTTGCTGGTTGTTGTTGGAAGTTGTTCTGTTGTTGATGCGTAATGAGTGCAGCCGTTTGTTTCGTGAGTTATTTCATTTTGCTGCAAGGTGGCTTTCTTGTTATATTGATCTCCGTTGATGGTGCTGTTGTTGTAACTGTCTGTGTTTGCATTGTTGCTTGTTGTTGGTTGTAAAGGCATTGGCGAAGAGAAATCTTGATAAGATATATTACGTCCAGGACTGAGTATCTAGAGGCTTTGTATGCAAAGTGCGTATCGGAAGCATACTTTCCTTCAGTTTGGAAGGAGGCAAGTGTGATCGTGCTTTTGAAGACGCCTGACAGGCTGAGGAGTAATCGTCAGTCATATAGGGACATCAGCCAACTTCCGGTGCTTGGAAAAGTACTGGAGAAGGTTATGGTGGAACGGTTTCTTAAGTGCGAGAGTGCTAGTTTCTGTGAAAACCAGTTTGGTTTTCGGAAAGGAAGAAGTGTGACTGATGCGTGGTTATATGTGAAGAGGGTTGTGGGTAAGAGCAAATCCAAGTATGTCTTGGGTCTGTTTGTTGACTTTATGGGTGCATTCGATTATCTGTGTTGGCGTTATTTTTTATTATTTCTTTTTTTTTTTATTTTATTCGCGAAGGGGACACTTAAAAAAGGCGCCACCGTGCAGGTAGGAGTGTGCGATTCTTGTATAAGCCCCGTGGGACCGCCGCAAAGCATAACTTCATGGAGCATGGGAACAGCACTAAGCTGGAAACTGTTGGACTTGTGTCCGTATTCTAAAAGATTTGGTCATGGGCTTGTATATAAACTCTACCTTATCTATTTCGCAAACGCTCAACTCTTCGCAGTTCGTCGATAGTCAGTCGTGCTAGGGTGCTAACCACTGACCAGTTAGCTTCATTTCTCAGCATAAGGGTAACCAAGTTTTGATCAGTTACCGTTTCGCTGAGACTGACCGAAGCCTCAAGTCTGGCATTTTGGAACTTGGGGCACTCGAAGAGGACATGGGCCGCGTCTTCTGGTATACTTCCCTCGCAATGGGTACAATAGGGATCTGCTACGTGCTTGTATTTGTGCAGATATGCCCTGAAGCAACCGTGCCCGCTTAAAATCTGCGTAATGTAGAAGTTCATGGAGCCGTGAGTTCTACCAAACCAAGCGGTAATGTTAGGGATGAGCTGATGAGTCCATCGACCCTTAACTGAGCTATCCCAGCGATCCTGCCACTTTAGCAGGCTTCTCTCCCGTGCGAGTCTTTTGCGAGCTGTTGGGTTTTCGCTATTGACTTCGAACAGCGTTTCCTCTACTAGAAGGTCGATAGGTATCGAGCTTGCAAGGACTAATGCTGCGTCCTCGGAAACTGTTCTGAAGGCACAGCATACTCTGAGTGCACCAAGTCTGTGCACTGATTCAACACCACGACAGTATGACTTCGTTTTCATTGCTGTGGCCCACACCGTTGACCCATACATCACAATGGATCGTACTACATTAAGGAGTAGTATCCTGCGCGCCTGTTTGGGGCCTCTCGTATTTGGCATCATTCTCGATAAAGACATGCATGCGTTGGATGCTTTTTTATGGGCATACTGGAGATACTGTTTAAATGTTAATCGGGAGTCAATCATCACGCCAAGATATTTAATGCATTCCTTTGATTGCACCAGCGTCCCATTAACATTGATGCTTGCAACTTCCATCTTTTTGCAGCTACTTATGAGCACCGCTTCGGTTTTATGTTCGGCTAGACAAAGACCTACTGACATAAGCCAGTTATATATAATGCCGATCGCCACACTACTGAGTGCCTCGACTTCTTCAAGATGTTTTGCAGTGGCCACAACCGCTAGGTCGTCCGCAAAGCCGACGATCTTAACGCCTGTGGGAACTGCGAGTCTAAGGACGTCGTCATACATAACGTTCCACAGCAGGGGCCCTAGGACTGACCCCTGTGGGACACCACCGGAGACGTTATACACCATTATCCCCTCGTCTGTTGCATAGCGTAGTATTCTACCATCGAAGTAGTTCGATAATATCTTAGAGAGGTAGCGTGGAATTTCAAATTTTGCGAGCGCTTTCATTATCGTATCCCAGTTTGCGGAATTAAAGGCATTTCCCACATCCAGCGTTGCCACAGGCAATACTGCTTTGCCCCCTTCTTCCAGCTAGTGCCTTCAATAGCTTTACTTGCTATGCTTGTAACCAGTTTTATGGCATCGGACGTAGAGTGACTCTTTCGGAAACCAAACTGTTGGCTCGAGAGTCCTCCTCTGGATTGTATTGCTTCTTCGAGGCGGTTGTACAGCAATTTCTCGAAGATCTTGCCTATCGTGTCGAGCAAGCATATAGGTCGGTAGGCTGAGGGATCCTCCAGAGAGCCGCTACCTTTTGGTATTAGCACAAGCTTTTGCGTCTTCCATTGTGCGGGGAATATGCCCTCTGTGAGACAAGCGTTATAAAGCTGTACGAAGGCTTGTGTTTGGGCTGCGATGGCCATTTTTAGCGCGCGGTTCGAGATTTTATCTGGCCCTGGGGCCTTCTCGCTATGTTGGCATAGTGTGCTCATGCGTTTGAGAGAGGTGGGTTGTCGGGAGGGTAAGCTCTGGAGGAGTTACTTTTCCGACAGACGCGCTTCCGTTGTGGGGGTGAACAGGAGTGTGTGGATGGATGTTGTTCGGGGTTGTCCTCAGGGTTCTATCTGTGGTCCATTTATCTGGAACCTTATGATGGATCCATTGTTGAGGAGGCTTCGACAACTCTGTGAGTGTGTGGCATATGCCGATGACCTTCTTGTCTTGGTTGAAGGCCAGTCTCGTGTTAAGGTGGAGACTAGGGCAAGGGAGGCCATGGGCATAGTGTGTGAATGGGGGAGTAGTGTTGGGGTGAGTGTGGCCATGGAAAAGACGGTGATGATGTTACTGAAAGGCAAATTAGCGCCGTCTCCTCATCCATCGGTGTGTGTGAATGGGGTTTCTCTCAGATATGCGACACAAGTCAAGTATCTGGGAAAAACCATGAGCGTGAGAGAATGGGGTTTGTGGTGCATTTGGCGGCCCTTAGGGACCACCTCTTGTCTGTTGTAGGGAAGGTGCGTCGCTTGCTTCGGAGTGAGTGGGGCCTTAGTAGGCGGGCTGTGCGCCTCATGTATGAGGGTCTATTGGTTGCTTGCACAACATTTGGCGCTCCTGTATGGGGTGATGTGGTCAGGTCTGCTGTGGGATAGCATAAGATACTCTCTTGACAGAGAGCCATCCTGCTCGGATGCATGCCTGTTTGCCGCACAGTGTCTACCGAAGTGTTGCAAGTGTTGTTGGGGGCACCTACTCTTGATCTTGTGGTGATGCGAAATTGCGTTGCTCATGGGATCAAGAAGGATTGCCTCCCTTATTGTTTGACTGGGTCTCGCATTCCGATGTGAGCGGTCTGAGTGTGCGTGAGCGGAAGGCCAGGTTGTTTGAGTGTCTAGATCTAGATGGTGTGCATGTGTTAATGGGCGGGTCACGTATAATTTTATACGTGATGTGATGTTTGTGGCTGGATGCCCGGAATTTAGCTTCGGCTTAAGCCTGGGTTTCCTGTTGACTGGGCATGGTTCCTTAGTGTTGTGTGTGTGGGGCAGTCCGTGAGGATTGGTTGCACGTACTTCGTGATTGTCCTCTTTATGAGGATATTCGCGATTTGCGTGCAATGGGGATTGTCAGTGTGAATGGGGATTTCAACCTTGGAAATGCTCTTGCAACTCGTGAGCAAGTTTCCAGGTTGAATCAGTATGCATGTGGTGTGTTTGAGAGGCGGCGCCTACGGCAGATATAAGTTGTGATATTCACTGTGTGAATGTGTACATGTGTGTGGGGCTATGGTCCAGAATGTGAATGTTTTTGTGAGTGTGGGGTGGGGCTCAACTTTTTGTGAGCTTTTGTGTTTTGTTTGGAGACCAGTCCAGAGCTGTGATGTTCTAAAACTGTGAGTAGCCGGGGCTAGTGCTACGAGGTCTGACCAAGGTCTTTAAAACTGGTACCACGGGCAGTCAGCGGCCCCCGGTTTATGTATGGCTTCTGCTGGCATACACTGGGCTGACTGGATTGGGCTGGCCCTTCAGGGAGTCTTCGTGGTGGCTGTGGCTTACCACTTATATCGCGGGCAGAGCTATCTAGCTCGGTGTGGTTTGCACTCTCAAACCGGGCGCCTTACCCCTTAGTATGGAAGAGGTTTTAGAAAGGACTCCACCCTCACCAAATGATACGAAGTGTCATCACAACATGGAGCTTATTTGGTACCTTTGAACCCTCAAAGGGGCACTGACCGACACTTTGTATTGGTCCCAATTGTTATGGAACAACGTTGAATTAAGCCTTCACAGCAGGTGTCAACGTTAAACGCAACAAATCTAATTACGTCCAGGAGGGATTATTGATGTTTTTGATTTAGTTGCTGATGCATATGTATCGTTTGCATTTTGGTGACGGTTTTGGTATATTTTAATAGCAGTACGGTTGTCGACTTTCTGAAGTGTTTTAATGACTTGCACCTCCTTTTGCATTACGAATATTGGGCAATTTTTGCTGAGCACAAAGTGATTGAAGTCGCTCTCTTCGTTCATTTTACAGTTTAGGCACGATGTGGGATTGGAACACTTTTCATTAAGCTCGATATTAAGATGAGAGTCAAGTCCGCAGTTTATGCATAGTTTTTTATTTTGGCAGTTTTTGGAGGAATGAGCATATTGTAGGCAATTTGAGCAGCGGAGGGGAAGCGGTATGTAGGGTCGTACGTTGACTTTTTCATAACCTACGCTTATGCGATCAGGGAGTGAAGTAAGTGAAAACGTAATTATTATTTCATTCATAATTCAACTAATAAATCATTCGATTTTTTTAATATTTTTTTACTTCTGACACATTTTGGGGACATAGTTCTTTTAATATTTCTTCTTCACTAATACTACATTAGTCATTATAGTATTTCACTCTTTTGGTGGAATTAAACGATGCATGTTCGTTAACTTCAACTTTAATATTTTGATTAATCGCTGTGAGCTTAGTAAGCTTTTCAGATTGAGAGACATTTTTTGTTTTAACTAGTAATGTACCGTTGCGTAGCTTTTTGCACGTGTCTACCTCCCCGCATACATTATCGATCACTTTCTTAATTAAAAAGAGCGAGACGTTGGTGAGGTATTGGTCACTATCAATTCGATTTATTATTAAATATTTAGGGCCGGATGAAATATGTTTAAGCACTTTGTTTTTAAATGTTAGCGTTGGCAGAGGGTTTGAGTCGATGCTCCTAAGAGCATCAGGTGGTTCGTTCATTGTTGTTTTAGTTTCCTTCTTGATCTGTTTGTTTTACTACGATTTATTTTAATTGTTCTTTAGTAGACAAAAGTACATAGGTGTGTTTGAGCTGAATTACTCGATCGCGCTGTGTATAACTGTTTCGACTATAATGAGACGCACTTTGACTGTTCGCTGTGGGATCTCGACGAAGACTGATGATTTATAATTATAAGAACAAATTAAGTTAAATAGTGTAAGCAGAATTAATAACGTCAATAAGCATATTTATATTTTCGTAAAACACATTTAAAAGCCAAGATTTCACATATCTAAGAAACACATGTTTAATTCTAAGACATCTTACTTAATTTGGAAGACAGTTAAACAGTCTGGGACCCACAGAAATATAAAAGTTAAGAAAGTGTTGCAGTGTGTGTGATGGAACCAACGCCATATTTCGATTGTTTACTCTCAATACAAAAAACTCGGGAAATTGATAAGTGTATTTTAGGCTTTAGGAGCGAATGGAAAAATATTACTCACCCAGAGCCCTAAGAATTTTACCTGCTTTTCCTCAATTACTTCTGATTCCTCGTTGGTAAAAATAAAGTTTTCCTCCGCCCTTCTCTGAGGTGATAAAAACACAATTTTAGACTTCGTTAAACCGAAAAAACTCTTGAAGCATCGAGATATCGTATTCTATTTTGGCTCGTTCGATTTAAAGATGGATAGAAAACATCGAAAACGTTAAGCGATATGTTACGTATATCGTTTATGAATATCAGGAATAGGATAGGACCCAACATACTTCCTTGCGGTACACCACAAATTTTCTTCTAGATTCCGCTTCTTACTTTTCTATGGAACACAGATTGATATCTGTCTTCTAAGTACCTGCTGAGCAATTTCAAAGATTTGCCATGAAATCCAACATATTTAAACTTTTTCAGAAGAATTTCGTGGTTTACGCATTCAAAAGCCTTTTGAAGATCTATGAAAACACCACCCATACCTATGCAGCCACGATCCTACACTTCGCAAATATTATCCATCTGTGTACCAAAGCTGCTTGCGTGCCAGAACCAGTGCAAAATCTATACTGAAAGTTGTAAATATATTTTGTTGCTTCTAAGTGTTCACAAATCTCTGATTTTATTAATACTTCTTTTTTGTACTCAGTGTTTCCGTTTTGGCTTTTTATAGCCCAAATTGGCTATTTTCTTTTCCGCAGTTTATTTTTCATTTGGCTATTTTTATTCGGGTATTTTTTTTTATTTTGACGAAAATGAAGTTTTTGTCCTAACCTAAATGATTTGAAATTTTTTTGCAATGGTGAATTTTCCCTTCATGTGAACACGACATACCAATAATGTCAATCGTGCAATACAACGCAATAAGACTGTGTTCAAAATTGCAACTAATTCAGAAATAGGGAGGTTCAGACGATACAGCATGCTGTCAAACCTTGCCGTAGGGCACCTTAGCACCGAAAATGTTGGATCGTTCGAACGCTCGATACAGCAGACTGACAACATGTTAACTTGCAATCAAAATATTTTGATATCAAGGTCATCACGCAAGGACAGCATGCGGTATCGTCTGAACCCCCCTAATAATGCACAAAAAGAGCTGGCTACACTGACTTCACTAAGCCGACTTTCTTTGACATTTATAGTGAGGCCAGTGTGGACAGCTCTTTTTGCGCATTGTTGCTGAATTAGTTGCAATTTTTAACACAGCAGAATATAAAATAATTCTCCTATTACTGTTTTATCGGTCTTAGAAATATGCATTTCTTCCTTAATGTCATATTTCCCTAATTTATTCAGTTGCGACTAAGAAACCATTGTTACACAGTTTAAATTGCTGCGATTGTCGAAAGATAATAATTTCAAAAACGATATGTATGTATATTTATGAATTTTGGATTTAAGTGAATGAATTAAAAAATGGAATGGAAGAATTTGCATATAAGGAGCTTTCAGATTTTGTAATGAACTTATTATCATTACTTCACAGCTCTTCTGCTGCATAACGGCAGTTTTCTCAACTATCTCTTGTTAAAACAAATCACAGAAATAAACTAGAAATAAATAAATAAATCAATACTAGAAATAGCATTATGCTTGCAAAAGAGTTCTTACCAAAGAACCGAGACCATAAATTTGTCTTATCTTTCAAATAATTTTAAACAAAAATAATACATATTTTATATGAACTGTATGTGCATTTTATATGCACAAAGACTAAAATTTAATTACAGCTTTTAGATTTGCATACTCACAATTTTGATGAAATGTTAACTTTTCTTTTAACTGGAAATATGAAGGCTGTATTTAAACTTTAGCCTTTGACTGTTTTATATTTAAACATTTTATTAATGTTTGATATTTAAAAGCAAATATGTTCGTATATATATTTGCTACTATTTAGTATAAATAGAAATGTAAGTTTTTGTTTTTTGTTTCTTTTTTGCAATACATGAATAAATATGTTATTTTAGCTATTTTTTTATGCTTTGGCTATTTTTATTTTGTGTTCTGGCTAAAAAAAAAAATTTTCCAGCAACACTGTATTGCTTTTTATTTAATGTACCTCCTTTGTAATACTTTTAAGTTTTGAATTCAGGTTTTGCACTGTTTTTTGCTCTGAAAATGTTGGTCACATTCGTCAACCAACGAGTAAAAAATATGATATTTTCTTATAAGAAAAAACTTAACCTGGATGGGATGGTTTTAACTACTACTACTTCTACGATCTGAAAAAGATTGAAAATTTTCCACCAGTCATATCTTTGAAGACGGCTCTTTTACAGCTTGGGCCGCTTTTAGCTACGACATCAGGATTTGCAAAATTTCCACCCGTATAAACTCTGAGAGTTATAAAACCTTCTAAGATGATGTTTTGGTAAACTTTCTAGAGCAGCAGATGGAAGAAAATATGAATCGGTGGGCCCAAATCCCAATTTCTGAAATCCAAAAAGTGTAAAAATTCCACTCGATGCCAAATCGTATTTATGACGTCGTTAAAAATTCAGGGCGCTGAACACTTTGGCCCATAATCATAAGCAAAATAAAAGCGGCTTTAAATTTAGTGTAAGCATTTTTGACAGTTTTTCAATATAATTTATTGTCAAATAGCTTGCACTAAATTTAGAGCTGACTTTTATTTGCTTATGATTATGGGCCATTATTTATATTTCATATTTATATTATATTTATTATTCATATGTTATTTTTATATGTTTTTTTGTTCAGTATCTTTAAAAACAAAATTGATAATAATCGTTCTATTTTTTTTTAATGATACGGCTCAAGAAGGCATCAGAAGTTCTCCCCCGATTACAATATTCGCCGATCATATCTAATATTAATTGGGTAAAATGCAATCTATACCAACAAGAACATTATTGAAGAATGATTTATTTGATTTATGATTTTTAGAGTTTTTGTTTTCACTGATACTTGAGTTGATATTTTTTGTGATTTTTTTAGTATAATTTTCAACATTGATCTCATTATATAAATTATATTAATATATGATTATATTAATATTTTGTTTTCTATTATATAACCAAAATAATAAGCAAAAACTAATTAGGAAATTTTAAAGGATTTTTTTGCAAATTTTGGGGATCGCCGATGATCGATCATCTGCTTTAGTCTTCGTAAAATCTCATGCACAGCAAGACAGTGTTCGTTCAATTTATTTTGTTACTGTCAATAGCAAGTGTTTTTATTTAACAGAACAAAGATTTCAATAAGGTTTAATACATTCACAAAATGTGCAAATACAGTTTTGCTTCCTCTGCTTTATACCTTAATTTTCTCAAATTTAATCCTGTATTTACAGAAATGAAAAATTTTACACATGCTGTGATGAACCGTACCTAGACATAACATTTAATATAACAATGCGAAGGAAGACCTTGTTTTATACTGTGAACATTATCATACCTTGTATGGGAATATCTTTTTTAACCGTGCTAACTTTTTACTTGCCATCGGACAGTGGAGAGAAGGTAAATATTAATTGTTAAAATAAAAAAATACTTCCCGCAGAAATAAGTATTCATATACGTACATTCTAAAAGGAAAGAATGTCTTATTAGGAAAGGTCTTAGGAAAGGTCTTGTTATACATTATTAATTGCTGTTGTTTTTTTTTTTTTGAGAGATATGAGCCGTTATATTTGAATGTGGAATAAGTCCACTTTTGTTTGATATTTAAAGTTTTGCGTTTGCTAAAATGTAAAAATATTGGCAAATATGAACTGAATGAGGATATGTTTTTAGCATTATATATCGGTCAAATTTTATTACGTAGTAGTAATTTTTAAAAGAATACAAACGATTCTTTTACCCACAAATGCACTTGTACCACTTTCAAATATAACTTATTGAGTAGTTATTATTGATAGCGGAATAAGTCCATTTTTTTTTTTTTTTGGTTAGACTTATAAAACTATAAAACTAAAAATTAAACTAATAAATTACAAGCAAAATGAAGACATGTTAGACGAATTTTTAAGAGCTTATTAAGAAATAAGTTTAGCTCGATTTTTCAAACAATTACGTATCAAAACTTATGCGGGTTACACATCTGCGCTCTCGTGTGCCACACGGCCGTCATTTTTGAACCTGTGTGAAGCAGCGAGCGTTCGAATAAGTGTGTCACACAGAGGTGTGGTTGCTGTTTTCTTAAGCTTGTGCGACGAAGAAAATCAAAAATTTTTGCGAACAAGCCAACATATGTAGCACTCTCGCAAACATGCTTCTTTATAAGCGGACTCATTTGAAAATGGCGGAAGTGGCTCAGTGGGTAGAGTGTGTGGCCCATACGCCAGAGAACCTTGGTTCGAATCCCACCTGACACAGACAGTTTTTTCAATTAAATTAATTTTTCTGTTCGGCCGTCACCTCTCTGCAGACAATGGCATACCTCAGAGAGTAAAAACTGTAATGAAAAGCTTCTTGAGACCATAAGCCGTTCTTGAGACCATAAAATTTGTAGGTCTAGTTCTCGATCATATTTGTGTTCAAAAATTTCACAACACACCGACACAATTGATCATAAGAAGCTCGGTCAAAGTCCTTTCAAGGGCTGATATGGCCATTTCGTTTTTTTTTTTTATGTGAAAATGGCCACCTTGTAGTACATGAGATCACAGATGTGTAACCCACATTAGGCGAAAAAATGCTTTGTTATTAATGTGCTCTTATAACTGTGCTTTTTCACTCTATTTTGACCATTTTCGTAATGCGAAAATAAACAATTTTAAAAAAATTTTTTCCTTTTCGTTCATCTAGAAGTATCAGATGCTGAGTTGGCATCGTTCATTCAAGGGGCAAAGACGTGCCACCCGACAGTCCCCCTGATTTATTTTAAAAGTCGGTTGCTTATGTTCCGTCGTTATATTTATTTTCGTCGTGAATCTTCAGGTCTTATTTTAATGGCCGAATTTGTAAAACGCAAGCGATCACGTCACTTGGGTTTTTTTGTCTGGCAATAAATTTCAGTACAAAATTTCAGTGAGGGAAAGAGAGTTTGTCTTACTTCATATGAAAACGAAATTGCCAGGCAAAAAACAAACTCAATTGACGTGATCGCTTTCGTTTTACAAATTACGGCCCTAAGTGTCAAAAGTAAAATAAAATTTGATATAAAAACTTTCGTCTTTTTAACCGCATAGTGCAAAAAAAGCTTATATAAAAAAATATATATGATAAAAATCCCGTGTCTGCCTTCGTTTTGTTTCGTTACGTTATAAAATGTCTGTCGCTAAATGACAAACAAAAGTCCTAAAAAAAATATAATAGCAACAAAACAATAATAGAACTAAGAAAACTAAAACCAGTAACAAATAATATACACATATATAAAATTGTAAGAAAAATCTGTACATGAAATATTTTTTGAAATTCTTCTTGCGTTGGACATTTTGAATGACGAAGAACCCGAAAATAGCATTTGTAAAATTTTTGTATGTCTGTCTGTCTATCTGTCTGTTAAAGCATCACGCGAAAATAACTGAATGGATTTAAATTAAACTTGACATCTAGGTTCCTTATATCTCTAGTCAATATATAGGCTACTTTTTATTCAGTAAAAAAGGTTCCAAAAAAGGTTTTTTTAGCTTATTTCCGAAACCGTTCATCCGATTTGCATGAAAATTTGTATATAGAGGTTCTCGGATACGGTGAGTTTTTATAACTTATCTACTCTGTTCTATCTTGAACACCAGAGGGCGCTGTAGAAATTGTGAAAAAGTAGAAAACCGCTAATTCGATTTGGATGAACATTTTTATTAAAGGATTTTCGTGTACCGCAAGTGTTTTGGCGCTATCTTTTAGCTCTGTCTCAAAAACAAGAGAGCGCTGTTGTACAATTTTAACGTATGTATGTTATTAAACTGTTCCTGAACGGCTGCACCGATTTTGATGAATGTTTTTGTGTGTGTTTGAGTGGATCCCTGAATTGTTCAGATTCACAATTGGACCCGGTAGGTAGAGCTGCGATCGGGTTCCACGAATTTTTTATAGTTTGTCTCCGAAATCACTCCTCTGATATACATGAAAATTTGTATATGGGGGTTTCGGATACGGTAGTTTTTATGGCTTATCTATTTTGTTCTATATTGAGCACCAGAGGGCGCTGTAGAACAAATATTTTAAAAAACCTTGAAGAACTTCTAAGCCGTACATCCGATTTGCATGAACATTTTTACATATGGTTTTTAGGATACGGTGAGTATTTTAGATTTTTTTGTGCCTTCTTGAATACCTGAAGGCTCTGTAGAACAAATCTCTTCAGAAATGGTGAAACATTCCAAAACTGCTCATCTGATTTGGATGAAAATTTATGTGTAGGGATTTTCGAATATGGAAAGGCTTTGGCGCTATTTTGTTCTATCATTTTTGCATTTTTGTTCTATCTCGAAGACCAGAGGACGCTGTTGTACAAATACTGCAAAAAAGCTCCAAGCCACTTATCCGATAAGCATGATTTTTAATAAGAGGTTGTCGGGTACTTTTAATAAGAGGTTTTGCGCTATGTATTTTGCTATATCTTGAACACCAGAGGACGATGCACTATAAAACACAGTAAGGCGTAGCAAAGCGCGAGGGGTGATAAATATCTTATTTTCTTCTTTATAGGTATTATATTAAATGTTCCTTTTTTCGGATACAAGAACAGCTGATGCCGAATTCTGTGGTATTTGTGTACGCGTTAATACATGCGCAAGTTAGTTACGTCGTAGTTTGGCGTTATTTTGACATTTCAATTTCCAATGCTTATTTAATTTTTATCCAGTAAAAAAATACTTATAAAATAATGGCTTATTTGCAAAACATTCAGAAGAAAAATTGTCAAAAACGGAGTAAAATTGAAGATACATAATAATAACATATGAAAGAATTCTTTACCGTTAAAATATCTGCAATTATGACCTAAGCCAAATTGCCCATCTCTAACAAAAAAAAAAATTCTAAAGGTTCATTAATTTAAAAAATGTACCGTTAATCACTCAAAGCATACATTTCAAAACAGTAGAAACTCTTAGTAAAATGAATTTTTGAACATATTAATGTTATCTGATGTTGACTTTCGATGCAAGTTACTCTGCTGTTTTTACATACATTTAACTCAATTCTTTTTTGTCTGAAACGTCAATAAAAGTACTTTATAATTAATAATAATAGTAAATAATAATAGCAGTTAGTTAAGCATTTATATTTTTTTATTTTTTTCAAGAAAGGTCTATAACATTTAAGTTTTTTTTACAAAAATTGCGCAAAAGTTTTTGTTGCAAAATTGTTTAAATTCAATTTTGCATTTTTGACTCCTTTTAATATGACAAGAAAAATTAATTGTTTCTGTTCTATCTACATTAATAAAACTCATTTTCTATTAAAAATTTCAATTCAGCACCCGCTTGAAAACTATTGTACAAATCTTTGTGTCCATACGATATTTGAACTATTTAATTACTTTGATTTAAACAAGGTTTGACTTATTCACAAAGATTACGCCAACAATAATAACACAAGTTTAGTGGCTTGCACGCATTAAACGCTACAGAAAGATTACGGCACGAGGTCAAAAGAGAGCATTTATGTAAGAGAAAATGAACATATATGATTGCACAAAATTCGTTTTTGCTCCGATGTTTTCACAAATGTCCAATCTATCGAATAAAATATAAAATTTGAAAGTATACTTTTGCAAGCTATCGGCACGCACAAATCACGATTATCCTAACTTTTTCTCATAATTTTTAGATGTTGATGCTACATTTGGTCATTTCGCCGAAGTACCGGTTTGAAAGATACGCACAAAATTCCTTCTAAAGTTTGTGAAAAGTTGTTTCCAATCGACAAATGGATTCAAAAATTATTTATATCAACTCCCGAGTAAAGCTAGTCTGTTATATTTCCATTATTTTATAGCAAGAAATAGTTTCATACTCAAAAAAAATACATGACTATCAGTTTGACGGATTTGAAAAACCTTTATTTTTCACTATGCATTCATTTTGTATTTTAGCCAAAACTTGGCATATATTTCAATTAAAAAACAAAATATTTTTAACGGAACGTTACACTTTAAAGTTATTTTTTAAAATAATTTATTTATTACTAATAAAGTTTTTATTTATTTAAGATCAACCGAATATTTAAAGAGAAATAAAATTATATCAAAAACGTCTAATGGTATTCAAAAAGCATTGGGAAAATACTCCAATTACACTCCAATAACATTTCAATAATTTTCTAAAACATTCATATAGCATTCCAAAAAAAACTCAAGCCCCACTCAAATAACGTTGAATACTTCTTATAACACAAGAATAACATTTCAGTAACATTAAAATAATATTTCAATCATAATTCAAAAAAAATACATCAACATCAGTTTGACAGGTTTTGACGAAATCACATATTTTCCAGTATGAATCTGTTGTGCATTCAGTCAAAGCCATGCTCCAGAAAATTGCCCATTACTTCTTTATTTTTGAGTTGCCGGAGCCAAACTTTTTGGAAAACTGTTAAAATAAAATCATTTTACAAATTTACGCATTTTGGCAAAAATATGCTCCAGAAAACTACTCATAACTACCTTATAATTGGGCTGCCGCATCCCATTTTCGACGTTTGGTAGAACCAATGTTTTGGCAAACGTATACAAAAAATTGCGTCTAGCATAATTTTTATCGAGACGATCGACTTCCTTGCAAATGACAAAAGCAGATAGTTCCATGACATCTTATATATTGCAGAAGAAAGCAAACATCCATCGTCTGATTGTCCGTTTTGTTGAAAAATGTGTGACCATTTGCATTATAAAACAAAATTGCTTCTGGTTTGCGTGCTTCACCTTCACAATACTTCGATTAATGCACCGTTGAAAGTTAATACACAGTTTTGTTCTTTTTCGGCAAATAGCTACAAATTGAAACGAGGTTTTCATGAAAGCCAATAACAGATGAAAGCACAGGGCGGTATGATTCTTCTTCATTTCTTCAGGCAATGAGGAATATTCAGTGGTGCCACCATAAGAAATAAAAAGTGACAAGATGACATGTAAAAAGTAGCTAGATTTGTAGAATATTGACATCAAAAAGGGAGCTAAAAGACGCTTAAAAAAATTACTGTCAAACCAAGACAAATGTTTAAAATTAAAAAATTGGGATGGGCCATTATACATAATCTTTTAATATTTTTTCTTTGTTGTTTTATTTATATATATATAAAAACTTTTATTATGTATCGTAGTTGGGCGTGCAATACCGCGCATCAGTCACTTGCAATTCCGCGTATATTGAAAAAGGACCATAATAAAAGTTTGGATTTTAATTCAATTTAATTTAATTAATAAATTGCGGAATTCCATTAAATGATGATTTCAGAATAAAGCAAGTATCTAATTTCAATAAATGTTTTTAGCTTAGTTCAAAATCGATTCAAATCAATAAAAGAAAGCAGTTTTCCTGCACTGCTGTAGAATTTTAATATCATTGTGTGTGTGTATGTGGCCTTGGCGCAGTGGGTAGAGTGTGTGGCTCATACGACAGAAAACCATGGTTCGAATGCCATCTGACTCAGGAAATTTTTTCAATTGTATTAATTTTTCTGTTCGGCCGTCACCTCTCTGCAGACAATGGCAAACCTCAGAGACCAAAAACTGCCATGAAAAGCTTCTTGAAAATCCGTTCCAAGTCGACATGAAACATGTAGGTCCAGTTCTGGATCATTTGTGTTCAAACATTTTACAACACACTCAACAGAATTGATCAAAAGAAGCTCGGTCAGTCTTTTCGTGTGTGTGTATGAGCAAGTGGCTGATACGCGGTATTGCACGCCCAAGGACGATATTCTATTTTATTATTATTTTATATTCAATTTTTTTTTAAAGTAGTTTAGAATATTTTTTTATTTATTTATTTATTTATGTATGAAAGCGTTAGTAATTAGAGGTTTAATTAGAAAGTTTAGCTTGTAAGATTTTATCGTTAATTTAAAAAAAAATTAAATGTAAATTGAATGAATTACAACGTGTAGAAACGATTATATTTGATGCCAGCAAACTTTACGACGCGCCGCTTAAAAACCAACTTACTGTCGCTACTAGGCTTGGGTAGTTCACGAACGAACTAGTTCATTCGCTCTTTTGAACTATGTGAACTAGTTCGTTGATTCTCGTTCTTTTAGTTCAATCGATTTTGCAGCGAGTCAGATCGAAATGAACGAGAAGAAAACTTGTTTCACAATGGTTTGAGTCTGTACTGATACAATTTGCGTCTTTGATTCTTCATTGAAATAGTGGAGTGGAGGGCTGCAACTTTGATAGTTTTTATCATTATTTTACATTGTCTTCAATACAAACATATGATTATCAGTAGTTGTTATTTGTGATTTGTTAGTTTAAATATGTTCTAAATACATTAAATTTCATAATAAAAAATTTAAAATGCAAAGGAAGTGTTTCTTCTGCAAAATTTGTTGATGACTTTTACGAAGTAATGTAAACTTACCTGGTAATGTAAACTTTGTTTTTTCAATTGCACGACCGTTAAAATTTCGTTAAATAAATTCAATTCAACTGTTCAATAGTATAAAAAAACACTCATTGTTATTGCGTCGCACCGGTTTTGTTTTTAATTGAATTTAATTTTTGTGTTTTTAAAACTAACTTTGAAGTTAATAAAAGATTTTTTAAATGTTTTCAAAAAGAAAACATAATGCAATTTGGAATAATTTTAATGAGGACAGCGAAAAAAAGGCCAAATGCAAATATTGTGCAACGGCATTGAGTATTGCTGGAGGATCGCTTGGCAATCTCAGGCGCCACATGAAAGTCAAGCATCCTACGACTCCTATGGAAATCGAACGACAACCATTGAATGTTGAATTAGAACCACACCAATCTTCAGAAGCCAGCAGTTCTACTGTTCCTGCATCGAATGTCTCAACTTTGTTTTTGTCGTCGCAACCGCCCATAACACAATTTATTCGAAGACCACCACCTGTTCGAAAAGTGGAACAAATTGACAAGCAAGTTGTCAAAATGATCGCAAAGGGACATCACGCTTTAAGAATTGTGGAATAACCTGAGTTTAGAAAATTAATTGAAGTAGTGTCTCATTGTCCTGGGTATCAATTGCCAAGAAGAAAAACAATTTCTAACAATATTTTGCCGAACATTTTCAATGAACTCGTTGCAGAAGTTAAAGAGAAAGTACGTGCTGCTCCGGCAGTATGTCTCACAACAGATGGGTGAACCTCACTTAATAACGAGAGTTATATTGCAGTTACAGCTCATTTTATTGATTCTACCACGAAACTTTGTTCTGCATTACTTGCGTGCCATGAATACAGCGGCAGACATACCAGCGAAAATCTATGCAACTTTTTGAAAGAAATTATGTCTGATTGGCATATTTCCAATAAAATAACTGCTGTTGTCAGCGATAATACTGCCAATATTATCGCAGCTGTACGATTAGGTCAGTGGCGTTCTGTGGGATGTTTTGCTCATCTGTTAAATCTAATTGTACAGAAAGCCACTAAAGAGATCCCTGAAACAATTTTCAAAGTTAAGGTAATTGTAGAATACTTTCACAGAAGTACACAAGGATCAAAAAAAAAATTGAAAGAAACCCAAAGGCAAATGAATATTCAAGAACTTAAATTGAAGCAAGATGTACACGATGGAATTCTACGTTTGACATGCTGTCACGAATTTTAGCCACAAAAGACGCAATAATTGCTACGCTTGCGCTTTTGCGAAGTGATCTAGCACTAGATTGCCAAGACTGGGTCATCATAGAAGAGGTTTTACCTATTCTTAAACCATTTTATGAAGTGACAAATGAAATCTGTGCAGATAAGAATGTTTCTTTGTCAAAGGTTATTGTCTTTTGCAATTTGCTCCAAGGCTTTCTTTCTAAATACTGTCCAAAAAATAATAAAGTTATTTCTTTGCTATCAGTTTTGAGGGATGGAATGGTGAATCGGTTCCGAGACCTAGAGCGAAACGTTCTCTACGCTGAATGTACAATATTGGATCCTCGGTTTAAGCAGAAAGGTTTCAAAAACCAAACAGCATATGAAAGTGCTCTACAATGCCTCCGGACCGGAATGTTTATTACCAAACCACGATATCAATTTTGAAACTGATGTTTGTACGGAACCTAGTAGTTCAAACATTACCAGCAGCATTTGAAATGACTACGATCAAGAGTTAAAAAAAATAATAAGACCAGAAAATAGAACTGCAGTAGGAATACGTAAGTTAGATAAATATCTAAATGAATAGTATTTGGAACGCAAGAAAGATCCTTTGATTTGGTGGGAAGAGAGAAAATGTTTGTATCCTCGTGTCTATAGCTACGTTTTAAAAAGGTTCTGCATAGTCGCTACTTCTTTTCCATGTGAACGCGTTTTTTCAGCTACTGGGCAGATAATAAACGAACGAAGAACTTTATTAAAACCAGACAAAGTCTCTAGTTTAGTTTTTTTACATAGCAATATGTGAAGGCTGTGAAATAAAAATATGTGCTATGAATACGTTAATAGTAAAGATTAAATATAATAATGTCGAATTTAAAATATGAATTAAATTTAATTATATAGTATAAGTCTGAATTCAAAAGAATTCATTTCTATTTTAAAAATTATTTAACACTGAATTTAATATATAACCTTAATTTTAATTGCAAAACAACACAAAACATGTATTAAAAATTTTAATTTTACTTTCTTATTTAATATATTTTTTTATTATTTTATTATTTATTATTTTATTATTAAGTACTGAATTTAATATATAAACTTAATTTAAATGACAAAACAGCAAACACATGAATTCAAAAGTTTAATTTTATTTGTTTTATTGATTTATTTTTCTTTTTTTTATTTTGAAATAATTACAATAATCTTGTAAAAAATGTGTATATAGTTGTAAGAGTTGCTCTAAATATGACAATAGTCATAAAATTTAAAATAATAATATTAAAGTTAAAATTAGTATTTGATGTAAGCAAAATACAATTACTGTAATTAATTAAAAAAATTTTATTTCACTTCAATTTTTTAAAAAGTATATATGTATATGTATATATATATTTATAAATATTTATATTTATAAATATTATACCTATACATATTTATAGTATTTTAAAAATTGAAGTGAAATAAAATTTTATACATAAATATATATAGTTATCTTAACCTTAAAACAGATAGACTATGAATTTAATTTTAATTTAATTTCAGTTTTTAAATGGATAATGATTCCTTAGATATAATGTATAAGATTTATATTTTTATATAAAATAATTAAAGTGAAGTTAATATTAATAATATATTATTTTAAAACGTATTAAAAAGAAAATAAAAAATATGAATTTAATTTTAGTTGAACTATACCAGAAGAATGAAGTTGATTAAACTAAAGTTTTAACTAGTAATGGTGGAGCTTCGGCAGAGTACCGAAGTTAAAATACCCCCCCCCCCCGCGGCCATATTGAAGTATATTCAAAGTCCAAAGATGTAAAATAATGATTAGATAATGCTAATGATTGCTAATTAACCTTCTTTTGTGAAATTCTCTCATTCATTAAACAATTCAATTAGTTCAACTAATTCCCATTAGATAATTGAAATTTTTATTCCAATGGTAAAACTAATTGCAATTAGTTGCCATTAGCAAAAAAAATTGGTTTACCTTTACAATTAGAAATCTAATTGACTTGTGCTAATGCAATTAGATATTCAATTAGCTCGAATTAGAATCAATTATTTTGATAAAAATAAATTTTTTCCAAAGAATTATTGCAGTGAACGAATAATGATGTAAGCCACTGTATGTGGAAACATGTGGTTATTCAATTACCGTAAGTCTACTTTTACATTGGCAATTATAATTGCCGCAATTCTTTATGATTATCTTTTGAAATTGCCATTTGTGTTTACACGGGCAATTCTGTTTAGAGCAATTCTAGTACAAAACAACGCGTAGAAAATTGCGAATGAGAATAACAAAACGAATTGCCAGTACGGACAAGTTTCTTCCTTGTTCCATTCTTCTTACCTTTCTCTCCAACGAACTCAACAATTGCGGCAATTATAATTGCCAATGTAAAAACGGACTAATTGTTATCAACTGGTAATTGTTTGAAATGTAAATAAATAAACGTGCTTTGCAATTTGTTTCAACTTCAAACTTTCAAGTGTTTGCATTGTTTAATATTCTAAATGAAAGTGGTATTTTTGTTAACTTAAAAACATATTTATTTGTCGCAATGTCGGAAGAAATATCATTTGCAAGTGAATTTTCTGGTGATGATGAAGATTTTGATGTTACATACACGCCTTCATATGTACATAAGTAATATATATATGTGTGAAATTCATATTATGAATATTTTAGTTTTTTTTTTGTTTTTGAAAATATCAAAATAATTGATTCTAATTCGAGCTAATTGAGTATCTAATTGCATTAGCAGAATTCAAATCGATTCCTAATTGTAAAGGTAAACCAATTTTTTTTGCCAATGGCAACTAATTGCAATTAGTTTTACCATTGGAATAAAAATTTCAATTATCTAATGGGAATTAGTTGAACTAATTCTAATTGTTTTATGAAGTAGACAATATAAACCAATTGCATCAATTGCTAATTCTAATTGGAATTTAACATGTATGTCGAAGTCTTTAGCCACCACATACACGATGACATTCAGTTTTATATATTAACAAAAGTTTTCCTATTTTGATGACGTCACTTTGTATGGGAAGTAGGTGTGGTTTTGATCCGATTTTGCCATATATCATAGAAGTGGTTCATTTTATATATCAAAGCTAAAGTGCAAAATTTGAAGACATTTCATTAATTTTTGTGGATTTTTAAGAGATTTAACGTTTAAAATAAAGCCAATTTGTATGGGAGGTAGGCATGGTTTTCAATCGATTTTGCCAAATATCATACTGGTGGTCTATGTTATATATCAAAGCCTATATGCAAAATTTGAAGACATTTCTTTAATTTGAGCAGATTTTTAAGAGATTTCACTTTAAAAATTAAGCCACTTTGTATGGGAGGTAGGCGTGGTTTTCATCCGATTTTTCCAAATTTCATAGCCAGAATTAAGACTGAAGAGCAAAGCTCACCTGTCAATTTCAAGGCATTTCTTTAATTTTGGTAGATTTTAAAGGCATTTTACGGTTAATATAAAGTCACTTTGTATGGGAGGAAGACGTGATTTTCATCCGATTTGGCCCATTTTCGAACTTGATCTTCCTTTTTTAAAAATAAACTTATATTTTGAATTTCATCGCGATATCTTTAAAATTGCGGCTGTAATCGTGTCGACAGACGGACAGACAGACGGACACACGGAAATCGACTCAGGAGCACGGTTGCCACTTTGGTCATAAGTGTCCAAATGTGGTCATTTTTTTTTGCTTGGTGACTTGGTCATTTTTTCTCAATCTGGTCACTTTTTCTAAAAAAATAAAAAAAAAACTACTTTTAATTTTAATTTTCTCAAAAAGTAAATGCATTAACCGCAATTTTTTACATCGCCTAATGTAAACGAACTATAAATGTGTTTAATTGAACGCACCCATGCACGACCACTGAATAAACTCATTTTTATCATATGACATTTGACAGATGGATTTGCCAGTTAACATTTAACTGTGAAATTTAAAATATATTTGTGGTTCAAGCCCCATTTCCAATAACGCGTGAGATGCGTTGCGTAAATTGACGCAAATAATCAATGCATGAAAACATACGTAACAGGTTCCAATAACCAGCATGCGTGTGCACGCAGCGTGAAATATTCGAAAAATTGAATATTTCACGGGCGTGAAAATTTGACAGCTATTGAAATCTAAACAGCTGTTCACTTTTACACACTTTTAAACAGTGTTGTATAAACTGTTGACTACTTATTATAAGGTAATTGGTACTAGTGCGAATACTTTTTAATCAGAATTGACAAAATGACCTCAAATTATTTTTTTTTTAAATATAAGTGTATAGTTGCGTAATTTGTGTCATATCTTGATTGTTAAAATTTTACGTTCAGTCGAACTCAAACAAAACATCGCAAACAAAATGCTATTTACAAAATTGACTGAGCCGGGTACTGTTCAAAATTATGCTTCGCTAAGCAGAAGTGCGGGCAATCATATGTTCACGCACACGCTCTATTGGAAATTGATTTTTTCACGCAGCTTCCGTAGCGTAAAACGGAACGCATCTCACGCATTATTGGAAATGGGGCTTAAATTTTGCTTGCCAGTGGTCGATGGTAAAAACAGAACAAAAAATGGATAGGTAAGGAATTAGACATATGAACAAATTTTTCGTATTTGTAAAACTTATATAACATTATTGAAGGTTTGTTGTTGTGACCAAGAAACCGCGCAAAGGTACGGAGCAGACAGAAGAAGAAGATGATCCCAAGTCTTATAGCTGCAGGGAATTATTTTAATATATTTAACGCTTAAATGATATAACAAATGTGTGCAATTTTTTAGTGAACCAGACACAATGAAAAACAATGACAGGAAATTCCGCCAAGAGTGGCTGCAATCGTTTGACTGGTTGAAAAACAACGAAAATAAAAGCTTTTGTGTTGCTTGTGATAAAATTCTTACAAATCATTTCGGACATTTGAAATCCCACCAAAAAAATGAAGTCCATATAAGAAACTTAGAAAAAAAAAGAAATCAAATAAAAATTGATTCCTGTATGAATAACGAGAAGTCTAGTTTGATGGAAAAAGTCCATTTGGCAGAGCTAGCACTTGTACATTTTTGCATAATTCATAATCTCCCGTTTCTTTTAATGGATTTTTTACCAAACCTTTTGAGGGAATGCTGTCCAGATTCTCAAGTGGCAAACTCAATTAAATGTGGCCGAACGAAAGCGACTCAACTTGCTGAAACTTTGGGAAACAAGGCCAAGCAGAAAATTGTTTCGGAGCTGCAGACAACAACATTTTCTTTAATAACGGACGAGACCACCGACCTATCATCAAAAAAATCTTTAGTTTTAGTAGTTAGGTATGTTGATAAAAAATCTAAAACTATTAAAGATCGATTCTTAGCCCTAATTGAGCTTTTTCAATGTGATGCTGAAACTATTTACAAAAGTATCAAAGAATTTTTTTCTAAAAATTAAATTCCCTTATCAAATTTAATTGGACTTTCTACTGACTGTGCAAGTGTTATGGCCGGTGAGATAAATGGTCTTCAGGCCAAGTTCAAAAGGAATTTTAATCTGTTTTTTCTTAAATGCACATGCCATTCACTTCATCACTGTCCTGCTTACGCTTGTAAAAAAATTCCTAACGAAGTTGAAAAACTTTGTCGCAATATTTATAAGTTTTTTGCGTACAGTGCCAATCGAATTATCGATTTCAAAGAGTTTCAGGAATATTGTTCTGTCACCCCGCACAAAATATTAGACATTTCCTTAACAAGGTGGCTTGCGTTGGAAAACGTAATCAATCGTATTGTGGAACAGTGGGATGCACTACAGTTATATTTCATTTCTTGTTCCTTGGAAATCAACGGAATAAAATCACATGATTTGGCAAACATAATGGGAAATCCTGAAACTAAAGTTTATTTTCTATTTTTATCTTATATTTTAAAAATAATAAACAATTTGAACAAGGAATTTCAATCGGAAAATGTTCGTTTACCATACTTACATGACAAGATAGATACCACAGTAAAACTTATTTTAAGCAATTTTGTAAATAATAACGATATCAAACACATAACCTCTTGGACAGAATTTAACTTAAACAGTAAATATTATTTACCTATTGAATATGTTTTTATTGGAAACAAAGCTGAGGAATTTCTTAAAAAATCGAACCGGACACGTCTTAATAAAAATGAAATAACAAACGCTTTAAATTTCTATTTAATGCTTTTAAAACAAATGCTACTAAGATTTCATCTCGATAACAATGATTTAAGAAACTTATCAATAATAACACCTAAAAGTGCCTTGTCGGATTCCGAAGTGTCAATTTCAACTTTGATTGAAAGTTTTCCTAACTTGGTTGAGGGTGATCCTGAAGATGTAGTAACGGAATGGAAAATGCTTAGATTTTCAAAAAATAATCTTAACGATAAAATGGACATATCCGAATTTTGGGATAAATTCTTCATCTTAAAAATGGGTTAAACGAATATTGTTTTAAAAATTTGAACAGTTTCATTTACAACTTGATGTCCTTACCACACAGCTCAGCTGCTGCTGAAAGAAAAATTTACGACTTAAGTTTAATAAAAACTAAGTTAAGAAACAGACTGAACTTGGACACCATAAATAATGCTATGTTGGCTAAAGAGCTTTAAGATAAAAAAAATTAAAACCAGTATATACAACACTTTTTTAAAATACATACTAATTTAAAAAATAAAATACTAACTTTTTAAAGTACTTATATTTATGTTGATTTTATTTAACTATAAACGACATCGTTTATATAAGATGTGATACGCACCAAATTCGATCTTTGAAAAAATATAGTTATCTTATTTTTAAATGCTGTAAAATGTAAATTTAATTTAAATAAAAAGTAAAACAAACTTTTTTTAACTATTTTTAAGTTCCTTGATGTAAAGAAACGGTGCTTGTTTTTACGTTTATGAATTATTTTGTTTCTTTTTATTTATTTATTTTTGTTATTTTCTGAAAATAAATGGAAAATATGGCAAACCCAATTGTTTTGAGTATATGTTCTACATTTTCAAATTTACTGTCACTTTTTTGGTCACTTTTTACCGCATTTGGCAACTTTTATTTTGAATATTGGTCACATATTTTACTTCCAAGTGGCAACCGTGCTCAGGAGATGATGCTGATCAAAAATATATATATTTTTCTATACTGCCACGCCTCCTTATTGGCGTTACAAACGGAATGACAAAGTTTATATACCCCTTACGTAGTACGCGTTGGGGTATAAAAATCATCCCTAAAATATTAATTAAATAAAATAAAAAGCCTAAATTTTTACTATCCGCAAAAATATTTTTGTTTTAATTTTGTCTATATAGAATCTCTACGCAAATTTCTTCTATGTTCACAGTTAAGGATTGATTTCTTCATATAGTTCGTTTCATTTCATAGACCTGAAAATAAAAGAGTTAACAAAACGAACGAAAAGACCTAAAGAACTAAAAGATATAACGAGCTAACACACCTAACGATCTAAAACAACCAACGAACTAAAAGACCTATTGAACTAAATGACCTAACGAACTAACAAAATGAACGAGTGCACGAAACGAACTAAAAGCGCAAACGAACTAAATGAACTAAAAGAACTATATGAACGAACTAGTTCAGTAAACTCAACTGAACTAAAAAGAGCGATCTTTTTAGTGAACTAAAATGCGGAAGCCTAGTCGCTACCAGGGTTGCTCTTCTACTACCTTGGTGTTTTCTGTTGCACTACTCTTTTACGGGTTTCTTACAGTCGGCTATTCTGATTTTCCAAAGCGTACTCGGTTAGTTGTTCATTTTCGTCAAAGCCGGGCTCGCATTCGTCGTCTGAATTATTAAATTCGAAGTTGGGTGGAAGTTGACACCACCGTTTCAATTTATCGGATGCGTTTATTGAAGTATAATGGCGACTCGTACGCTTGTGTTGGGATCCTCCCTATGAGGATACCCGTAGGTCCTTCGTCGTGACCTAAAAATACTACCTGAACTAACACGTGAGGCGTCTTCTCCCCAGTCGAGAAGAACGCATTAGCCTACAATTTCGTTATTTAAAAAAAAAGGGTTACCTTATATATAACCGGCAGGGTAGCTACCAAATGAATAGGCAGCCGTGAGGTTGCCAAAAGATTTTGGGTGTGTATTATAATGGCTCACCAGCCAATTGTATACTAACTTTAATGTGCACTATCCACACTGGTCCGCTTCAAAGGAGAGAAAATACTTGTTGGTGTCTGGGAAAAATAATGTACTGCGTCTTCAGACTCTTTATTCATTCTCCTTTTTTACAACATCGATATTTATAACGAATATCTGGCTGCCTCAATCTTTACATTATTACTTACTTACTAATTGGTTAATTGTAACACTTATTTAATCTACAAGGTATTTTCCCATAACTTGGCCGAGTTCCAAGTTATGCGGACACGTTATTGTGCTTAACATATGTAAAATGCTCAATTTGCATTTCATTAGTCATGTTTTTATTTTCAAAAGGCGGAACTCTTGTTACGCTAACTATTGTCCAAGTGCGAGCTACAGTAAATAAAATACCATAAATTCATGCAATTACAACAATAAAATATTATTAATTAAAAATGCTGTCAATGCATTTTGCGCCCAATGCAGAAGGCAAAGCGGTGTCAGTTTATTTCTCACGGTGAGACAACAACAACACACCGGCGCTACGGCTTGTTATTTAAGCTGGTCGCTGGGTACCGGCTGGTAGCACTCGACGAGCTTAAACTGTTTTACGCCTTATTTTCATGCACTTGAACTTGGCATTGACTTTGAATTTACTAAGTGAATTTATTATGTGAATTTATTAAGTTTGTTGAATGGCACCAGAGGTAGTGCCTACAAATATGCATTGATTTAAGTCTTGCATTGGTTTTAATAGTTTTGACTCAGTGACTCACAACATTCTTCCGCCCTTTGGAAAAGAAAAAATTATTGTTAAAGACCTAACAATACTTTTTTCGTTGCTTAGCTGTTTACTGCCTATTTTTGTATTGTATTTAAAATATACATATATACATCTTTTCCTTTTTACTTATCGGTGTATACTTTGAAGTTGTTCTGTTTGATTTCTTTACATTTTAATTAAAGTTGTATTTAAAGTATACGTATATATGTCTTTTTTGTGTTTTTACTCTAGGCAATTAGTCTTATTGGAAGGTCGATATACATGCTTTCTTATTATTCTTTTTATTGTTTTTATTGTTTATTGTTTATTGTTTATTGTTATTTTTGTTTTTTTTTTTCTTTATGCGATGTTGCAACTTCTTTTTTTTTTCTTTTTTTCTTTTTTTTTTTTTAATAAGTTAGTTTCTCTTTCTTTTTCTCATTTTTACTCTTTATAATCGTGGCTCTTTTTGTTTACACATTTTTTTTTTTTGTGTTTTGTTTTTATTCTTTTTTATGCGGTGTTGCATTTCCTTTTTCTTTTCATCGCTAATTAAACACATGACTATATAAATTATACAAAAAACAAACTAAAGGTATAGGGCGTCTGGACCCTTGTCGTGTTGTTCATTGGTTGGAGCTTTGTGTAAAAAGTTTCACCCGGCGCGATGGTGGTTGTACTTGTTACCATCATTCGAGCGTTTTTTTGGTATAGTTTGCGCTGCGCCAAAATGTTGGTAGTTGGTAGCCAAAAATGTTGGGAATGTACTTGATACCCTTATCCACTTATCCCAAGATGTTGTGGAGGTTGGCTATAGACTTTAACAATTTTTCGGGTTACTCTGCTTTTAGATTTCAAAGGAATCACGCTTTGAGTACCGCTCGTTAAAAATAGAATCGTGTTACTTACTTGAGCCGAATAGTTTTAGGCGCAAGTACACTCCGTCAAATCATCCTTCATCTTAATAGTTTTAGCTTATTCCCAAAATATATTGGATCATCATATTCCCGGCTACAACTGTATTGGCTGGCTGCTTCCCTTTGCACAGTGACTGCTTTACTAATTGCCAGTATGACTCAGCTCTCATTTATTACTGTTTCGGAAGTTTTCAAAAAAAAAAAAAAAAAAAATTTATTTGGTTGCCTTGAAACTTCCTGCTGTCCGCCTGACCCTTCGTGTTTACCCCTCTCTTCATTACCTCCGTATCAGGATTGGATGTCCCACGATGATCTTCTCTGTCGCTCGCTACCTTTTGTATTAAACGGCCATACTGCTTTCATAATAAATTTTTCTAATTCTTCGTATATAACACATTAAATATTAGATTTTTCATTATTACAAATATTCTTCAACTACACTATGATCGACCGATTTATTTCTTCTTACGTATTGTTACGTATATTTAATTGTTAAGAGAATTTTTCTTTCAAATTTCATTATTTTCATTTCATCATCATCGTAATGAGTAGGCAAAGGACAAACATTGTTTATTGACCTCTTTGACAATTCAATGCTGGTTCTTTCATCTATAATACTGCGTTTTCCAGTGAGTGAAACGCGGTTTCCAAAAATTAGACGACTTAAGAAAAGGAAGTCGTATATTACTCTAACATTTAACCGATATTTATTAACTTTTGATTGTTTACTCTGATATTCATTTACTACCAGGTAATATTCATTTGTTTGTATTTTCTTTCTTTTTCTTAAGTTTTCCGGAACTTAATTTACAAAATCCTAAATTTGTCTTGCTTAAATTAAGCTTTGAAAATCTAACTTCGACTTACTCTTTTTTTTTTTCTTTCTCAATTTCAATTCTCTTTGAATTTTAATTTCATTGAACTATTTGCCTGTCAGTAGCTTATCGCTTCTTGGTTACCCCTATATTTTATTGTTCCTCTGAATGAACTATGTTATTTTCCCTATTTCTCTTCCTATTCCTAACTTTCTTTATTAAAAGAATTATTATTTATTATTATTTATTTCTTGACTTCCAATAGATTTCTTTTTTCTTCTCTTTTTTTTTTCTATGTAGACCTTATTGAAAATTGGTTTTATTCTCTTCTTGTAATTTATTAATGTTCCATGTCCCATGGTTTGGAAATCATATCTATCTGTCACTTTTTCCTCTATATAATTTTTTTGTTTCTTGATTTCCTCTTGGTCGGCAAGCATTACCGTTTGTTTGTTTTGTTTTTATAAAACTTCTTAAATTTGTCATCAATTTCCTTCATTTTACCTATCGTTCATTTTTATTCTTATACAAATACCCCCTGCCGCGGTGTATTTATTCTTTTTAATCTTTCTTACAAAAAAAATTTTTCTTTCTCATCGACTTTTTGCTTACTTATCTTCATTCTACCCTTATTCTCTTTTTCGCAATTATTCTCACTTTCATTATATACACTTTATTCTATTACGTATTACTCTTTATTCGCAAATATATTTCATTCATCTTTTTTATATTACATATTCCTTCTCCTTTTATTTCCTTTTAGTGTTTACTCTTTACTACTTATTTGCCATTTCTTCTAAATCTTATTTATTTTCGAATCTCCTTTATTTCCTTAATTGCTATGAAACAATTTGAGTAAATTATTATGGATTTTCTTTGCTTAACCCTTAATTAATATTTCGGTTGTGACTGCGCTTTTAATGCCTACCACCTCGTATGGCCCTATCCATATTGGTGAAAATTTGTTCTTCCTACACTGATTTTTCATTAGTACTTTATCCCCGCTTTTAAACTTTACTGGATATAAAGTACTATCATATTGTTTTTTAGACGCCTCTTTTGCACGTTCCTGATTCTGTCTAACCAGCTCATGTGCTCTTTGGATTTGGTACTTTAATACCTTTGAAGGATACTCGGCATTATATACCGGCCCACATTTGCGTTTCAAATTGGTCGGCATTTCGGAATCAAACCCGTACAATGTTCGAAAAGGCGTTTGCTTTGTTGATACGTGTACTGTATTGTTATGTACATGCATCGCGCTTGCCAACCATTGATCCCAGTTTGACCCATCTTCTTTTGCAAAACTTCTCAAATATTCAGCTAATGGTCTGTGGCTCCTCTGTAGAGAACCATTTGCTTGGGGATGGTATGGGGTAATATGCAACTTCTTTATACCTAACATTTTGCATACGTCCGAGAAAAGACGTGAAATAAAGTTTGACCCGTTGTCGGTTATTAACACCCTGGGCACATTGTGCCGAATCACAATCTCGTTAAAAAATGCTTTTGCCACGGTGCTTGCCTCCGCATCTGGTATTGCAACACATACCATGTACTTTGAAAAATCGTCTTGGAATGTTAATATATATTTAATACCGGATACTGTCTCTGGCAGGATATCCACCATGTCCATATAAACTTTATCGAATGGTCGTGTTGGTGTATCCGTCAAGACCATCGGCATTTTCGTTAACCTAGAACTTTTGTTCACTTGACATTTCCTGCAATTCTTTACATATTCCTTTATTTGCTTCTGCATTCCTTTCCACCTGTATTCTTTTCTTATTCTAATAAGTGTTTTCAAGGCTCCCTGATGGCCTCCTAAGAGTGAGTCATGAGAATCTTTCAGTATAGTTTCTATCTCTTTCGGGTCCGTTATAATTTTTTATTTCTGCTCTATACCTACTGAGTCTTCTTCCTGTGTCTTTTCAGTCTCTGGGTTGTTATCTATTTCACCTTCTTGCTCGTGGACTCTGGCTTTCGACCTTGTTTGTACCACTCTTATACCCTGCTCTGGTTGGAGTATCCTACTTAGCGCGTCTGCATTTAAATTCCTTTTTCCCGGTTTATATATTATTTCAAAATCATACTCTGACATCTTGTGTCTAAATCTTGCTAATCTTGATGTCTGATCTTTCAGATTTGCTATGCCTCTCAGGGGTTGGTGATCCGTGTAAATCCTGAATGGTCTACCTAATAAATATGCTCTAAATTTTTTTGTTGCCTATACGATTGCCAAAAACTCTTTTTCTATTGTCGAATATCTCTTTTCTGCGCTGTTTAATGACCTGCTTGCGAATGCAATTGGCCTGTCCTCTCCTACTTCACCCTGTGACAATACCGCTCCTATTGCTTCCGCACTTGCGTCAGTCGTTAGTAAAAATGTTTTCTCAAAATCGGGAGCTATAGCGTCTTTTATTTTTTCAAATGCTTCTTGACATTTTTCTGACCATTGAAACTTTGTGTCTTTCTTCAACAAACTGTTTATGGGGGATGCCAATTGTGACATATTCTTTATAAATTTTCTGTAGTAATTCGCTAAACCTAAAAATGCTTGCACTTCCTTTCTATTTCTCGGTATGGGAATATTTTTTACACATTCTAATTTTTGCGGGTCTGGTAAAGCCCCCAACTCTGAACATTTGTGTCCTAAATAGGATATTTCTCTACAAAGAAATTGACACTTTTCCGTATTTAACTTCAAAAAATTTTCCCTTAGCCTCTGAAATACTTGTGCTAATCTTTCCTCGTGCTGCTGCAAATTTTTCCCATAAACTACTACGTCATCTAAATATACAAAACAATCTATTCCCTGTAATCCTGTCTGTATGTGATTCATCAATCTTTGAAAAGTGGCTGGAGCTCCGGTGAGTCCAAATGGCATTTTATTAAATTCGTAGTGCCCAAATGCTGTACTAAACGCTGTTTTTTCCCTATAATTTTTGTCTACTAGGACTTGATGGTACCCACTTGCCAAATCTAGAGTTGAAAAATATCTACAGTGTCCTAATTGATCTAATATTTCATCAAATCTTGGAATTGGAAAAACTTGTTTGATGGTAGCGTCATTTACTTTTCTAAAGTCTATGACTAACCTCCATTTTTTCTTCCCATCACTCCCGGCTTTCTTTGGCACTAGTAGTAATGGCGAGTTTCAAGCTGTTCTATTGGTTTTGAATTTCCTCCCTGTGAGCCTGAGGTAATCTATACTGTTTCTGATTTATTGGCGGCTGATCTGTCTGAACCTGAATTTCGTGTTTTAAAACCGGACTGTATGATAATTTATCTCTTTCTAACAGGAAGATGTCATGGTATGACGTTAATAAATTTTATATTGAGGACCGCTCCTTTGTATTTAAATTCGTGTCCAATTTAACTGTTTCTTTTAATTTTTTAATCCGTTCTCTAACGTTGTGTTCCCTTACGCTGTATATCGTGGGATTGTTCGTTTTATATTTATTAAAATTCGAAAATGCTAGTTTATAATCTTTCCGTATGGTCGTATCCCTTTCCGTTGCATTCAAAACTGATACGCATGCTGTATTGTTAACTACGTTGGTTAAACTTTCTCCTAAATAAACTCCTGGCTCAATTTCTTGCTTTTGTACTACTATTACCGGAATCTTAGTGTTCACTCTTATTCTCATTATTTTCGCGGTTCGCGCTTTAATCTTTATTTCTTCATTATAACTAACTAAATGTTTGTCCTCTCTAAACTCTTTTTCCTGTCTCAAGTGTAGCAATTTAACTCTTTTCCACATGTTGTCATACATTGTGACTATTTTTTCCCTCGTATCTATTATACTTTTGTTCCACAAAATTCCATCTCTTCTTAATATTCCATCTGCAGGTAATCCTTGTTCTAGTGCCACCACGTGTAACTTAAAACTTAGATTTTCAACTCCGCTATATGAAATTTCTACCGCCCCCATTGTCTTTATGAAGCCTCCGAACGCTCCACTTAAATCTCTTATTTCTTTGCTTCTATTTTCAATTGTTCTTAATGCATTTTGCTTCACCAAACTTGTGTCTACTCCGGAATCTACAAGTAGAATGAGTCTTCCATTTATAGCATCCTCACAAGGGATTTCTACAAGCACATCATTCATTTTGGAGACGCCGAAACATTCACCCCTCCTACTCTCCTGCACTGTCAGGTTTTGGTGCCAACAGCTTGGCTGAGATGTACAGACATATACGATTTCTTTAGGGGTTAACTCTTCCTCCACTTCAACTGGCTGAGGTGTACAGATATTTACAATCTCTTCGGACGTCAAATTCTCTGTTATTACACTCTCTATTGGCTTAGATGTACAGATATTCACAAACTTTTCAGACGTCGAACTCTCTGTTACTATCTTTATCGGCCTTATTTCGCGTTGATCTCGGGGTTCCCAGCTTAATGGCCTTTGCTGGGCCCCTGGAAGTTTCCCTGTCCGTAACCCTGATTATCTTTCTTTCTTTCACAATTATATTCTTCCTTTATATTTATTTTATTATTATTCTTTCTTTTACTTATTCTTTTTTCATAATTCTCTTCCTTCAAATTTATTTCATTATTTTCCTCTCTTTTACCTATTATTTCTTCCAATTTCTTTACTCCGCTCAAAATTCTATAATTATTATTCTTTCTTATCCTTTCAGTTGGGATTGGCGCTGTCTGTTCCCATAAACTTGTGCATGCTCCGGGTTCTACAAGTAAAATGAGTCGATCGTCTGTGGCATTCTTGCGAGAAATTTCTACAACATTTACTTTGGAGACACCAGAACGTTCCCCCTTTTCATTCTCACTCTCATAATTCTTTTCCTGCATGTGATCGCAATATGAAGTATTCTTCCTGATTAAACACTCATCCTTGTGTGTCCGAATTTCCCACAGAACGAGCATTTGATACTGGCCCTACATCCTTCTCTGGTAAACTTCTATTATTTTGGTATCTACTCTGTTTGATCCCCTCACTACTCTCTTCTACCACTGCATACACCTGCCTCTGCTGTGATACACTGGAGTCAGACTTATTACTATTCCTCAACATATAATCTATTTCCGAAGCCTTTGTCACTAGCTCATCTAAGTTTTTTCCTTCCATTTCTAGCACCACGGCCCTAACACTTGGGTCACTCAACCCTACCTTGAATGCCGTCACTACTGCCTTGTTCAATTCATTCAACAGTCCTTTCCCTTCTCCTACGCAATCTTTCCCTCTGGATTCTATTGTGTTTAATCTTCTTGCAAATGTTCGCAGGTTCTCCCCTGGCTCTTAATCCCCTGGCGTCCCCATGTAATCTTAACTTAACACAGTCTATAATGTTTTTTAACTCCACAGCACCGAACGCTCTAATTGCGAGATCGCACCCTTGAATGAACCTATACACTTCTGTTTGTGAATCGGTTCCCGAAAATAAAGGAACCAGATTATTCACAGTCTTTGCTATTACCCTTATCGTCATTTTGTCTTCTCTTATATCGCTGTGATTTATTAAACCCGACGTATTACGTACTTATTTAATTTTCTTCCAATAAAACCAGTTAATTTTATATGTTTTTCTATATTTTCTTTTATCTTTAATCTTTTATTTATACTTCAACTGCTCTGCTTCAATTCTCGAATGTTGTAGGGTTTACCGCCCTAGCTTCATCATTTCGCCTGCGTCCATCCTTAGTGACTGGTCCTTGGTTGGTCCATTTGGTTCTTGGTTCATCTTCATCATTGGGTTTAGCTCTAAAAAGAATATTTCTTTTTTTTTTCCTCTGAAGATCACCTTCACTACTTTCACTGGTCGCGATCGGACTTTGATCACAACACTAACGCCGCGGAAAACATCTAATTCAACTCAAAAAGTTTTTTAATTTTTTTCTCTCGCAAGAACCTTTCAAAACTTCACGAAAACATAACTTTTGACAACAAAAAAACTTTTGAAAAAAAACTTTTTTTTTTCAAAAATATTATCCTTAAAAATTTCTCATTTTTCGCAAATATTCTAATTTCAAGTTATTTTTCCTTTATCCTTAAAAACTTTTTCCTTCAAAAATATTCTCAATTTATTTTTCATTTATTCTTCAAATAAAATAATTTTTTTTCGCAATATCCTTGATGTTCCCCTGAACAAAAAAGGATCCTACTAGTTAATTCAACATTATCCTTTTCTTCAACATATCCTTGCTGTTCCATAAACAGACAGGATCCATAACTTAAAAATTATCCTTCTTCAAAACATGCTTGCTTTTCCCCTGAACAGAAAGGATCCTACCGGCTGCGGCAAAAATGTTGGGATCCTCCCGATGAGGATTCCAAGTTATGCGGAAACGTTCTTGTGTTTAACATATGTAAAATGCTCAATTTGCATTTCATTAGTCATGTTTTTATTTTCAAAAGGTGGAACTCTTGTTACGCTAAATATTGTCCAAGTGCAAGCTACAGTAAATAAAATACCATAAATGCATGCAATTACAACAATAAAATATTATTAATTAAAAATGCTGTCAATGCATTTTGCGCCCAATGCAGAAGGCAAAGCGGTGTCAGTTTATTTCTCACGGTGAGACAACAACAACACACCGGCGCTACGGCTTGTTATTTAAGCTGGTCGCTGGGTACCGGCTACTAAGTGAATTTATTATGTGAATTTATTAAGTTTGTTGTATGGCACCAGAGGTAGTGCCTACAAATATGCATTGATTTAAGTCTTGCATTGATTTTAATAGTTGTGACTCAGTGACTCCCAACACTTGGTGTTGCGTAAGTCAGCAATCACGTATCGATCACGTCCAAGTACCTGTTTTATTAATAATTGTCCTTTGAAACGTGGCTCAGATTTTCTTGAGGTGCCTGTACTGTGAGGCTCATTTTCGACAAGAACCAAGTCTTCCTCGCAATATTCCTTTGGTTTCGCATGCCGTTCATCATACCGGTGCTTAGATCGTTCACGTTCCGTATTAACTCTGCTTGCTGCTGCTGTTCGCATGTGTTGCATCTCGCCGTCCGTGAATATATTCTTTTCGTGCAATGCCAGAAGAACTTTGTTTTGCAAGATGTCTCTTAGTGTTAAACTGATAAGGAGTTCATGCGGTGTTTTATTTGTTGTCTGAATTTTCATGGTATTCATTGACCATTGCATATTAACTAAATTTTCGTCCCACTTTTTATCCATGGTGGTAGTTGGAAGTAGCATTGAGAAAAGTGTACGGTTCGCGCGTTAGGCATGACCATGGTGTTTGAACCGTATTCAGGATATGTTTGACATCACTGTCGGCGCAGTAACCCTTAAACTCCCTGGATGAGAAAGCGGTTGCTCTGTCAGGGACTATGCGTTGTGGTACACCAAAGTAGCCAGTGATTTCCTGCAGAACTGCCAAAACGTGTTTCGTGGCTGTACTTTTTACCGGTTGTACAATAGTATACTCCGTAAAAGCATCGACGATGATTAATATATGTTAATTGCGTTTGGTACTCTTTATAAACGGTTCAAGATGGTCTAGGTTTATCGTCTTGAAAGGAACAGGGTCTATTTCGCAGAAACTATATTGACCTTCGGTGTGTTCGCCTCGATGTTTATTATAAACACATTCCACACATGATTTCAAATAGGATTTTACAAAGTTGTGCATTCTAGCAAACCATCAATACGTTTTTAGTTTATCCAGAGTTTTTTCGACACCTAAATGCCAATTTTTGTCATGACAGTCCTGTACCATTTTATGACATAATGCGGTTGGAACTACCCATAACATTTTTTTATCCATGATTTTGAACACTCTCCCATTTTCTACACAAAATTCTTTAATAACATTCTTATGCTTAGCATTGATTCTTTGAACAAGTTGTTTCAAACTGTCGTCTTGCATTTGCATGCTATTCAACCAGTCTTCCTGCGATATAATATCCTTGTCTACGCGTTATGTTGCTCGATATCATTTGAGTTTTCGTTCGGGCTCCTACTCAATGCATCTACGTGATCCATTCGTTGACCTTGCCTATGCTCGATTTTAATGTCAAAATGTTGCACCCGTAACCACCAACGCGCAATTCTAGGAATTAATTCTCGCTTCTCCATGGCAGTCTTAACAGCGCTGCAATCCGTCACGACCTTAAGAGTCTTACCATCGATGTAGTACCAGAACCTTTCTAGCGTTTCTACAACAGCGAGCGTTTTGAGCTCACAACTATGAAAATTTTTCTCAGCATCACTTGTTGATCTACTGTAATATGCCACAGGCTTTAAGTCACTCCCTTCATTTTAGAACAATACTCCTGTTAAACCAATTGAGCTTGCGTCAGTATGAATTTCATGATCTAAATCTACTTGAAATGCAATTAAAACTGGTTGAGACGTTATTTTCATTTTTAATTCTTTGAATGCTTTCTCTTGATCGTCAGTACAGCTAAAACTCTATTCTTTACGTAGCAATCTACGAAGTGGCTCTGAAATAACTGCATGCCCAGGAATAAATTTTCGAAAATAACCGCTAAGTCCGGGAAATCTACGTATTCCAGTAGCTTTCGTTGGTAGCTCAAAATTATGTATTGCAGCCGTTTTCGCCAGGCGACAAACCTTCAGCGTTAGCTGATGATCCAAAAAAGTAATCGTCGTTTTAAGGAATTCACATTTGGTTATATTAAGGGTTAAATTTGCATCTTGCAATACGGTTAATACTTTTTCGAGTTTTATAAACGTTTCGTCGTAAGTATTGCTGCCGATAACTATGTCGTCCATATAATGGAGCATGTTTTCTCTACCAGCACGTTCTTGAATTTTGGCCATTAAACTGTGAAAAACAACTGGCGCATTTTTCAACCCAAATAGCATACGCTTAAACTCATACAACCCATCTGCAGTAATAAAAGATGTGTACTTACGGCTGTCTGGATCAATTGCAACTTCTTGAGGGCTGTTTGGATGGATGGGGATTGCAACTTCTTGAAGGATGTTTGGTTGGGGAAAAATTTATTTTTTCAGCAGTTGATTTAGCCGACGGTAATCTACGCACAGCCTGTCGTTACCATCTTTTTTTTACAAGCAACAATGGACTCGCATATTCTGAACTAGAACGCACCACGATATCGTTTTTTATTAAATCACTAATAATTTCCGAAACTATATGTTTTTAGGTTCAGGGACACGATAAGGCGATTGAGCGACAACATCATTTGGTTTGAGCTCAATTTTCATTGTAACCCAGTCAGTTTTTTCAATTTCACTTAACCCGGTCGGAAACACTTTGGCATTTTTATACCCCCCAACGCGTACTGCGTAAGAGGTATATTAACTTTGTCATTCCGTTTGTAACGCCAAGAAGGAGGCGTTGCAGGTATAGAACAATATATATATTTTTGATCAGCATCATCTCCTGAGTCGAATTCCGTGTGTCCGTCTGTCGACACGATTACAGCCGCAATTTTAAAGCTATCGCGCTAAAATTCAAAATATAAGATTATTTTTAAAAAAGCAAGACCAAGTTCGGGAATGGGCCAAATCGGATGAAAACCACGCCTACCTCCTATACAAAGTGACTTTATTTTTATTAACCGTAAAATGTCTTTAAAATCCACAAAAATTAAAGAAATGCCTCGAAATTTGGCATGTAACTTTGCTCCTCAGTCTTAATCCTGGCTATAAAATTTATATATAGCCATATTCTATATTAAAGTGGCTTTATTTTAAAAGTAAAATCTCTTCAAAATCTGCTCAATTTAAAGAAATGTCTTGAAATTTTGCATATAGGCTTTGATATATAATATAGACCATCACTATGATATTTGGCAAAGGCGAATGAAAACCACGCCTACCTCCCATACAAATTAGCTTAATTATAAACGTAAAATCTCTTCAAAATCTGCAGAAATTAAAGAAATGTTTTAAAATTTTGCACATAAGCTTTGATATTTAATATAAACCATCTGTATGATATATGGCGAAATCGGACGAAAACCACGCCCACTTCCCATACAATGTGGCTTTATTTTAAACGTAAAATCTCTTAAAAATCCACAAAAATTAATGAAATGTCTTGAAATTTTGCAAATTAGCTTTGATATATAATATGAATCATCCCTATGATAAATGGCAAAATCGGATCAAAACCACGCCTACCTCCCATACAAAGTGACGTCATCAAAATAGGAAAACTTTCGTTAATATATAAAACTGAATATCATCGTGTATTTTTTTTTTTTTATTTTGGTTATTAACATTATTCGTATAATAAGAAACCAGTTCTTTTATAATACAACACAGTTGGTATAATTACAAAAATAAGCATACATACTTAAGTCTAAAAATAGTTTCATGCTTATGGAGTAAAAAAAACTAAAACTAAATATGAAATTGGTAGCGAGACCAAGGTAAAATTGAGAGAAACAAGAGTTAGAATATGAAGAGAATGTAGTGGACAGTGGGGATAGAATGATAAATTAGAAATAAGTGAATAAATGGTTACAAAATACATTACCTAGAGAAATAGGAAAAAATGGCTTGTCTAAACATTCTGACTCCATCAATAGATTTAGGATGATTTGGTAGACTATTCCACAACCTTATGGCATTGACAAAGAATAATCTAGAGGAATTCAAAAAGTTATATTTAGGGATAATAAGCATACGACTTCTTTGTAGTTGACTAAACTGTAATTTCTCATATAGATAAGACGGTGTTTTTGAATGTATCAGCTTTTGTAAGAAAATGCAGTTTCTGAAACTTAGGTAGTTTATTAAATCACAACCAAGGACGCTTTTATTGAATTGGGATATATGGTCAAACTTGCGAAGCCCATATACATATCGGATGGCATGATTGAAGGCCAGCTGAAGCTTTAGCTGAGAACTAGAATCCAGCTTACTGTAGACTAGCTCAGAATAAGTGATTATAGGAACAATAAGTTGAACCACTAGTTTGCTTTTGGTGCTGGGGGGTGTAAATTCGGCTGTAACTCTCAGATTTCGTAAAACATAATGCATCTTTCGTACCACATTATTAATGTGTTCAGTGCATGTCAGAGAGGAATTTATATAAAAGCCAAGATTTTTTACACTATTAGTTAAATTCAGCTTGTCAAACCCTAAAACCATATCAGGAATATCCTCAAGAAAAACTTTACCCTTCGCTATAGGTAGCACAACAGATTTCGAAACATTAAGCATAAGGCAGTTACTGATTGCCCATCTATTGATAGAATCTAGATCCTCATTTAGTCTGCAGGCTAAGTCATCTAGAAGGCCAACTCTATTGGAAAGATAAATTTGCACGTCATCTGCATAGGCATGCATTGTTGAGTGCTTGCAGACTCTAAATATATCGTTGATAAAAATTACAAACAGCAGTGGACCAAGAACTGATCCCTGGGGAACACCACTAGACAGAACTTTATACTCGGAATATTTATTTTCAACCTTGACTCGTTGAACCCGATTTGACAAGTAGCTACTCAGGAGCCGTAAAGCACTATCACTGAATCCATATATAAACTTAAGTTTCCAACAGAGTAAAGAATGATTCACTGTATCGAATGCTTTCGAGAAGTCAAGCAAGCAAAGAAGTGTTATATTTCCTTCATCATAACAACTCCTTATATCATCAAACATTTTTACAGTGGCAGTGGCACAACTGTGAAAAGCTCTAAATCCAGATTGCATTGGAGATAAAAAATTACTCTCATCAAGAAAATTTCGTATTTGATGTGCCATAAGTGCCTCACATACTTTGGCCAGGCAAGATAGGATGCTGATAGGCCTATAATCATTAGGACTTTTTGCGGTTGGTTTTTTAGCCACCGGCGTTACAAGCGCAATTTTCCAAGAAGAGGGAAATGTAGACGTAGTAATACAGTGGTTTACGATGTGCGTAAGGGGGCTTAGGACTTGCAAGAGAATAAGTTTTATGAATTTTAATGAAATATGATCTCACCTATTGCATTGGACTTCATTTTCACTATTGACTTTCTTACATCATTCACACTTACTGTAGAGAATTGAAAACTTACGTGTTCTACGTAATCAGAGATGTTGCTAGGAGTAGGTGCAGTGTTAGAGAGAAAGTAATCATTTAAGATATTTGGGTCGACATTACATCCATTAGAACGTTTCTCACCAATGCCCATTGCTTTCAAGTTCCTCCACAACACTTTTGAGGGAAGTGAAGCATTTAATTTCGACGAACAAAATTTTTCTTTCGACTGCCCAATGAGCCGAGCTGATGTCTAGCATTTCTAAATTTTTCCCAATTATATGCAGTAGGACACCTTTTCCACAAGTTGTGTAGCTTGTTACGTTTTCTAATAGCTTTTTGTACATTAGAAGTAAACCATGGGCATGCCGTATTTTTGACCATCACCGAGCGTTTAGGAACATGTTTTTCAAAAAGGCTTTTCACAATATTGGTAAAAACATTCAATTTATTATCAACTGATTCAACATACCATACATCATTCCAGGAAGTTAGCAATAAGTCATTATAGAGAGCCCAGTAATTAATCGACTTAAAGTCCCGATAGGTGAAGATATCAGTGTTGCCACTTCGTGAAAAATTAACATTCATACAGCAAAACAAAAAATCGTGATCGGACAAAAAATACAGTTGATCATATAACATGACAGATGCAAGATCTGACACAATAAAATTGTCTAGAAGACTGGGGCTAGCATTACTGGCAAATCGTGTTGGGACAGTTTCATTGACTATTGACAATCCTGTAGTACAAACATTTTCATAAAACGATTTTGATGTGTTATCTCGACATAATAGATTTACATTGAAGTCACCACATATAACAAAAAAGTCAAAATCAATTATATTATTATTCAACTCTGAGAAGAATATATCGAGGCTATTGCACTTATTAGGATTATACACACAAGACAGGAACACTTTGGCATGGTTATCGAATATACACACATTCAAATACTCAACATTACTATTGCAATTGGATTTAGATACAATTTTAACATTTAAATTGCTGCGACAAAAGATAGCAACTCCACCACCTCTCCTTCCATCTCTATCATTTCTCAAGAGCTTAAAGTTATCAATATTATAAACATAATCAGCAACCTCATTACGGAACCAAGTTTCAGAAACGCAGATGACATCCACAGCAGAATCTTCAACGATATATTTAAGATAGTCCAGCTTGTTACCGTTTAAACTCCTAGCATTGAAGTGCAAAACTATAAGACCACAATGCTGTGCACAGAGAACATTAATTAGAGTTTTATGATTTTCGTCAACGCCATTAGAAAAAGTATTATTCAACACCATCAATGGAGAAACAATGGGGGAAAATAACGCTTAGACTGAATATATAAGTCGCAACATGACATCGCAAGATAATATACGAGAAGTAACCAATGATTACAGATAGTTATATCAGTATCACAAGAAAAAGAATTAGAAGAAAGATAGACTTGTAGAATAGACAAAAGAAAATAGATATTGTAAGAGGATCTAAAAAGTGTGATAGTATTTTTTAGGCACCGAATGCCTGAGCAAGGGAGCAAAGCTACTTTAAGTGTATTAAACCTAGAACTAAATTATAATTTAAACATAATAATAACATCTAAACAATCAAAAAATTGACAATCAATATAGAATAAGCAGATACAATTTGACAACAAAACTTTAGCTTTTAAATAACACATTTTAATTTCTCATACCAGCGACGCAATCAACGCTATCTCTGCTATCAACCCAACACGCCTCACTATTTCGATCTGCTCTCACATAGACCTTTCCACGAAGAGAAAAAACCGCAGACAACCGTATGTCGTGGCTAAAGACTTCGAATATATATAAAGACTTCAATATGGCCACGGGGGGGGGGGGGAGGGGGGTATTTTAGCTTCGGTACCCTGCCGAAGCTCCATCCTTACTAGTTTTGAATTAATTTAAACAATTTTGTTTTTACTGAATCGTCATTTATTTCACATTTTATATGATTAGTATCTATTCTTCTATTAATATTTTCACTCGAAATTTTTTGGCAATTTTCTATTCGAACATTTCCATTTTTGATCGTTAAACATTAATTCCCGTTTAAAAAGTTGTATTGTCCAAGAAAAATATCACTGATCAATAGCTTGTCATCAACTGAGTACAAAGTAACCGGTAGTTGCTTATCATTTTGTTTTTAACACTGTATGAGCATAACAAACACCACCGCAGATGCCAGTAATTTTTATTCGACATAACGTTTTTTCTCCCTCGAGTTCCGCACACAAAGAATCATGCTACATTGTGCACCCGTATCGGTAAACGCTGACATTATTTTGTTATTTCGTTTTATCCATATTTTAAAATTTTCATCATTTTCGCAAAGAGCATTACGTATTGTCGCGACGTTTTTACACTCTGTCTCCCCACTTGAATGTATTCTATTACAATTAGCACAGCGTTACCGACGCTGAGGCTTTTGACAGTTTACCGAAACATGCCCGAATTCGTCGCAATTATCTGAATCTGAATTAAGTAATTCGGCCTATGAATTCCGAATGTGAATTACCCTGTTCTCACGAAGCAACCGTAATTCGGTTTGATAGCTGTTCTTTATGTATTTTATTTTAATTTTATTTGATTTGTTGTGGAGAACGAAAATGGGAAAATATGTGCAAAATAAATATTTGTTTATTTTATTATTTATTTTTTTAAGCAATGATACTTACTTTGTCTGCTGACTTTGAGAATTTGACTATTTGTTTTGTCTTGTTTTTATTTCTTCTTGTGTTTTGCTTGTGGTTTCGATTAATTTTCGATTAATAAAAATTAGAGATGAAACCGATTTCTACGTAATTCGGATGTTAATTCAAACTGAATTACCTTCGGAATTACTTGATTACTTGATTCGGAACATAATTCAGCCTCGAATTACGAATGAGAGCCGAATAACGTTGTTCAGGGTGCCGTGAGAACATGCTACTACGCCTTTGTTTGTTTTTGTTTCGTTTGTTTGGTACACATTCGCGTTTCTATTTGCATTTTCATTAGTGGATTTTATTTTTGTTTCATATGCTTCGTTCTTTTTTCCCTTATATTCATTAAGTTTTGACGACAAACGATTCTGTTAAATTGACGCGAATTTTAACAGATTTTTTTCATACTCTTCATTGTATTAAAATGCTGCGCTGTAATTGCTACTTGAAGTTCACGATTTCGAAGTCCTTCTCTCGCATATTTAACGGTTGCAGTTACACTCAACTTATACCGTCGCCCGAGCGCGCATACACGAAAACAATATTCTGTCACATTTTCGCCGTCTCTACGAATTGTATTACGTATATGAAAATGATTGTCCGCTTCATCTGCTGACTTTCCGAATTCTTTTAACAATTCACACGCGAAATTATTCCAATTTGAATGCAGCTTCTCTGTTGCGTCGCGCCACAAACGTGCGACTCCTTTTAAACGGCTATACACAGCTAATAATAAACAATTTTCGTTCCATTTATATGCCAAAACAACACTGCTTACACGCTCTATAAATTGCTCAGCTGACTTAGAAAATTCACTGGTTGGGTCGAAGTCGGGTATTGTCTCGGCAATTTCACGCACCGCACAATTATTTCGTGTTACAATAAAACTTGGATTTTGATATGGCGAAATGCAATTAGAATTTCTACTACTGTCCATATCTGCAATATTCAAATTATTACCACACACACGCAAAGGATTTTCATTATGACCATTTGTTTACCCGTCGTTTTGTAAACATTCATTTTGGGGGATGTTTTTTATAACACTCAGTACTCTCTCCATCATTCCCTTTAATTCGTTCACTTGACTTTGCAACGACTGAGCAACAGGGATGATATTTGGGGGCTTTCAGGGCTTTTTTGAGCCCTTTTTCATTTCATAAGCCCCGAAGCCCTTTTGATTCAATTTAGGGCATTTTAGGGATTCAAATATCATCTAAGTACAATAGTTTGTCACATCGTTGTACAAAATTTAAATTTTTGATGAAATGATTTTAAATCGATCTCAATTTAATAAGTTCTGTTGAATTTTTTGAAATTATAGCCATAGAAAAACAAAAAACTTAAACAATTCTCCTCAATTTTGCTTTTTTAACCTATATTTAAGCTTTATTTAAGCTATATAAGCCTACGCAGTTATGTTTTTGATAGACTACAGAAATAGTACACTTGTAAAAATCTATTAAAACTGAAGAAAATGTTTGAAAAACGGATGTTCTTGATGCAGAAGAACCACTATTTTGTATTATTGATTGACATCTACAGGAAAATTCCTTACAAACATTTGGTATCTACTATAATGGAGGAAGTATGAAGATTTCTGCACACCCTCCAAAAGAATGTCTAAATTTTCAAATCGATTTTTCTTATAATAGTATTCCAAAGTAATTCTATAGGTTTAAGAAAAGAATTTTGAGGTGGACGACTTCAAGCACGATACATTCCTTACAGCATTTTATCATGTTCATATATAGACGAAAAGCCGAATCCGTAAAAAAGGCTCTATCGTAATCTTAAATAGCCTTAAACGATTAAGTATTTAATGTCGTCAATTTTCAATGAACTTTCACCCATTTTTTTTTATTTAATCTGTACCAAAAATAATTTTCGAAGTATGATATCCAATATCATAGCAATATCTGAGCATTTCCTCAGAAAAGTCCACTGTGACCCAAAAATGAAAAGTTATTAAAAACTTATTATTTTTTGATATTATCTTGGAGAAACCTTTAAATTATACTAATTTCCAATTATATTCATAATTGTATTCATTGTATTCTTTTTAATAAATGTTTAGTAAGTGTTTAGAAAAGTTTTTGTTATAGTAAAGATGGAAGATATTGGCTAAATATAATGGCAAATAGTTGAGATAAGGAGCGTAAAATATGTTTAATTTGTTTTTTAATTACTAAATTACAATTACTCAATTGAATCCTAATGGAAAAATGTCACATTCAAAATGTCACGTATAGACTCAGATCATAATCAGATTATGATTAAAAAATAAAAAAAGTACTCAAGATATTTGAATCAAACAAAATACATTATAATGCAACATTATTTCATAAGATTCTAAAACTAGTTGCACCAAAAAACTGTGACAGATTTCGCTGAATTCTGATTTTCTTTATACAGACATGAAAACTACTTCCATTTTTGTTTATTTTTTTGAACCAGGATTATGCCTACTATAAACTTTGGCACTAATTAAAGTGCTACCTAAGAGCTTCAATGTAAACTAAAAAGAAATGACATTATGGAAATTCCCATATAAAACTTTATCTTAAATAAATTCTTAAGAAGTAATAAACAATTATTTGCATAAAAATTCGTTTTTTTCCACCTTTAATTAGTTTTGATTTAACTAATTTTGTTGCTTAAGGCTCTAGATTCCAAAATTGAATAACATTCATGAAATTATTCTTTAATAAATTCCGCCATTCCTGAATATGTTTTCTTGGTAGAACTGATTTTATTTTGGTATCATGCCCATTTCGTCCCGCATCTTTGATTCGTCTTCCAACAAGTTTTAACGCAGACTCCTTGTTAAATTTATCAATCATATCTTTCTGGCATTCTTATTTATACTACCCATGTGCAATGAAATTGGATATTTATATTTTATTGGAAAAAACCGCAGTTCCGCCCACATAATGAATTAAAAAACTTGAATTTTCCAATACTTTTCTTGGTTTTATTAAGATACATAATTTTTTGAGCGAATACAAAGAAAATAAGAAACTTAATTTATTTAAATTCAATTCGGCAGTTATGGCTGCATTTGAGCATTTTTTCAAAGATTGATTGATATGACTAAATTTACCAACGAGTAACGTCGCCTTTTGCAGCACTCAGATCGTTTATTCGTTTTGGCATCGTTTCTACTAATTTTCGACAGTCGGCTGGTGTAATAGTGTCACAGATTTCTTGTAATCTTGTTCGAAGACTTTCAAAGGTTCTAGCCGGTCTTTTTCGCAATTTTGATTTCATCAAATGCCATATTGACTCGATTGGCGATTGATCAGGACTACTGGCGGGCCAATCCAATATCGGTATTCGGTTTTTGCTCAGCCATTCCATCGATTTTCTTGATGTATGGCATGGTGCGCCGTCTTGTTGAAAAATATATTCACCATAATTTGATTGTAGTCTTAAAATTGATGGAAGTAAATAATTTTTCAAAATATTTAAGTATTTCGTAGTGTTGACAATACCATCTATGAAATGGAGAATACCAACACCCTTTGCAGAAATACATCCCCAGACCGGGAACTTGGTTTCTTGACTTTCTTA